>CAJQZJ010032781.1:236357-270126 GCA_907164525.1 Lophiomys imhausi
GTGTGTGTGTGTGTGTGTGTGTGTGTGTGTGTGTGTCTGTGTGTGTGATCCAGGGCCTTGGGGATTTTGTTTTTCATGCTGTCTTTACTGTCTACATCTTCAACCCTGAACAGAACCAGGGGGTTTGTGAAATTCGGGGCCTAAACCCTTTTCCTTGGCCTCTTGGTTCAATATGCCTAGGGTGTCATAGGGTAGGTCAGTTCTTTGGCCTTTGACATGGTGATACTTAAAAAAAAAAAATGGATCTAAGTAAAGCGGTCACCAGGATAACTCAGGGTGGTTGTGAAAACATAGATCACCCAGGTGTCTGAGAAGATGTCAGCAGCTAAACAAAACCAACCAACCAACCAAGGTTAAGCAGGGTCAGTGCTTCTCTGTTGAGTAGAGCGTCACACTTCTGAGCTTCTACATTTCTCTTAACTGCATAAGAAGACACTGTTGTGTGATAGTGTCTATCAGGCAGTGTGTTGCTTCTGGATCACATATGAATGCAACCCATGGTGACCAAATGCTCCATGTGTCCAGCTGACAGGGCCATGGAGTTCCTAGACATGTGGTCACATATTAATCTGAGAATGATGGGTTCTGAGACAAAGTCTCCTCTGTGATCAAGGTCATCTGAAACTCAAACTCACAATGTAGCTCCAGCTGGCCTGGACATTCATTGTCTACCTGCCTCAGCTTCTCCAGTGCTGGGACTACATACATGCACCACCATGCCTGGTTGATGAAAGTGTTTCTGAGTGAGATGTTTGCACTGGTACAGTGGGTAAAGGTGACTTCCCTTCTGAATACAGGCTGGTCTCATCCAACCACAAGTGTGAAGAGAATTCTCCCAGCCTGACTGAACTGGAATGTCAGCCTTTGGAGCTCTAGATGGGCTCTCCCGGGTCTCAAGTTGTCCAGATACAAATTGCAGGCCTCTCGGCTTCCAGGATTAAGTGAGCATGTTTCTTATAACAGATCTTCGATAGACACAGACAGATTCAATATGACTACTTTCAAAAGTAGATAAACCCTACATAGGCATAGTGGTAAATGCTGGGAACCCCAACCCCTGGGAAATGGAAGAGGACCACCATGACTTCTATGCCAGCCTGTGATACAGAGAGAGACAATGTCTGAAAAGAAAGACTAAGGTAAGCCAGGAGTGATGGTGCACACCTTTAATCCCAGCACTCGGGAGGCAGAGGCAGGTGAATCTCTGTGAGTTCGAGGTCAGCCTGCTCTACAAAGTAAGTCCAGGACATCCAGGGATACAGAGAGAAATCCTGTCTCGAAAAACCAAAAAAAAAAAAAAAAAGGCAAAGGGAAAAGAAGAATAAAATTAATAGAAGAGAGAAAGGTAGTAATGCAAAGGAAAGATAAGAAAATCAGGTAATCATGAACTGCACCTGTAGCTTTTCTTCCCCTTACTAAGGAATGAAAAGGCATTGCATCATGGTGGTCCTCAATCCCAGATTCCCAGATACAGAAGAGGCTGAGGCAGGAGATCAAAGCCTGCCTGGGCAACTTAAGGAAGCCCAAATCAAAATGAAGTTAGCTACAGGGCTGGGCATGGTGGCACACACCTTAATCCCAGCAGTTGGGAGGCAGAGACTGGTGGATCTCTGTGAGCTGGAGGCTAGCCTTACCTGTTAGACCCTGTAGTTAAGGCAGAAGTCTGGCATTACCAGAAAGCCCCTGAGCTAGGTGCTAAATGATGGGCTCCCTTTTTTCAGCAGGGTTCCCCCCCCCCTCTTCCACCTGATCTGGAGGTTCTTGGACTGCTGAGACGCAATCCTCTTTCTGAGGAATGTCACATAGCCCTCAGAGAGACAGCCCCAACCCTTTCTCTCCTGATAAGAAACCCTCCCAGTGATCACCTGAAAACACTTCCCCATGCTAATGAGATCAATTGGTGACTTGGTTTGCATCCAATATACTTTGTCCATTCCTCTAACCATACCTGGAGTTCTGTCCACACCCCCACTGCCCATGGGATAATTAGGTACTATGTCCCCTTTCTTATGATAGGGCCCTGCTACTGAAATATAAATAAAGTGTCCCTGGCACCCCTAGCCCCAATGAATCAAACACATTCACCTACAGAACACTTCCCACTGCCCAAGGTTTATAATGTCCCTTTTCATGAAATAAACCTTTCTCTATTCCTCCACCATGATCACCTGAGACTTGGCTGTTTATTTTTGGGCTTGAGAAGGAAGAACATGTCTCTGGATCTGCCTGCCTAGCCAGGTCTCCTATTGCCAGAAGCCAGGGATTGTCTCTGAGCACCCAGAGTGACAGCTCACAACCCCACTGCTGCCTAGCCAGGCCTGCATCTCTGTCACTACCACAGTTCGCCACAGTGGCCACCTCTGAAGCTCCTGCATCTCCCATGCTGCCCTCCGCAGTTCACCTGTGGCTGCTAGTTGTTGGCTGTTCCTGAAGCAGCCATCTGATTCACCAGCAGCATTACTAAAAGAGCTGTGACACTTGATGGTGGAGAAAATCCTTTCTCCCATCTCTCCAGGATATCTTGTGACATGGATCCCATCCTGTGGCACAGATCCTATCCTGTGGTTCATCCTTTTCTGCCCAGAAACTAATGTAGGTTGGAGCTTCCGCCAGAGCAGCATACACTTATGGCTTGGTACCTCACAGGGTCCTAGCTTCCTGGGAGAATACTGCACAAGGTCTGAGCCCCACCACAAGCCACAGCATGGCACAGTAAAGCCATCTCAAAAGGCAAACACCACAAACAAAAATAACAAAAGGGTCAGGATTTAACATATCTTGAATAACTAGATAAGGGTCATGAATAGAGTTGCTGCACTTTGCTTGGTAAAAGACCAAAATTCACTTTAGGTCTGTGTTTTATTGTGTTACATTATGCTTGGTGTGTAAGTCTGTGCTGTGACAGAGACAGTGTGCTCTAGCTTTGCTACAACTTGTTACAAGGGGGCTTGCACACTCATCACAGGAGAGAATGCCATTCTAATGTTTCTGGAGGGGCTCACTCCTCCACTGGAAGGTCAGGGCTATGTTGGTCCAGGCTGAAAAGGACAGAACACAGGACATGATTGTTCAATGCCACAAGATACTCTAGAGAGGCAGGAGAAATAATTTTCTCCACCAGTGGCAAGTGTTACAACTCTTTTAGCTAAGCAAGCAGGAGGGTTAGGGCAGACCTAACTCTGTCATGCAGAGAAGGGTTGCTGCTCTTTTAGCTGAGCTGCCAGTGCTGGGCTGGGCAGCTTCAAGGAGCTTGGCGCTCCTAGACCAAGCCAAGTGGCCAGGAAAATCTGACAACTGTTTGGGGAGCAGCCAGCAACCAGCCGCTGCCACAGATGAGCACTACAGTGAGCCGTGTGGGCGTGGGAGAAATGGGAGCTTTGGAGGTGGTGACTGGTGTGACCAGCAGTGGGATCCAGCTGCAAGCCTGGTTAGCCAGAGGTGTCAACTGAGCACTGGGTGCTCAAAGCTGAGTCCCAGATGGCTGCCAGCAGGAGACCTGTCTAGGCAGGCAGATCCAGTGACAAGTTCTTCCTTCCCAAGCCCAAATCGATCATGGTAGAGGAATGGAATGAGAAAGAGAGTTTTTTTCACGAAAAGAGACATTATAAACCTTGGGCAGTGGGGAGGGGTTTTTGAGGTGAATGTGTTTGGTTTGCTGGTACTAGACTGCCAGGGATACTTCAGTAGAAGGGTCCTGTCATAAACACAGTACCTAATTATCCCATGGGCAGCAGGGGTGGGGGAAGAGCTCCAGGTGTGGTTAGAGGCATAGACAAAAGGTCATTGGCTGAAAGCCAAGGCACCAAGGGATTCTCCTTAGCATGGGGAGGGTATTCCCAGAATTCCTGGTGCTCACTGGTTGGGTCTCTTATCAGTAGGAAGGACCCTGCTTGTAACTTACCTGAGGGCTACATGACAATCCTTAAATACAGGGTGTGGGGTTCAGGTTTCCCCAGATCAGGGAGAAGAGGGAACCCCGCTGAGAAAGGAGAGTCCGTCATTTAGCACTGAGCTCAGGGGCTTTCTGGTGATGCCAGACTTCTACCTTACCATCACGGTCCAACAGAGAAAATTACTTAATTTGACAGGCAGCTTCAAGAATTTCACCAAAAGTGGCATTTGAACAGCCTCTTAAATGATAATAATCAGATGGAAATCGAAGAGGCAGGAAATTACACACAGAAAGGCCAGACTGTGGCAAGGTACCAGAGTAATGAAAGAACAAGACACAGGAGAAAAATATGAGATTAAAGAAATCACATGGAGTCAAGAGTCCAAGGTCCCTTTCTGCTATCCATAAAACATTAAATAAGGCTGGAGCTGGAGCTGGAGAGATGGTCAGTGGTTAACAACACTTATTTTTCTTGCAGAGGGCCTGGGTTCAGTCCTCAACACCCATATGGTGACTCATAACCTTCCATAACTCCAGTTCCATGGAATCCGATGGATTCTTATAGCTTTGCAGACACATGGTACACGTATGCAAGAAAACACTCACACACATTAAATAAAGTAGAAAATTAAAAGTAAATAAGGCTGGAGAGATAGTTTAATCAGTAAAGTGTTTGCCCCCGTCATGTATGAGGACCTGGCACCCCAAGCCTCAAGATGGCTGGGCATCGCAGTGCACTCCTGGAATCTGCCAGTCTTGGGGAAACATGGACTTGAAGATCCCTGGGGCAGCCAATCTACCCAGACCAGTCAGCTACAGGTTCACTGAGAGAACCTGTCTCAAAAAAATAAGGTGGAGAAGGATAGAGGAAGACATTTGACTCTGGCCCCCATCTGCATCTCAACACACATACATGTGCACATAAGTACACGTGAGCATATACATACACAACATTAGAGACAATCATGAATTTTCACTCCATACACACAGAGAGAACATACATAAGAAGAAAGGCTCAGGGTCTGTGTTCAAGACTAGGTTACTCTGCCCATATTTTCTCTTTAAGCCACACCCCCCAACACACACACACACACACACACACACACACACACACACACACACACATACACTTAGGAATATGTGGTGGTGCATGCCTTTAATCCAAGCCCTTGGGAGGTAGAGTCAGGGGGATCTCTGTGAGTTCTAGGACAGGACAGCCAGGACAACATAGTGAGATCCTGTCTCAAAGGGAAAAAAAAAAGAAACAAAGAAAGAGAAAGGAATTCTGGGTCCTGATGGTGTCCAATATGCTACCTCTCCTGTAAAATCACCTTGGCTGTTGGAAGCAGCCTCACACCTCACCCAGTGGTTTGTCTGTAAGTAATTCCTGACTAATTTGGAGATGTAAATCCACTGTTTTGCCTTAAACTGGGACAACAGCCAATGGCCACTGCTCTTCAGAGCTTTCCCCAGGGCTGGCTGAAGGCCAGTGTACCAGCTCTCTCTGCCCTGTACTGTCTCCCTTACTTCTTAGAGGTGTGTCTCCCAAGCACAGTCCCCTGTGAACAACCTGAGCATAAGACCCTATACCATAGAGAATGCTAGGAATGCGGAACTGGACTTCCTGCACCATTCTCACACAAAAGCCCTTCAACTGGGCCAAGTTGGAGGGGGAAGGGCGATGGTATTTTACCAGGCCATGTGGGGGGAAGGGGAGGCAGCAAGGAATTTCAACCAACAAATGGCTTTGAGAGCTTTAGCCTCACCCCAATTCCAGTTCATACTCTCTGCTTTTAGGGTGCAGTTGAGATGTCATCTCTCAGCTTTCTCCTCTGCCTGCCTTTATGGACTCCTCCACTGGAACTGTTTCTCAATATGAACTCCATCTTTCATAAGTCACTTTTGGTCATGGTGTTGATCACAACCACAAAAATTAATATAATATGGGAACAATAGGAGCACTTGGCAGGGGCTGGAGAGATGGGCTCAACAGGCTGTTCTTCCAAAGGACCCAGATTCAAATCCCAGCACCCACATGGCAGTTCACAGTTGTCTGTAATTGCCAGATGTGGAGGTGCACGCCTTTAATCACAACACTTGGGAGGCAGAAGCAGGAGGATCTCTGTGAGTTCAAGGCTAGCCTGGTCTACAAAGTGAGTCCATGACAGCTCGTACAGTTAGTTATACAGAGAAGCCGGGTCTCTAAAAACCAAAAAAAAAAAAAAGAGTACTTGGAAGAATTGTTGGTAGGGCTACTTGACCTATGGAACTGAGATGGTTTAGTAAATAAATGCCTGTTGTACAGCAGGAGGCCCCGAGTGTGGGCCCCAGAATGCAGATGAAAACTCAGCATATAATCCCACCTCCATGGAAATGGAAAAGAAGTCAGTCAGGCTAAAACAGTGAGCTCCAGATTCAGTGAGAGATCCTGCCTCAAAATAAGTTGGGGAGTCACTGACGCTATAGACACTGACATCAGCCTCTTACCTCCACATGCATGTGCACACACACCCACACACATACAGACACACAAATTCAAACATGTAAACATATAAAAACGAACGAACTCCCAACTTACACACAAAAATAATTTAGAACAGTGTCAGACTTCAATGAATATTTATAATTACCACTCATAAAGCTACTAAGATCCAATTATATGCTGTTTTGAAATGACAACAGTTAATAGGCCACAGCCATATCCAATGTCATTGCAGTCTTGTCAATGAATGTAGCTAGAGGCATAGTAAGTGACAAGATGGGGTTGTAAGGCCAGCATTCCAGGCTCTCACAAAAGTGACCCACCCAGAAATCCACATCAACAACTGCTTGTTGATCAGGGTCAGCTTCAACACTATAATATTTGTTAATATTCCAAATCCCAACAGTTCAAATGAGAAAGTGTCTTTTGGAACACAAAATCGGTGTACAGGTGCCACGAATAGACCAAACAGGTATGATCTGTGTTATTGTTCTCTGTTGTTTTTAATCTTTGCTATTTAAAGCATGGTTTCATAATGGATGGGTTTCACAGGACTATAAGGCATATTTGAGTGGCTAGGAAGGCCAGTCTGTAGTGGCTATAGCAGCCAGCCTGGCTTCCCTTCACTTCCTCCAAGAGAAGGTATCATGGGGACATGTAGGGAAGTTAGAAAGAGGCAGGCATGGTGGCACATGCCTGTTGTCCCAGCCACTGGGACACAGAGGCAGGAGGATCTCCTGAGTCCAGCAGCTCTGAGCTGTAGACACTATGAAAACTGGGCAGGCACACTAAAGTAAAAGAGCTCAGGTGGCCAGGGTGATAGGTAGACAAATGGCATTTGCTAGAAGGACAAGGTCCTCTCTCTGAAATCCCTGTAGAAGAAAGTCCCTGGCTATGTCATTAAGTAGAGGAAACTAGCTTTTCTGGCAAATGATTTTGGGGATGCTGTGTAACCTGACAGTTGCTTATGTACTTACAATGAGAAGAATCAAACTGTGATTTCATAACAGTTTATTCCCATACACAGAAAATGCTTAGTTTTTCTCGGGTTCAAAATGCTTATGGAAGAAGACAACAGTGTGACTAAATCTTAGAGAAATTACACCCAGATGTAGAAATAATTAATTAAATTATTTATATCATTGTTAATTAATTGGCGGCTGTTAATCCTTAACCAGCCATTATAAATGAGCACACAGACACCACATGCATTTTAACAAGACTTGGCCTGGACTGAACAATCTTAACTTGGATTGAACATCAAGGCAAGGGTAGAGTCTCTTCCTAGACCGGGGTGGGACGTTCAGGTGGCAGATCTCTTTAAACCAGACCACAGAGAGCACTTCATTCCCTGCATGGCCTTCACTTCTTGCCTGCCCAGTTTGCTATCAGGAACCTCAGGCTCTGGTTCAGGCTCCTTACTCCAGGGCCCTTGTGGGAAGGCAACCATAAGAGGCAGAGGGCCACATTCTTCCTGGAATTCCACTACATGGAGACTCTTCTTATTGGCCAGATTTTGGTGGGTTTCCTGGCAGGCAAGCCCATGGAAGAGGCTGCAGGTGAGGTTGATCATGTTCATGGATCCAGTGACCCTCACATACATGTCGTTGATGCCAATGAGGCAGCAGATGGTGATAACGGCCCTGTGGCAGCAGAAGCCATAACTTCTGGGTTGTTTCTTCATCCTGATCTGTTTCCTTTTAAATTGTGATGGAATATTGTATGGCCTTCATATAATGCAAACAGTGAATCATTCCGCTCTTTGCCTTTCTGAAAGCATCTACCCGGTCAGCAGCTTTCCCAATAGCAAAATCTGCAGCTCCATTTCCATTCCCACAACAACCAGGACACAGACAGACTTCTTCCCTCTTTTGCTGTCATATTGAAAATGTTTCTTACCTCAAGAATCCTTGCATCAAATTCTTCATATGTTTCTCCTTTGGGCCCTGGGTCTGGGGGGGCCAATACTGACACTTCCCCATGTGTTTCCACTCCAACTTCATTCCCATTTAACTTTTATCTTTCTCTTCTGGTCCCACTTTTCTCTCTGCTGGGCCATGTCCACCTCCACCTTCATCTGCTCTTCTTTGCTTCTTTGGCCAATGTTCTGGACTGCTCCACTTTTTCTAATAGGAACAATCAAAGCAGGCCACAGGAAACCAGAACGCCCTTCACCAATGATCTGGCCCCTGTTCAAATCCTTTTTCTTCTTTCTCTTTGTTCTTTTGCCTCTGCCTTTCCTTGCTCCAGCACTAGTCTCTGCTAATGCACCTTTCCAGAGTTCTTCTGAAGTCAATTTGGTGAAAAAGCTTTATGGTCTGTACTGCTGGCCCACCCAGTTGCTGGGAGAAGAAATGCAGCACTGTGTTTGCAGCGGGTGGCTCAAGCTGGTCCCACAGTGGTTGTGTCTTGTTCCCCTTGGTGACAAAGATCCATAGCTGAGATCTATCCTCACTGCCAACAAGGAAGCAGCTGCCACTGGAAAGGTGTTTAAAGAGAGCTGCCTAGATAGGAAATGACCTGGCAGAATGCTACACAGCACAGATAGACATCCTGCAGTGCGCGAATGGTGGTCGCCATGCTGGAGCTAGGGCTGCAACATTTAAACTCAGATCTTGTACATGATGGTTAAAGGAGAAGAGAAGGAGAAAAAAAAAGTCACTAAGTATTTAGTTTCAAGGATTAGAGCCAAACAGCTAAATCTAGTGCTCAAAGTACAGTCAACAATTTCGAGAGTGACTTTTGCTCTATAAACAGTCCTGTTAATGAATGTGAGCCCAGGTTTTCAATGGCAAGGCCAACGATAGAAACCACAGAGGCCAGATGGAGGTGCAGTCAGTTCTCTTTTCTTTCTTTCCTTTAAGCAGAACTGAATGTAGATCTGATTTCACATTAGGCAAACACTCTACCACTGAGCATGTCCCCAGCCTGTCTTGCAATTTTTACTTTTAACACAGGTCATGTCAAGTAGCACAGACTTGCCTTAAACTTGCTTTGCAGTCCAGGCCTTGAACGTCCAGCCTCTACCTCATCCCCCTGAGTAGCTGGGATTGGAGGTTTGAACTACACACTTCCTTTGAAGTACTGGTCCTCCAGCCCTTGCCTCCTGAGAGCTAGGATTACAGGCACGAGTCACCAGGTCCATCTTAAATGCTCATATTCTTAACTGTCCTACCACTGTGGGGAGTCTTCTTGTGAGTTTCTGCAGGCACGCAAAAGTTGCATTTAGCTGGGCATAAAGATTACTCTTCATGGGGACACAGCTCTGTGGCTTCCTCTGACTAGCCAAGGGGAAACTAAATCTTTGCCATAGAAAGAATTGTCTGTCTCCACTTTTAACAAATAACCAAACACCATCAGGAGACAAAGGTGACACCAAAGAATTCCCAATGTGAAGCAGTATGAATGGGACAGGAAGTGCTTGAGATCTACCATCTTGGAACAGAAAGAGAATACAGGATCCAGAGACACACAATGAGCACACAACACAGGCAGTTCCTCAGGACAAGAGCTTTGGCCTCTTAAAGGAAAACAAAAGGGGGCTGGGGGTACGGCTCAGCAGTGAAGAACAGAGGACCCTCATTTGGTTTCAATTGTTTCAAGCACATAAGTCCAGTAGCTTGCAAACACCTGTAACTCCAGTTCCAGGGAATCTGATATCCTCTGTCACCTCAATGTGCACAGAGACACACAGACACATACATAACTTTTCTTTAAAAGATAGTATTGTTGAGAGATGATTGATTAGATTCTTTTTAAGACATTAAAACCAACCTGAAATAGAAAAACATTCACAGAATCCTGGTTTGAAAACAAATTACATGTAAAAGGCACTGGAGAAATACATATATTGACTGTGACCGGATATTAAAAGACAGTAGAGAATAACTGTTCAAACAGGTGTGATAATGGGTCTCACAAGACAACGTGTAACATAAATATTTAGAGTTGGAATGTGTTGTCTTCAAATTAGCTCTGAGACTAATCAAGCTATTAGAAATTGCTCTTGCCCAAAAGCTCCAACTCTTCATGGGCTCAAAATGTTACTGAAAAGGAGGACAAAAGTCTAGTACCTTCATTCACATCTGTCTCCTTAACTTTGGGTCCAACTCCTGATTAACTCTACACAAGCATGTTAATCACTCAAATACTGCATGATATATAAGCCATATTATTCCTATTTGAGGATGAATGTGCAGAGTGAAGCGAAGACGCTGTGCCAGAGACAGGAGACATGCTTTCTAAAATATTAAAAAGTTTAATGGAAACAAAAGAAAGAAGGTCATAAACACATCAACATGCTTTTCAAATACTTTGGTGAGAACTTTACAGAAAAGGGGAAGTCTCAGCTCTAGGCTTCGGAGGCTGTCTAACAGCATTTGCCTTTCGGTTGGTGGGAGGTAGGTGTGTGTCTGTACATTCTAAAGGATTTACCTAATGGTCACAAAGCTGTTAGCTCACACACAGAGGAGGGCAATAAATGGCTACTAAAGGGGCTAAAAATGGCCAAGATAATGTTGACCGTGGACCAGGGATGTTCCAATATCTCCACAATTAGAGGCCTAAATAGCTAATCAGATTGGCAGAGGGAGGCACTCTTTTCTGGAACGTTCCCTCACAACTATTAAAAGACAATGTCTCTGGAAAGACTTGTTGCTGTTACTGAAAGACTAATCTTACAGATTTTACCATTTACCTCACAATGGAATCCACGTAGCATTTCCAGGCTCTGGTGTGTGTGACTTGCTACAGTCAAGGCAGAAAGAAGCTGAGAATTTGTCGTTATCCATTAGAGGCTCAAAAATAAGTTCCTGTCTCCCAGCTGTTTGAGGCAGAGAGCGAGAGGGCTCTGACAGCATACTTCACTTAAGCTTTGGCTACTGAGGTATCTGACACCTTCAAAACACCCCAGCTACCATCTCTGACACTAGGTCTAACTGAAAGACATTGAGAAATTTAAGAAAATTTAAGCAAAATTTAAGAGCTTGTGAGGAAAATGTTTACTCCCAATGTTCACTGGCTGGGGATAGGCTCAGCTTGCATCCCCAAGGACGCTTTCCACATCGACATCACTGAGTGGATAAGTAACCTTGAAATGCTCAGAAATGTAGAAATCATAGAAGTTACTCTGCTTTGGTTTGTTTAGGAATTAGGTCTTGCTACTTAGCCCTGGGTGGCCTCAAGCTCGCGGTAATCTTCCTTCTCAATCTCCTGGCACCGGGCGTACGCCTGGCTACCCAAGCAGTTAAATTCTTATTTAGTTTGACGCTCAAGTGTACCCTGAAGCCATAAAGGATCTGACCCTCTGAGAAAAGGTCTCAGCTGAGTGCAGGAAACGCCCACCTGCGGCCTTTGGCCTGGATTCGGCTCCGGAGAGGACGCGACCTTCGGAGCTCGGCTGACACGCGACAGACAGCCTTTTCCGCGCCAAGCGGAGCAGTTTTGGCTCAGACAGGGTCGTGGGCAGGGCGCTGGCGCGCGAGAACCCTCAGGCCCCTCCCCCTTCTGGCCCGGGCCCCGCCTCCCAGGCCACACCCCCTGAACCTTCTGCTATGACCACGCCCCCGAGGTCTTCTGCTTGCTCCACGACCCTGGAGTCCCGCCGCTGACATCAGCCCCAGCCGAACCCAGACTCCACTAGGCCGCGCCCCCGAGGACCCTGTGGCCCGCCCCTCTACGCCCTCCAGGACACGCCCCCCGTGGGCGGGACCCCCGTCCGCATAGCAAACTGCGCGGCGGTGGCTGGAGCGCCACAGCGAGGAGTCATCATGGCAGCAGCGCTCCGGAGAGGCTGCAAGGTGAGCGGGTGCGGGGCGGGAGCTGGAGGGTCTGCCCTGTGCGGCCGGAGGGAGGGCGGGAAGGCGTGGACCCCGGCTGACCTCCCGCCGCTGACCGAGTCCCATGAGCGGTGTCCTATGGGCCTGCTTGGCTCTCGGCCAGGAGGCTCCAGATACTTCTCTCCACAATCCACCCTTCCCGAACTCCCGGGGGAACCGGCTGTCAGAACCCTGCTCTGGCCGGGGTGGGGGGTGGGGGTGGGGTTGTGCTTTTAGAGAGCTTTCACTATGGTCCCACCCTAGGAAGGCATCAGGGTGTTGTTCTGCAGCTGCGGATGCGAACAGTGTTGGGTTCCAAACTGGCTGATCCCGGGTGTGCACAGACCAGAACTAATCCTACCTGAAGGAGGAAGGCGAAGTGGGCTGCTGCTGGCGGGAATAGGTTTAGTAATCCCGTGGTTTTGTAATGTACAGGCACCTTTCCAAAACACAAAAGAGGGACGAACCTCTACCAAAGAACTTTCAGGAAGTTTGTCGTACACTTAAGCATTTTGTCCTCTAAACTCCGCTTTCGCCACTAGATAGTTTGATATCTTAGATATTATCGTTGTTTTCGCACAAGACTTTCATTTATCCCACCTAAAACTGGATTTAAATTGCCTTTGACCCCAAAAGCCATAGTTTTGACATTTACAATGATTTTATTAGATTGGTTGACCTTTTTCTCCCTAACCATTTTTACTATACAAATTAACAGGCTCTGAAAGCAGAAATTGAAGGGTTTTTAAGTTTTTTTTTTTTCCGTTTTTAATTCTGACAATAGAACTAAAGGTTTCTTGGTACCTTCAAGGACAGGTGAGGGAAAGCCCAACCCCATAACTAATCAGAAAATGCATATTCCTTTATCTGTTTTTCCACACTGCTATAAAACCAAAACTTAACATTTCTAAGAAATGCATTATTTAGTTGTGCCGTTGTTGCAGATTTGAAGACTAAAGTTACTATCGTCCCCATATTGGAATTCCGTTGTTTTTGGCAGAGAGCCAGGAATAATAAAAAGCAGTATTATGACCTTAGAATTTCAAAACATTGTATTTATTGCTTATTTAATCAGGTAGTCCAGAGCTCACAGCTTTACCTCTGCATTCCAAGAGCTGCTACCTTCAAGCCTGGCTATCTTAATTTAATAATCTCCGGTTATCCACAAGGATTAGTGAGCTCTATTTCCAGATGTGAATACAAATTGTGTATTTGGAACTCTTCTGAGATAGGTGTGTGTTGCAACACTAACTTCTTAACTCTGTTTTCTTTCTTTCATCCATCCATTCATTCATTCTTTCTTTCCTTTTTTTTGTTTTTGTTTTTGTCTGGTTTTTTTTTTTTTTTGAGACGTGTAGCACTGGCTGTCCTAGAACTCATTTTGTAAACCAGGCTGGCCTTGAACTCACAGAGATCTACCTGCCTCTGCCTCCAGAGTGCTGGGATTAATGGCATGTGCTACCACGCCCGACCTGTGCTGTGTCTTTATTATTTCTACTAAGCTACCTCTCTTTTTACACACAAGTGCACACACACACACACACACACACACCGGTTCATCCTCTTTACAACTAATGAGCAGGCCCATGTATGTGTTAAGCTACTCTAGTTAAATGACTAATATCAGTATATAGTGAAACCAGTAATGGGCTCTCCAGTTGTATAAAATACAGCCAACTACTTTTGTAGACTGGAAATCTTCATCTAGTCTCAGAAGTGAAAGCTGAAGAATAGGATTCCAGGCCAGCCTGGATTCCACAGTGGACTTGAGGCTATTCTGAACTTCCTCAAAAGAACGTGTCCAAAAACAAACACAAACTAAATTATTGGGGCCTGGAGTGGTGGCACATGCCTTTAACCCTACAGTGTGAGGTACAGGTAGTGGCTCTCTGGGAGTTCAAGGCCAGCCTGGTCTACAAAGTGAGTTTCCAGGCCAACCTGGCTACATACTGAGACCTGGTCCCCAAAACAAAACAAACAACAGCAGCAACAACTGCCCTTGGACACACACACAGACAGTGAGAGTGAGCAACTGATTGTGGTTTGTTTTTGTCCTTCAATATTTGCTACTCTTGCTACCACCCAAGTTTGCTTCCTAGCACTGACCTTCCCAGCTCACAACTGTCTGTAACTCCAGCTCCAGGGGATCCCACACCCTCCTCTGGCTTTTTTGGACATTCCACACATATACGTAGACACAGAAATGAAAATAAACATAAAATTAAATAGCATTTCCTTCACGGAAAAGTGTCCATTTAACTTATATTGACAATTGAATTATAATGTACTTAGTACTGACTTTAAGAACGGAATTCTTAAATAACACATAGCTATACAGATGCCATACTCACTTGGCTGGTCAGTATAGATAATAATTTATTTCTATGTGGGTGTTTATATGGAGCTCTCAGAGTACATGAGGCAGGTGTGGAGGGTAGAAGGCTATGGTAGGCTCAGTTTTCTCCTTCTACCCCGTGGTTCCAGAGCTCAGACCCAGGACCCAGTCCAGTCTACTCAACAGGCCTTTACCCACTGAGGCGCCTCAGTGGTCTAGCCAGTGTTCTTTCATTTGGTTGATATTTTGTCAGATTAATGTGTAATATATATATATATATGTATATATATTTCCTCCAGGTCCTGAGAAGTGTTTCTCATTTTGAGTGGCGATCACAGCACACGAAAGCAGCTCTCAAGCAGGAGCCAGGATTCGGGTTTAGTTTTCGTATGTGTTACATTCTGTCCTTTGACTTGAAGGTGTATGTTTAAAATATGTTTGTGAACATGGTGTCTGTTGGGTAGAGCCAGTCACCACCACATGTGGCTTCTGTCCTTCACACCTGGAGTAGTGCATTGGCTTCTTTCGTGCATCCTGCACATTCAGTACTGTTCGCAGGACTAGGTCTATGGTACCCTCCTCTTTTCCCCAAATGGATAGGCCAAATAAATGAGTATCTGTGAATATGTGGATTGTCTTCAACTTACAAGTTAGATGTAACACGTACTTTCTTTTTCTTTGGAGACAAGAGATTGAAGTTAGAATCTGACTTTCTAGCTCTTGCTGGCTCTATGTAGAGAGATAGGCAGGCCTGAAATTCACAAAGATCTGCCTGCCTCTCCCTCCCTAGGACTGAGATTAAGGGTGTGAGCAATCATGCCCGGCTCAACAAATATTTCTCTAAACACTTTTCAATTCAGTGATGTAACAAGATTAAGAAAAAAAAAATTGGCCTAATTTATCTGAGCTGCAGTTTGGTGGTATTATGAGACATCATCAGGCCTGAGACCAGGGAACAATGTGATATTGGAGGAAAAAGAAGCAAAATTTTTCCTTCCTATTTATAAAATTAAATATTCAGTTTAAAGATATGAAACAAACCCTACTTTTGGTGTCCTTCATCCCCTAAATGGTTTTTGCTTCAAATTTTTATCTTTCCTCTAGCTAGGAAACCATTTTCTCTGTTCATTTGATCTCTGAAAAGTTACAAGGCTGAGCTGGTTAACATGCACCCAGGTGCCCTTGGCAATCTGAATGCTTTCTGTGGTTATTGGTTTTATTCAACAATACTTGAGTAAAAATACATAATTTATTATATATGTAAATTTATATATGTTTATATGTAAATTATAAAAATTATATATAATTATAATATATAAATTTATAAAAATACATATATACACACATACACATATAACTGGAATTAATTAAACAAAGAATTTTCAAATGGTATGAGGATGGCAGGTTGAATCAGTGGGGATTTGAAAATAGTAACCTTTACTCATGTGACTGGCACCTGCTCAATTTTTACATGTGAATTCTCACATACTAGTTAGCAGTAACAAGAATCTGACAACCTGGTATGTTCCAGAGGGTGCAGTAGATGGAGGTATTTGGTGGGGGGGAGGGGGCGGCTGGTGAGGCTGTGACAAGAGGGGACATGCCTTTAATCCAGCATTGAGACAGCTGACCTACACATGGGCCTTTACGGCAGCCACCAGAGAAACTGGTTCTGGTGAACACGGTTGGTATTATGTCTGCAGTAGGTTAGTTTTGAAGATCACTGGGTTTATGAAAGCCGTTTGCCAACATAATGGTAGACGCCTTTCTTTCCTACCCTCGACCTGTCCACGATCTTGACAGGAATTGTCTCCTGTCTTTGAAGTGAAGTTGTGATTCAGAAAACTCCAGAACAAAGCCCCAGGTCCCCTCTACTGTTCTGCCAATTTGAAACTCGGAGAGTCACCTCCTCTCTCTGCCTTAGTCTCCTGCTCTTTTCCTTTTTAAAAACAGTGTGCCAGTCATTTTAAAGGAAGACTTTACTCGTGGTGTCTGGCTCTGTAAATTATTGATTAAAGCACAGTGTTTGGTAACACCCTAGTCTCCTTGTCTGAAAGATGGATGAGGACACTTGATCTATTTTTTACACTTTACCTCTCATGCCCCCATACACATGAGAACTGTAGTCAAATACTCTGTTTGTTTTTTTAAACACAGAGTCTCACTGTGTACCCTTGTCACTGTAGACCAGGCTGGCCTTGAACTCACAGAGCTCCTTCTGCCTTTGTGGTCCGAGTGCTGGGTATAAAGATGTGTGCCACCTGATCTGGCTTATTCTTGTACACTTTGCCTCTCACTCTAATTACCTGAAATACCCAATGCCACCTTAATACCCCACCTATGCCACCTTTAATACCCTACTTTTACCACCTTTAATAGCCCACCCATACCACCTTTAATAGCCCACCTATACCACCTTTAATAGCCCACCTATACCACCTTTAATAGCCCACCTATACCACCTTTAATAGCCCACCTGTACTACCTTTAATACCCCACCTACCCCTTATGTGGGACATGGAATCCAGGCCTCACACAGGATAGATAGGCAATGACTCCATCAATGAGCTACATTTCAGCCTCATTTTTCACATTGATGTACCCACTTTGAAACACTAGATCTACAAAAATGCAGTTAGCAACCTACATTTATCCCAGGAGTCCAAATAACATAGTCATCCCATTAATTTTACAATAGCTAGTTTTATTTTGTGTAAATGAATTGTTTGAATATTGCCTGTTAGTAATACAGAGGACATATGTAGTTATTATTATTTTGGAGAATTTTCTCATTGCTTACCAGTTTATTTGTGGAACTTACATTCTTAAATTTTGGGCATTTAAAAGAAGAGTGAAATTTAACTTATGATGTTGATCTTTTTATATAATTCTCTGAAACAATTTTTATTACTGTATGCTAACTGAGTATGTCTTGTTTCTTTAAACTGCTTCCTGAGGTATGATAAATATAAATCTCCACATACCAACTTCATGGGGCTTGTTTCTTCAACCTGATTTCCTCTTTTTGATGTTCTCAAAATAATTTTCCCTTAGAGTTGACTGAACAGCAGAAAGAATTTCAAACAACTGCTCGAAAGTTTGCCAGAGAGGAAATAATTCCAGTCGCTGCAGAATATGATAAAACTGGTGAAGTAGGTATCATCTTGCAGAGAGAAAAGTCTTATGTACATTACCATGAGATTGTGCTACCAACCTGCCTAGATTGTAGGTATCATATAACTGTGCTGTTGTTTTTCCTTTTAGTACCCATTCCCTCTCATTAAAAGAGCCTGGGAACTTGGTTTGATCAACACACACATTCCGGAGAGTTGTGGTAAGCCTCCTTTACATGTTTAGCCTAAAATTAAAACGGGGAAAATCTCATTCTCTAAGACGTTGTTTCAGTCAGTGGCTCTTTGCCTTTGTTTCTCTTTGGACCACATAGCACTTGCCTGCTTGGAGGAGCCCTGTCCTGAGCACAAAGCGCAGGCATTTCCCTGTCTGGCTGGTTTTGAGTTTATTGAGTTGTTCTTTATCTGATAACACTCTGCATACACTCTGATGCCATAGGTGGTCTTGGACTGGGAACTTTCGATGCTTGTTTAATCACTGAAGAGTTGGCGTATGGGTGCACAGGGGTGCAAACTGCTATTGAAGGAAATTCTTTGGGGGTAAGTTACTAAGGAGATAATTTACCATGGGGCTGGCTCTGTGGGTAAAGCTGCATGACGGTCTCAGATCCACCCCTGGGACCCTTGGGATGGAAGGAGACACCTGATTCCCCTAATCTGTCACCTGGCCTTCAGAAGTGAGCTGTTCCACGTGCACACATAGATGTACACACATAAATAAAATTGTAATTTAAGAAAATGTTAATTACTTGCCTGGGCTGTTAATGAGTCACTAGCAGTGAAGTTGAGTTAATCCCTGTGAAAACTATAAGGAAGATTTGCTGGCCTGGGGTTAGCCTGGAGTTATAATTGCACAGGTTGATCATGGTGGTTTTGTTTTCTCCAATACTGGGAGTTCTGGGTGTCCTTGTGAGGAAACTGTACACCTTGGCTGCAGCTTCCATGGAAATTCCTGGGCAAGGGCAAGGCCTGGGGCAGCTTAGAAGCCATCCTAGTGGCCTGATGCCCGGTGACTGTGCTGAAGTGCACTGAGCAGTTTTTAGGAGGCCTGCTCGTTCACACCAAACCTATGACCATCTTACTGTCATCAAGTTTTGTATGTTACCAACAGGCCCCACTTATAATTTAAGGAGGAAATTAGTATATGTGTCTTCTTGCGTGTTAGCTTTTTAGTTCAGAGCAAATGCCAATTCTTTGAATTTACTCCTTTGGGGGATGCAGGTATTTCTTTTTCATTTGGTGAACTGTGTTTCTGAAGCTATGTAAGTAATAAAATATCTTGCTGTTTTAATGTCAATTTTCTTTGGCAGCAAATGCCTGTGATTATTGCTGGAAATGATCAACAAAAGAAGAAGTATTTGGGGAGGATGACGGAGCAGCCAATGATGTGTGTGAGTGAGCTCTGTGGGGCTTCATTCCCATTTCCCAGTGAGTGGGGCCAGGAGCTGCTGGCGGGCTCTGCTGTTCAGTCTTCATGTGTCTA
This sequence comes from Lophiomys imhausi, assembly GCA_907164525.1. Taxonomy (NCBI): domain Eukaryota; kingdom Metazoa; phylum Chordata; class Mammalia; order Rodentia; family Muridae; genus Lophiomys; species Lophiomys imhausi. The sequence goes on from CAJQZJ010032781.1 coordinate 255,497, forward strand.
AAGGAATGCGTGACAAGAAGACAGAAGTCAGCAGACACTGAGCACTGTAAAGAAAGTGTCTCAGTGTTCCCCTGCGTGTTTCCACGAGGGAGAATCCATCTGTTTCTGGGTTCCAAAATGGTGTCCTGCTTGTCCTGTTTGTCCTGCTGGTAGTATTCAGAAGGTGACATCTGCTGAACAGAACAGCAGCGCCTTCTTGCTGCTGGTCCAGAAGGGAGTGGTTGTCTGGTGTGTTTGTTTGCTGTCAGGCTGCCCTTCTGCTCTCCCAGACAGAAACTGCTTCACTTAGCATTTAAAGTGTATCTCTGGCTGGGCAGGGTGGTGCACACCTTTAATCCCTTGGGGACTGAAGAACTCTGTCCCCAGCCCCTGTGCTATGACTCTTACTCTCCCACTCTGTCTTTAGGGTCTCATGTATTCAAGTAGCCTTGAACTCCTGTTCCTCCTGCTTCCACCTTCCTAGTGCTAGAGACACAGGCATGTGGAATACCCAGTTACGTGCTGCCTGGGACTGAGCCAGGACCTCATGAGTGCTCAGCTATGTCCCCAGGCCCACCCTGGATTTTATCCTCACCTCATGGATTATCTCTACAGAGAATACACAGTCTTTTTTTTTCCTCTTTCTACTTGAGATTTGACTTAAGCATCATCTCAGGGGAGCTGTTTCCCCAAATCCTGGTGTTTAATGCCCACACTTAGTATAGTTACCCTGTTACCCTGTGAAAATCTCAAGGGCAAATGCCTTTCAGCTCTGGTTTTACTATCTGGTTTTATAATCTACTACATAGTAGATACTCAAAAAATATTTAAATAAATCAGCATGTATTAAGTTGAATTTAATACCTAATATTTTAGTATTTCCTATACTTCATTGCTATTCTCTGCCTAGTTTTTTTTTTAATTTATTATTATGTATACAGTGTTCTGTCTGCATGTATGCTTGCAGGCCAGAAGAGGGCACCAGATCCAATTATAGACAGTTGTGGGCCACCATGTGGTTTCTGGGAATTGAACTCAGGACCTCTGGAAGAGCAGCCAGTGCTCTTAACCTCTGAACCATCTCTCTAGCTCCTGCTAGGCCTAGTTTTAAACTGAGATAGAATGTCTTAAATATTAAATGTTTTAACATTTGAGCAATTTATTTGATTTTCTAAGAACATTGTAATTTTAGGCATTCATTTGTAATACTGCTTTCAAAGATAAAATGCAGGGACTAGGAGATAACTCACTGGTAGAGCACTTGCTTAGCATATTTGAGGTCTTGGGTGCTATCATAGAATCACAAAACAAATAAACAAAATAGCACTATTGCTAGGTATTCACGATTTAATAAATAACAGTAATATTTTTTCTTGTGTCCGTATATTCAAGGCCTACTGTGTTACAGAGCCCTCAGCAGGCTCTGATGTGGCCGGCATTAAGACCAAAGCAGAAAAGAAGGGTGATGAGTACATTATCAACGGCCAGAAGATGTGGATAACCAATGGAGGAAAGGCTAACTGGTATGCTTCTTCTGTAGAACTGTATCCTCACAGTCTCCCCTTTCTGCTTTTATTTTTAAGTCTTCTCAATTAAAACACCCCATAGATTTGAAACTGAGAGGTACCTACTAGGTTGTGAATAACTCAGTGACTCAGGAACTATATTTTAAGCCCTTGAGCTATTTCTTCCAGATTAAGTTAGGAAGTCTAAAGCGTAAAGTGCAGTAAAAATAGCTAATCTTGCTGACTCCATCGGTAAGCTCTGCTCTCTGCCCGTCTCCTACACGAGCACTTCTCACTCGAAGGAGAGCAGAAAGCATCAGTAGGATATTGTTCTCGTTCTCAGTAGATTTGGGGTTCTGGGAATTGGCTAGACCTCTGTGCGTGCCAGGCAAGCACTGTGCTGTGGTGCCCATCCCCAGCAGAGGCATTCTTAAAACTTGGGTCATGGGTCTGCGGATGTTGCTCAGTGGTTACAGCGCTTGCCTCGTGTGTACAAGCCCTGGGTTTGACCCCTAGCATCATGTAGTAAAATGAAAAACTTACAGCCGGGCATAGTGGTGCACACCTTTAATCCCAGCACTCGGGAGGCAGAGGCAGGCGGATCGTTGTGAGTTCAAGGCCAGCCTGGTCTACAAAGTGAGTCCAGGATAGCCAGGGCTACACAGAGAAATCCTGTCTTGAAAAACCAAACAAAAAAAAAAAACAAGAAGAACAAGAAGAAGAAAATGAAAAACTTACAGGTATGTACCTGTAATTTTAGCACTTGGAGCAAAGGTAGAAGGATCAAGAAATTCAAAGTTATTTTCAGTGCTATAGCAAGTTCGAGTCAGCCTGCGCTACGTGAGACCATCTCAGCAACATAAGACACAGCATCAGTTTACATACAAAAGAGGGCACTATTCGATGTCAGTAAAATCTCAAACTTCCAAATGTATAGGCCTAAAACCAATGATATATTGTTCTGTTAAACATCAAAAGTCATTTACATAGATACAGAATTTTAAGAACTACTTGATCATTTGTTAAGGAAGAAAGTTTGATAAACAACTATACATTTGATAGGAAGGCAGGTGTAGGGCAGAGATACACTTTGGTATAGAGTGATTTCAAGCTGAGGAAATGGAAGTGCAGTCCCAGCCAGCAGTGAGCCAGGTAACACAAGTCCTGATGAAAGGACAGCCCAGTGCTGCTAAGTGATCTGTTAGGGGAAGCCTCGGATCAAGCTTAGACACATTTTGTCTAGAAAGAGGAGCAAAGCTGGATGTGGTGGCAAGTGCCCTGAGTTCAGCACTTGGGAAGCAGGTAGGAATATCAGAAGTTCAAGGCCCATATAGGCTACACTGAGAGACCCAAAGTTAGATAAATCATAGATTGACAGATATGTAGGTAAGTAGGCATGGATAGGTAGATGACAGGTAGGTAGGTAGGTAGGTAGGTAGGTAGGTAGGTAGGTAGGTAGGTAGATAGATAGATAGATAGATAGATAGATAGATAGATAGATTCCTTCTTGATGTTTTCACTAAGATCAAATGGAGTAGGCTTGCCTGGTTACTTCAGGAAGACAGTTTAGAATTAATGAATGAAAGTTAGAAAAATGTAAACTCTAGCTCATTATAAGGACAGCCATTCTGATAATAAGGTTCATATACATTGTCTGTGAAAATAGTGTTTTTACCCATTGGTGTAAGTATGTGACCAAGACTTCTTAGGAGGGATCTGTCTTAGTTACTGCTCTATTGCTGTGAGGAGACACTATGACCAAGGCAACTCTCAGGAAAGAAAGCATTTAATTGGAGGCTTGCTTATAGTTTTGGAGGGTAAGTTCATAACCATCATGGTGGTACGCACACAGGAATGGTGCTAGAGCAGTGACTGAGAGCTTTGCATCCTGATCCTCTGGCAGAAGGCAGAGAGAGAGAGAGAGAGAGAGAGAGAGACTGGACCTGGTGTGGGCTTTTGAAACCTCAAAGCTCATTCCCAGTGACACATGTCCTCCAAAAGGCCACCCCTTTTAACACTTCTCAAACAGTTCTACTCTGTGGTGACTAAACTTTCAGATACGTAAGCCTATGGGGCCATTCTCATTAAAACTCCCGTAGGAGATTAGGGTAGTAATTTTCCTGTCTGGAAAAAAAATGTCTTTGTTTATTTGTTTGTTTTTATTTTTTGACACAGTTTCACTCTGTAGCTCAGGCTAATCTGAAAAATCCCTGAGGTTGGCCACAAACTCCTGCCTTAGCCTCCAAATGCTAAGAGCACAGGTGTTACCGAGCATAGCTGCCTCTGAACAAGTTCTGTGTCAGTGTATTTATGTGATGTGCAGTATGGAAAAGTCCCACCTCGGTGGACTCTGTAGCTCACAAAATGATCGCTCATCACGCACAGGCAGAAAGGCTGGAAATAGAAATAATAGTATTATTTAGCATCTTCATATCAGCAAGTAAGAAGGAAGTAAAGAAGCCATGAAAATTGAAAAAGCTAAGAGACATATAATAATGCAATTAAATAATCTCAGTTTTAAGAACTGATTATAATTCTTGGAAAAGACAAGTTCAGTGATTTGTGAAATTAGAAAATATTTTTCTGTCTTTTCCTATCACTAAATAAAACCATAGTCAATGATGAACTGATAAATTATTGGTTTTTTTTCATATAAAAATAATTTATTGGTTAAGGAATAATAAAACTCTTAGTCACTTTCTCTTTTGGTGCTAGGACCAAAGCTCACTGTGGACTCTATCTCTAAACCATGTGGCTTTTTTTGTCCTATTTTTAAAGGTTCCCCCCCAAAACCAATTTGTATCATGATATATGGAAAACTAGTTTTGATAGGTGGTTCAAGAAAAGAACTGGGTTTCTTCTTTTCCCTCTCTCATGTTTCATTTCTTCTAAACCTTTCTGACAAAAACCAGTAATTATCCCTAATGATTCAGTTACAACATGTGGACTGTGTTTGCTGCATACAGGGGCCAGCACTCAGCAGCAGGAATCCTGTCTACCTTGCATATTGCTTGTCCTGTGAAACCTAAGACCGGCTCAGAAAGGAGCACTCCAGTTTCAACACACATGTAGTTTACTTCCATCTTGTCTTTGCAAAAGGAATTTTTACTAATAACTCATACTAGCCCCAAACTTAAATACCACATTAGTTGAGAAATAGATGGTTGAATTAGTCTGGCCACACAGTAAAATTTGTATCTGTGCAAGTTTTGAACCCATCTGATTCTTCATTTCCTCTTCTATTAAGTGGGGATAGTAACACCAGGGGTGGGGAGTGGCAGGGAGCTGAGATAGTAATCAATGTGTTATTCATTATCATTATTGCCATTATCATGGGTTTGTGTGCATTAGGTATTTTTTATTGGCACGTTCTAACCCAGATCCCAAAGCACCTGCCAGTAAAGCCTTTACTGGATTCATTGTGGAGGCCGACACCCCAGGAATACATATTGGAAAAAAGGTAAACAGTGTGTTTCTTAACAATTACCTCCACAAGTACAATTTCAACTGTGAATGCAAAAATTCTTATTTGTTTCCTTTAATGAAAATACTTTTAGGTTATAATGAAAATCTAGTTGTGTCTTGATGGTATCAAGGACAGAGTTTATATGTCACTGAAAAATCTTTCAAGTCATTTTGAAAGATGGGCTGTTTGTGCAGATCACATTCATGACAGCCATAAATGGGGACAGAAGCCAGGCCGCCACTACTGCTGCCCCAGGGCAGAGTATAGAACTCTCAGAGGACTCCTTCCTCCTTCCTGGTGGAGCTGCACAAGCTTTGGCTTGAAAAGGAAAACCATGTGAGGTAGATGGATTACTCTCAGGCCCACAGCGTTAACAGGAGCGTCTAAACCTTGAAAGCATCTGAGGATGTCAATCAATGTCAGCTAGTGGTGGAGGTGGGAGACTGGCATATTGAGCATCCAACTTCGATGTGTGCAGAAGGTTTAAAAGGTGACACAACAGAGGACAGAAGCAGCGTAAGTGTCCCTGGTGAGAGTGTGCAGGCATGGTTTAAGACTACAATGCGGAATGAAATGCTTTTGGAAAGTAGAGTTTCCAAGGAAAACTATTAATGAACGATGTCTGCATTATAGCAAAGGAGGAATTGTGGGAATAAGCCAGAGTCCTGAAGGTTACTTGAACAGATTGTCTTCCTCTCCCATGTGGAAAGGTTTGAACTACCTGGTCAGATGTTGGAGCTGTACTCCATAGGCTGAACTGGAAAAATGAGTTTTAATTGATGCTAGGTATAAAACACATTTATAAGGCAAACTTCAGTGTTTATAGAATCTTCTATTGTATCCAGATCTCTTTAGAAATGTGTTGCTTTAGTAAAATGTATATAACTTCTCCAAGCATGGCAATGCACACCTTCAGTCCCAGTATTCCAGAGGCTGAGGCAGGAGGATCACAAATTCTAGGCCAGCCTGGACTGCACACTGAGCCTCTGTCTCAGCAGAGGAGGCAAGGACAAGACTTCACTTTTAGGTCATGGAGGTTTAAAGGCTGGACACCACTTGATGCTTACTTCAGTCTGTTCACTGACTACAGAAACCAAGGTCCCAATACATGATTTGCTGACACTCACAAAGGTAGAGACCTACCTGAGATCAGGGGTCCTGTGTCATTTACGAATAGAGTCGTATAGGAGTGTGTCCTGTGCCATTTCTAATGCCGTGTTATACTATATTTTAAAGAGAAGATATGAAAGGTAGACTGAACTTCACAAATAGACTACTAACCCCACGTGTATACGGAACATGAGTACTGTGGGTAGGCACACTTCTCCCTAGAGATTGGTGTTTGTGTGTGTATGTGGCAGACCATGCTCTCCCCCTTAGAGGTGTTCATGTCAGACTCAGGCCAACTGTGACCCATCTCTGCTGGGTGGAGGAACCTCAGGGCTTGCACTTTACTGATGGCGAACTGGCATAACAACTAATGTTGTCTTGCTGTTTCTAATCTCATTCTCACTCAGGAAAATTAACTGAATCAATGTTTATTACTGAATGCGCACTGTGTGCTGGGTACTGATAGAAATCTCTACCCCAGGGGACTAACTTTCCATCAAGGGAGTGCAGATATTTTTATTATTAGCTACTTAGTCTCCTAAAATGTTCTTTTAAACAAATGGCCATTTGCAAACCTGTGAGATTCATGTTGCCCAGATGTTTTGTATCTTAGGAATTGTGTGCTTTGAGATGAGTCTTAGAAGCATTTTGGTTTTTTGGTATTTGTGTTTTTAGTTTATTTAAGATGGGGTCTCACTATGTAGTTCTGGCTCACTATGTAGACCAGGCTGGCCTGGAACTCACAGAGATCCCGCCTGCCTCTGCCTCCCGAGCACTGGGATTAAAGGGTTTTGCCACCACACCTGATCTCATTCTGTTTCTAACCTCTTGCTGTTGCTAATTTATGAGCCAGGTTTCATTATTCTATTTTTTTTAACATGGCATGTAAAAGACTTAGTACTACACACAGTTTCCAGGATCCACTGAAAATCTTAGAACACACTCCTTACAGGGTGGCTCCATTAAGAGGGACAGTTGGAGGAGGACCAACATGAGAGCTCGGTGGTAATGGCATGACACCTGACTTCAGTCTCTGATCCCACATGGTGAGAGGAGAAGCAAGGCCACAAGGCATCCCTTGATGTCCACACGTGTTCTGTGCCAGGCTTATGCTTCCCTGTAGCATAAAAAGTAAATAAATAACACCCCAAAGGTAGGAAAACAAAGTCCATGTTTTGGTCAGTAGATCATTTTGCTAAAGATTACAGGCTGTAAGAGTGTTTGCAAAATGATTTGACAGACAGACAGAGAGAAGGTAGTTTTCAGACATTTACAAAGTATAGTTGCATAGAACTTTGGGTTAGTGCTGTTTTCAGTTTGTGAAATTATTTTTGATCAGGGCTGGCTCATATTTCTAGAAAGATCCAGATTAGAAGCCTGTCAGGCTTTGCAGGTGTGGGATCCCTTGCACGGCTGAGCTCTGCCATTGTAGTCCCAGGATAGCCACAGAAGATGGGCACAGACAGGTGTGTTTGGAGTCTGTGGAAGCTCAACTCACGGAGCAGACACTACAGGCCCTGCTTTTGTTTTTTTGTTTTTGTTTTTTTCGAGACAGGGTTTCTCTGTATAACAGCTCTGGCTGTCCTGGACTCGCTTTTGTAGACCATGCTGTCCTCGAACTCACCACCTGCCTCGGCCTCCCAAGTGCTGGGATTAAAGGTGTGCGCCACCACCGCCCGGCCCTAGGCCCTGCTTTTGGTAACTGCAGAAAGACACATAGGAATGGCTGACACTAACTCTTAGGTGTTTCTTATGTGATCTTCTTGCTAGGAGTTAAACATGGGCCAGCGATGCTCTGACACAAGGGGAATTGCCTTTGAAGATGTCAGAGTGCCTAAGGAAAATGTGCTAATTGCTGAAGGAGCTGGTTTCAAGATCGCAATGGGAGCTTTTGATAGAACCCGGCCTACAGTAAGCTGGTTGTGTTTGTAGGGCCTGTGGTTTGCAGTTTTCAGTTAACATTGGATGTGCGGTGTCTTGTGTTTTTTAGTATATGCTTTTTTTTTTTTTTTTAGTAATGGTGGAGAGATTGTCACTTGTTCAATGTATAGTTCAACTTCTTTTGCTGCTCAGTATAGAAACTGATTTAGCAAATGCTAAAATACTCTCTGTGAGATTTCCAGAAAGGTCACCCCTAACTTGATCACTCCTGTTGGTTGTGGACCACGGTGTGTGCTGCTGCCCACTTAGCATGTGTCCATGGTAGGCTCCCCTGCAAAACAGAAGTGACTTCTCTAGGCTGTGACCCTCGGCCTCACACTTGGCCTATTTACTTACTTATTTCTTGCGTGGCACTTAGGATAAATTGAAATTTCAGGGTCTAATGAAAGCCAAGCATATTGTCTGCCACTGAGCTGCCTTCCCAGCCCTGCCATCCATTACCTTTAACTCAGAAATAATAAAAGCCCAAGTACTCTCCACCTCTCCCCACCAAGAATCAAGCTGTATGTGTGTGGCTTGATGACATTGTGACCTTTTGCTTCACACAATATTAATATTCTAGGTAGCAGCTGGCGCTGTCGGGCTAGCCCAGAGAGCTCTGGATGAAGCTACAAAGTACGCCCTGGATAGGAAGACATTTGGAAAGCTGCTAGTAGAGGTAATCTTTTGTTCTCCCCCCCCCCCCACCGTGTGTGTGTGTGTGTGTGTGTGTGTGTGTGTGTGTGTGTGTGTGTTTTCATGGATGAGTGCAATGTTTGCACATTTGTTTGGAGACCTGTGGACCACCTTGAATGTTCTTCTGCTGTTAGCTGTTTTGTTTGTCCCTCACTGGCCTGGGGCTCACCAGTTAGGTTAGCTGAGCTCAAGGGATCTGCCTGTGTATGACTCTCTGGTGCTGGGATTCCTGGCACGCACCTCTGCACTCCACTTCTTCATATGGATTCCGGAGATTTGAACTCAGGTCCTCCCTCATGGTCATGTAGCAAGCATTTTGTTGACAGCCACCTACCCAGCTCCTGAGGAGGTAATCTTAGCACTGTTCTTGCTTTGTTGAAATTTGAACCTGTTCATTTCATCTAAATATTTAGACATTACCTTTAAAGAACAAAGTAACCTCTGATTTGTTGGGAGGAAGTTTCTATGATCTCATCAGTATTGCCTGTGTCAGTGGATTTTCTCTTGACTTTGTGGCTCACAACTGGTCACCCTGTGAATTATGTTAAGGAAAAGCATAGCTTATATTTATTAGGTGCCTTCTGTGCAACTGAGCTATGCTATATATTTTAATATATGTTCTCAGTAAACATGTTTTTGTTAGCCTAGGCTGGCCTGTGTTGTAGACCAGGCTGCCCTCAAACTCACTGAAATCCACCTGCTTCTGCCTTCTGAGTGCTGGGATAAGGTGTGCACCTTTGAGCCTGGCTTCATGATTATTTCTGTTGGTAGTAACTTTTTTCTCAGTACTTCCCTCTTCAGTAAAGTTGAAATGGTGAAAGATGACCTTTGTCTGGTTTCATCTGATTCTGTGGCACTGAGCATCTCTAGACTTGACTTCTGCACTGAGCTCCATGCTAGGATTTCACGATGGCTCCTTAACATCTGTAGGTGATTTCCAAACCTAAGCTCTCTTCTTGTCCCTCTTCTCTTTCCCTTCCTTAACATTTTAGTCTCAGAATTCAGGAAGCTTCCCATGAGGAGCAGTTGAGATTCTCAAGCCTACACTTCTATCGACGTTTTGCTATCCTCTCTACCTTATACCTCCCCAAATATGTTCTTCCATTTCTTTCAAATTCCATTCACTTCCTCGTTGATTTCAATGCAGCATCTTCCTCTGCTCATTATACGCTGTAAGGCATCCAGCATGCACTTCCTTTGTCCAGCATTACATTGTATGTGGTTTGTTGACAGCACCCCCTTACCCTCACCAGAAGCTGTTCCAGTTGAGATGCAGTTTCTATTTTTAGAAACCTTTAACTTCAGTCTCATTTAACAAGTAGTCACTGAATATCTACTGTATTAAACACTTTGGGTGCTTTCTCTGTTGCAGGCATTTCTAAGTGTGTCATGTGTACCAACTCATTTCATTCCCCCCAGTACTGGGGAGTAGATACTGTCATTTTCATTTATGACGTGTAAGAACTTAGGCCCAACTAACAAATGCAAACCAAGACTTGAATCCAAACAATCAAGTACTTACAGATCCTATCTCCTATATGGAAAAGAGCCTTGGCAGTTTCTACCCTCGGGAACATTTACTTTGGAGATAAGTTACTCATCATAGAACAAATACTTGCAAGGAATACAGAGCAACATAAGATTTGAGTCCCTACATGGAACTAATTAGATGGAGTTGCCAAAATCAAAAGGAGGGAGGCATCACGTGTTGAACATGCTGCAGGAAGCAACTCTTGTGCGTCACAATCAGCAGTCAATAGAGGCACCTACTTTGTGCCCCTGACAAAATAACAACCCTAAGCTATGACCTGTATCACACTTACCCTTCATTTCAGCGTTATGCAAAAATAACCAACATGTGATCATCCACAGAAGAGCCATGGAGTCTTTGCAGCTACAAAAACTAAGGAAACTATTTATGCAGTGACACACTGTGTACAGTTTACTGAAAAGAAAAGCGAGACGAAAAACTGTCAACCTGGTTGGCTAGCATGTGTGAAAAACACGGGAGACAATTGCATTCCAGTGTGTTAACTCCCTCTGGAAAGAAAAAAAAAAAACCATACTGATATCATTGTTTAGCTCCTGGGAGGGGTTAGGCAGGCGAGCTGTAGGCAGGGACAACAGAATAAGGAAGGGAAATGTTCACTATCCCCTTTGGAGTTTTAGAACTTTTAACTGATAGGTATTCTGCCTACTCAAAAATTAAGCTCTAGCCAGATATAGTGGCCCTTTGCCTTTAGTCCCAGCACTCAGGAGGTTGCAGCAGCTGAGACTAGTTTGAGGCCAGCCTGGTCTACATAGTGAGTTCCCGAACAACCAGGGCTACATACAGAGACCTTCTCTGGGGAAAAAAAAAATGAGCTGGAGAGGTGACTCAGTGGTTAAGAGCAAGTGCTGCCCTTGCAGAGGCCCTGGCTCTGTTAGCAACACCCACCCACATGGCTGCTCACAGCCATCTGGAGTTCCAGCTCCAGTAGCTGTGATGGTCTCTTCCCGTCTGTGAGGGTATCGCATGCATATGCTGTACTTGAATACATGGAGGTAAAACACAAAAAATAAAACAAACTTTAAAATACAAATAGATAAATCTCGAAATGAATCCCAAGTCTGAAGTGTGGCACTCAGTAGGCTGAGACAAGAAGAGTTGTACGGCCAAAAATAACAAGACCCTTTCAAAAAAAACAAAAGATAAATAAAAAACAACAAGCTGTGTATAGTGACACACACTTATAAGCCCAGCATTCAAGAGACTAAAGCAGGAGGATTGCTCTGAATTCAAGGCCAGCCTGGGGTACTTAGCATGACCTTGCTTCAAACAAAATCCTTGGAAGAATCCTTGACTCAGCTGAAGGGACACAATTCAGATACAAAGAGGCAGGGGCTGGAGAGAGCACTGGGGGTTAAAAGTGTGGCTACTCCTAAAGAGGACCAGAGTTATATTCCCAGAAGCCACACCAGCTGGCCCACAACAGTCTGAATCCACTTCCAGGGGCTCTGGGGTCCTCTTCAGGAACCTGGATGCATGTGCACAACATCCACGTGCACATGCAGAGCCCATGCACAATCAAAACTAAAACACTAAAGAAACAGGGAGAGCGGGCATGGTGGCACACGCCTTTAATCCCAGCACTCAGGAGGCAGAGGCAGGCGGATCTCTGTGAGTTCAAGGCCAGCCTCTTTTACAAAGTGAGTCCAGAAGAGTCAAGGATACACAGAAAAACCCTGTCTTGAATTAAACTAAAAAATAAAAAGAAACAGGGAAGTGTCCCTTTGTAGGAGTTAAGCCTCCTGCACAACCTAATCACCCTGCCTATCATGAGGGTAGCCAGGCTTAATAAGTGAAATAAAAGGCTGGGTGTGTGGTTTTTGTGATATGGGTTTGGTTCGTGTTAGTCTCTTTTCCATTGTGTCTGAAATAACATGAAAATGGCATAAAACTTCAAATGCATTTTCATGTTATTCACTACATGAACCCAGTTTCCAGTGATCTTAATGTCCTTGAACACCTACAATCTTCACTCTATTATTTCAAGGCACATATCCTGTTTTATAGTAAAATGTCTTATTATATTGACATCATGCAGAATACTGAAGTATCCATAATTCCATCACCCAGAGATATAGCAAATGTTTTGTCTTATTATTTCCTTGACCATATTTCTCTAGAGTAGTCCTCATACTGTTTGAAAACTTCATCTAACAGCGTATGGTAAATGTCTTTCTACCTGCAATGCCTGTTGATGGCTATGATGTGTCAGTCATGATACAGCTTTGCTTTCTGTTACAGGAGTTGTTGATTTTCAGCTCCTATCCGATTATGACAAGGACAGGAATCCTGACTTTTCTGACATGTTACTGTGCTATTTTTCTCTATCTGTAACAACTTTTATTTAAAAGCCCCAGCAGGGCAGAGCTCTATAGACATGCCTAAAATCCCAGCAACTCTGGATGGAGGCTGAGGGTCAAGAGTGTGATGCCTGCTGGGCCGGCTGCGCCAGGTCTACTGGGTGCTCCTGTGCTTCCTTCCTTCCTTCCTTCCGGCCCCACTGTGTCTAAATCGGAGCAAACACTAGAAGCACACGAGCACTTGGTAGTTTTTGTGCATTTGTACTCAAAACCTCATCCTAATAATGCGATGATATTAGATAAACTCAAACAAGGAGCAATCCACACACACAAAAAAATTCTTCAAAAGGACAAAAGTCAGAAGATAAGACAGTAATTAAATAGTCGGGGGTTCTGTGAAGTAGTAACTAAAGCAGGGGTGGGTCTTGAGTTCAAGATCAACGTTGGCTATATAGCAAGACTATAGAAAACAGGCCAGGGATGGTGGAGTACGCCTTTTATCCCAGCACTTGGGAGGCAGGGGCAGGCGAATATCTGAGTTCAAGGCCAGCCTGGTGTACAAAGCGAGTCCAGGATAGCCAGGGATCTGTAATACAGAGAAACCCTGTCTCAAAAAACCAAAGACAAGAAAAAGAGGCCGGGCAGGGGGCAGGAGGTGATGGTGGTGGCGCATGCCTTTAATCTCAGCACTCAGGCAGAGGCAGGCCGATTTATGAGTTCAAGGCTAGCCTGGTCTACAGATCGAGTTCCAGGACAGCCAGGGCTACAGAGAAAAACTTTGTCTCTAAAATATCCAAACGAGGAAAAAGAAAAAAATAGCTAGAATCAATTTGTGATCCTGAAACCGATAACAGGATATTGGTGGGAAACTAGGCGCTGCGTAGTTTTGCAGGTCCGTGCCGATAGCCTTGGTAACATATCTGTGGTGATATACTGTCTTTCGTTAGGGGAATCTGGCTGTCACTTTTCTGCAAGTCCACAATTTGTGCAAAATAAAGTGTAAAAGTGTTTTAAGAGAACAGTTCACAGCCACTGCCAGTAGATACCTTAACCGTGTTCCCCTTAATTCTAGCACCAAGGCATCTCTTTCCTGCTCGCAGAAATGGCGATGAAAGTTGAACTTGCCAGACTCAGTTACCAGAGAGCAGCTTGGGAGGTTGATGTCGGCCGTAGGAACACATACTACGCCTCCATTGCAAAGGCCTTTGCGGGCGATGTTGCCAATCAGTTAGCAACTGATGCTGTGCAGATCTTCGGAGGCTATGGGTTCAACACAGAATACCCCGTGGAGAAGCTGATGAGGGATGCCAAGATCTATCAGGTGAGCTCTAAAATTTTGTTTCTGAGGGGACAGAATATTCCTAAATGACAACAGTACACTGTAAGGTATAATGGCATTTGGACCAGCAGCATGGCTCAGAGGCTGAAGGCACTTGCCACTAGCCTGACAGCTGGAGTTGGATTCCTAGACTCCATGTGGTAGAAGGAGAGAACTGAGTCCTCAACATTTGTCCTGTGAGCCCCACATGAGTGTTGTGGCATAAACAGTTCATGTAAAAATATTTAAGGAAGATAAATGACAGTCATAGGTTGGTGAGTCATGGTTTGTAACTAATGAACACATAAAAAGGATGTTGTTTTTAGGAAGTGTAGCTGATAACAGGGAAAGGTCTAGACCAGTGAATGGCATACATGTGTACCAGCAGCACCTGTGAAATGCTGCCTTCTTTGAGTCTTCAAATTTAACTAGTTACAGTCTATATTTTTTGCTTCTGAAAAGTATACATGCTTGTCTTGAATATCACCTGACATCTCTTGAATTAAATGGAGCTGTACTTACAGTCAAAAGCCATAAGTCCTTGAGAACGGATACTTGACTCTGAAATTAAGTGGCAATTAAAAAAAGTTAGGGTACCTTCATAAAAAAGATAGAAATGTGTATGTTCCCCATTGTGAGTTAGTTATAGTCCATAATTCTTAATGTCCCCACCTTGTTCTGCACACCCTCACAAGTGATCTGACCAGTGTACTGATTGGAAATATAAGGCAGAGGCAAACCACCTTGTTCTGCACACCCTCACAAGTGATCTGACCAGTGTACTCAT
>CAJQZJ010032781.1:270136-329068 GCA_907164525.1 Lophiomys imhausi
AAGTGATCTGACCAGTGTACTCATTGGAAATCTAAGGCAGAGGCAAAATGCTGGAGTGAGACTTGGGGGCAACTGGTCAGGTTGTTGTTTTAATTCAGTTTTTTGCTTTGTTTTCTTTTTAATCGGGCTTATCCAGTATTTTACATTTTCTTTTTTCTTTTTTTGGTTTTTGGAGACAGGGTTTCTCTGTGTAAACTGGCTGTCCTGGACTCGCTTTGTAGACGGTGCTGGCCTCAAACTCATAGAGATCCACCTGCCTCTGCCTCCCAAGTGCTGGGATTAAAGGCTTGCACCAAGCTGGGTGTGGTGCCACATGCCTTTAATCCCAGCACTCGGGAGGCAGAGGTAGGAGGGTCTCTATGAGTTTGAGGCCAGCACCCTCTACAAAGCGAGTCCAGGACAGCCAGGGTTACACAGAGAAACCCTGTCTTGGAAAAAAAAAAAAAGGTTTACATCACCACACCTGGCATATTTTCTTTCCATGTCTGCCTTTTCTGGATGTATACCACCTAATTTTTATGCAAGAGAAAAGTCTTGTGTCATTAGCCCTAGAAAAGGCAAGCAGAAGAACTATAATACTACCAACACTGACGATTAGGGGACTGGAGAAACAAATCAGTAATTAAGAACACTGGCTGCTTTTGCAGAGGACCTGGGGTTTGATCCCAGCACCCACATGGGCCTCATAACCATCTGTAACAACAGTTCCAGGAGATGCAAGGCCTACAGGCACTGGGCATTCATGTAGTGCACGTCCATACATGGAGGCAAAATATTCACATACATAAAATAAAAGCAAGTCATTCAGGATTTTGCCTTCACAACGATTCTGCCTGTATTTATCCAAACACAGGAAAGTGAACCCTGGAGTTTACATCCTGTCCCAGGCCATCAATCTTTCTAGAGCTACTCTGCCTCTCCCAGAGCCTAGTACTATTATTGTAAACCTCGTGACTTGCCTCTACACCCCAAGTGGCTGAGGCTGGAAGCTTAGAGTGGGAATGAGGATGGATTGATTACAAGGGACTAAGCCCAAAGTCTCCAATGTCTTGATTTCTTTTTTAAAATTTATTTTTATTATTTTTTTTTTGGTTTTTCGAGACAGAGTTTCTCTGTGTATCCCTCGATGTCCTGGAACTCACTCTGTAGACCAGGGTGGCCTTGAACTCACAGAGATACACCTGCCTCTGCCTCCAGAGTGCTGGGATTAAAGGTGTGCACCACCACACTCAGGCATTACAGATGGCTGTGAACTTCCATGTGGGTGCTGGGATTTGAACCTGGATCCTTTGGAAGAGCAGCCAGTGCTCTTAACCTCTAAACCATCTCTCCAGCCCCCATGTCTTGATTTCTTTAACAGTTCCTTAGACAGCAGGGAGAAAACTCCTGTTTAAAGTAAGGACCAAGAATGACTAAAGGAGACAGCTAAGAACAGCTCAGAAAAGTTAGGTACTAAATACTCTGCTCACACTAAACCTTAGATTTCCTAAGCATTTTGAAACGTAAGTATTATTTTCTTTGATGTTTTAAGCCTGCCTTCTGATTTTGTAAAATAAATTTTTATGATATAAACTGTCCTCATAAAATAACATTTCACCAGTCAGTGGTGGTGCACGCCTTTAATCCCAACACTCAGGAGGCTTAGGCAGACAGATCTCTGTGAGTCTAAGGCCAGCCTGGTCAACAGAGAAAGTTCCAGGGCAGCCAGGGCTACACAGAGAAACCCAGTCTTGAAGAAAGAGAGAGAGAGAGAGAGAGAGAGAGAGAGAGAGAGAGAGAGAGAGAGAAGAAATGAAAAATAAATAAATGTTAATTAAATAACATTTCAGTTTGGTGCTACAGTACAGCTGAGACATCAGGTGAATCCAGGTGTTTAAACCACCTTGTTTTTTCTTGCAGATTTATGAAGGTACTGCACAAATTCAGAGGCTGATCATAGCCCGTGAGCACATTGAAAAGTATAAAAATTAACAGAAAGTGTTATTGGAAGATGCTTCGTCCTCACGTAACTAAAGCTCAGAGCACTGTTTATACTTTAGAGAAAAACATAGGTTTTATGTCTTCCCAGGGAAATCAGATGAAAGATGAGTATGAGGGATCAGTGCAGTTTGTTCCAATGGTGGAGTATACCTCCGCCAAATCCAGTGACCCTTTCCAGAGAGGGGTGGCTTATTGGAACAAGCTGTCCTTAGTACCGCTGCCCCTGAACTATGCTAATTTGTTCTGTGATCACTTAAAATAACCAATTGGAGAAATACACTGGAGTTTTAATGCTCATTCAAGTGACAGGAAAGGCAGGTTATCAAGAAAGAACTCAGTGAGGACTCTGACATATACACTGAGAAATATTTGGACTCATCAGACTCCGAAGACTTGACAGCATTTCTGTACTGAAGTGTTAATTTTACAGTTTTGAATATGTTTACTTTGTTTTGCACAAAAGAGTAAAAAAAAATTATATTCATTTTCTCCCATTATAAAACTGTAAAAAAAATTTCTGGAAAATCCTAATACTGAACCAATTCTTCACATATCTTGTTTAAAACAATTCAAAGCTAATCTTAAATTATTTTTCTATGACTCTTCAGGTTTGTATAAACCTTAGGACTGTTGTACACAGTTGTGTTTCACACACAACTTTAAAAAGAAACTGAAATAAAATGTGCTGTGTGCTATTCTACGATGCCGTGTGTCTGTGTGCAGTTTTGTTAGATCTTTCTTACCATTGAAGACTACAGAAGATATTAACATGAAGTAATGGCCACAATTTGTGAATTTGGTATTGAGTACTACAGAAATAAATTAAGCTAAGTAGGGATGTTTTCTGATTCTTCTGTTCTCTGATGTCACCCTGTGTTCTGACAGACTATGACCCTGAACCACAGCCAAAATAAACATTTATTTCCTTATGTTACTTTAATCCAATATTTTACCACAGCTACGAAGAAACAACTAGGACAAGACTATCCACTTCACAAGTTCTTCATGTTACCAAACTCTGTCAACAAAGCTACAAATTCAGATGTTCCCATGACCACACTCTCAGCTTTTACAATAATGAAGGGCTCAGAGCTCGAAAAAAATACTTTTTATTTACCTGTCCATTATGTCTTATAAAGGATATAACTGTATTTTTAAAATGTCTTTCTAAGCCGGGCGGTGGTGGCGCACGCCTTTAATCCCAGCACTTGGGAGGCAGAGGCAGGTGAATCTTTGTGAATTCAAGGCCAGCCTGGTCTACAAAGTGAGTCCAGGACAGCCAAGGATACACAGAGAAACCCTGTCTCGAAAAACCAAAAAAATAAAATAAAATGTCTTTCTATTCTGAAATTCATATTTAAAAGTGTTAACGGAGCCAGACTTCTACTTTTATAACTGCATCTTACCTAGAGTGTTCTCTTTATTACTGGTTATCCTGAAGCATGACCTCCACTAGATAAGATTTCATGCATGGGCTGGCAAAATGGATCGGTGGGTAGGGTGCTTATCACTGTGTCTGGCAACCTGAGTTCAACACCTGAGTCCCATGTAGTAGAAGGAGAGAAGAGACTCACACAAGTTGTCCTCTGACCTCCACAAGTGCAACATGTGCACATGTACACCACAAAATAAATAAATAAACGTTAAAGAGAAAGATACCATGGGCTAGGGAGATGGCTGTGCGTGCCTGTAATCCCAGAGTTATGGAGGCAGAGAAAGGGATATCTCTGGTGCTTGCTGACATCACATCTAGTCCAGCCAAATCCATGAGGTATAGGTTTACTGAGGGACTCTGTCACAAAAAATAAGGGGGGGGGACTGAAGAAGACATCCAACGTTGATCCCTGACCTTCACACATGTATGTACATGTATGCATACACACATACAATGTATACATGTATACACACATACACAAAAATATTTTTTTTATTAATCAGGGTTCTTTAGAGGAGCTGAACAAATAGAATGGATACATATTAAATGGATTTATTAGATTGGCTTACATGATATGGTCTGGGAGGTCCAACAATGGTTTATTCAGTATGCAGAACCCAGTAGCTTATTCTACAAAGTTGTGCCTCAGCAGTTGCAAACTGGTGCTGAGGTCTTGCAGGATTCCAGGAGATCCAGTGGTCTCCAGTCTATGTGAGAAGTTTGAAGAAGCTGGGTCTTCTATCAGGGAAGGACTTGCAGAGGCTGTAACAAACATAAACTGCAAGATGAAAAGACATTGAGGCAAAAAAGCAAATCTTTTTCTGCAGAACCCCCTTTATCTGGCTTACCACTGAAAGGTGCCTTTCTACTTCCTATAATTCAATTAAGAAAACCCCTCCCAGGAGTGACCAGGGCTTGTCTCTTGGTTGATTTCTGATCCAGTCAAATTGACAAACAAGATTGACCTTCACTATCTCCCACTGTTTAAATTGCATGAGAAATGGCCGGCTAAAGGAATCAAACTGTGAGCTGGTCAGCCAGTGTCTCTTTTCTTTAAGTGCTAGGGATCGATCGCCCTCAGGGTCTCCCACAGGCCGAGCAAGAGTCATCTCTTGACCTATCTACTCCTGGTCCCTAAGCATAGAGTTTCAAGTGTACTGCTTCAGAAACCATTCCACACTTACTCCATTTCATTTATTCAGAAGTACAGTCTTTCATAGTAACATCCCAGAAGGCTGGAAAATTAATAGACACTGGCTACTCCTTCCACATTCTCATCTTTCCAATTCAGCTGTGTCCTACGATTGATGGCGTCATAGATTAAATGAAGTACTCTTTCCCTACAGAAATGCTGTTCCATGATACAGTCAACATGTTAAGGCTGACTAGGGGACAGCTTTATACACTCCATGTTAGTGAGCTACGTTTATAGGTCCCTCAGTTCACAACATGAACTTTGATCAAAACTGTTATAAGCAGGGGCCGGAGAGGTGGTTCAGTGGTTAGGAGCAGCAATCAGTTCTTGCAGAGGACCTGGGTCTAGTTCCTAGCACTCAAATGGAAGTTCACAATTGTGTGTAACTCCAGATCCTGGGGATCCTTCACCCTCTTCTGCCCTTTTCAGGAACCAGGCACACACAAATATGCAAGCAAATTGTCAATGCTAAGTAAAAATAAACAAATCCTTTAAAATGTTAATTACAAAAAACATTTCCCTCCATTGTTTTGTTGTTTTGTGGGCAAAGTCATGCTATGTAGCCCAGCCTGATCTCAAACTTACTAAACAGCTCAGTCTGGCCTCAAATCTATGATCCTCGTGTCTCAGCTTTCCATGTACTGGGATAATAGACATTTTCTACCATTGAAAAAGTAGCAGGTTGCCGGGCGTAGTGGCGCACGCCTTTAATCCCAGCACTCGGGAGGCAGAGGCAGGCGGATCTCTGTGAGTTCGAGGCCAGCCTGGTCTACAAAGCGAGTCCAGGACAGCCAGGGCTACACACAGAGAAACCCTGTCTCGAAAAACCAAAAAAAAAAAAAAAAAAAAAAAAGACTAGCACAAAAAGTAGCAGGTGTTTCTCTGGGCATGGCAAAACAGATATCCATTGAACAATAACAATGCAATGTGAACCCTACAGACAGTTTTGAGTTTTTAAGTCACACTTTAAAAAGTTAAAATAGATTAATTAAAAATTATGGACAACCCAATATAGCCAAAATATCATTTCAGCCAGCAATGCTTCTTTATGGTGTTCTTTGACCATTTCATACATGTTTGTAATGCATTCTGATTATTCTCACCCTCTACCCTTTCTTATCTCTCTCCCACACATCAGTCTCTCCCTCCTCCTTACAATCCTGTTCTCACATTCATGTCTTTTAGTTTGTGACCCACGAAGTTTAATGGGGGCGTCCCTGTGATCATGGGATTGGAACAGTACACTGATGCCTGGTAGGCTCACCAGGTGGCACCCAAACGAAGACAATGGCTTCCCCTTTCCCACTACAAGTCTGTACCCAATACGTCAGCAGAGAGGGGCAGGGCCCTACAGTTCCCTCCCCATCTATGGCTGTTAACAGGGCCAGTTATGAGCAAGGCCCATGCAGATGAACAGGTGCTGAGTTCAAGGCTCCAGTGGCTGTCATGCCCAGAAGGTGGCATCGCAGCCGTCTTCCATTGCCTTTTCTAAGATTCTTTCCCTTCCCCAGTTCTGTCACCAAGCTTTAGAGGGGGTATCAACGCTCAGCCCTCAGACATCATATTCTCCTGGGAATCTTGCTCAACCTCGAGTCTCTCCACTCACCTTTTGTTCACTGCATGGAAGGCCTATCCGATTAAGGCGGGGAGCAGCTTTTGTGCATGGGTATAAACATAGGTATTTAGAAGGCAGTCAACAAACTTCAAAACAAGCAGCATGTCACACAATTTGTATTTCACAACTACAGAATTGTCCAGTTTAAACAGGCCACATTCAAATTGTTCACGTGGCTGTATCTGACATCTCGGCTAAGGAGAGAAAGATGAACTTATAAATTAGTATTGTTACAGCTACAGTTCTCTGGGGGTGGGTGGAGGCACACTTTATTCTTTGAGGAAGGAAACTGGGCTAGGGAAATCCGTCAGCGACAGATCACATGTCTAACGTTTTCAAAGCTGTGAGTCCAATCCCAGGGTCTTAAAAAAAAGAAAAGGTTAAAATAAAAAAGGTTAAACCATATTAATTTACCAGTACAGTGAAAAGCAAGCATTATTTTAATGATTTCAGGGTTTAAACCCAAGGGCTAGCCCATGTTAAGCATGCATTTTCACGTGGTACCTTTTGAGGATCTTTCCATAGCAATATATGTGGTGCTTTTTGTTCTTTTTGGATAGCTGGGTAACAGATGTACTAGAATTTAATTTTTCTTCTGCTAGGGACGCTAGCCCAGCATGGCCTCCAAGTGCCTACTCAGAGGATGTGGACTACTGACACTCCTGCCTCCGCTTCCCCAATGCTTGGACTGCAAGACGGCACCATCACTCCACGTTTATACTCAGTGGTTGAAATCAATCCCCCGGCTCCGTGAACGCCTGGAAACCAATCCACAAACAGAGCGACATGGGGTCCTTCAGGCAGAAACATGGACGGCTACCTCGTGACCGCGGAGTCCTTCAGGCAGGAGTGCGGCCGCCTAATGGTGGCCGCGGGGTCCTTAGGGGGGAGCGTGACCGGCTAGTTAGGGCGTGGGCCGGTGGGCGCGTGTGCGCAGGCGCGCGGGCCCTGACTGCTGGTGCTTGGGTGAGCATCAGTCTTTCGGCGGCGGGACATGGTGAGAGATGGTTGTTCGCGGCGGCTGGGGAGGCCTGGGCGGGCCTGGCAAGGCTAATGGTCTCCTTTTGCGGCTCAGGCTGGTCTGGGGCTCCCGGCCGTGCTCCTGCCTTGGCCTCCTGAAGTCCGGCGTGGACCATTCCTTGAGCGATTGCTCAGCATTTTCTGCAGTTTTCGAGGCTTGTGAATTTATCCGCTTTTCCTCTGGGCGAGCCTCTCACGATTCTGCCGCCATATATATATAAATCTTTTTCCCTC
The DNA here is from genome assembly GCA_907164525.1 of Lophiomys imhausi. Lineage (NCBI taxonomy): Eukaryota > Metazoa > Chordata > Mammalia > Rodentia > Muridae > Lophiomys > Lophiomys imhausi. Next base: position 277,616 of record CAJQZJ010032781.1, read on the forward strand.
TACATCGGAGACTTGGGCGTGCCTGTTTGTTTTATTTTTTCCCCTCCCGGTTACATGATCATTAAGGATGTTGTTGCAAAGTTAAACGTTTCAATTGGGGTGGAGGGAAGCCTTCAATCCTGTCTATCACTCCTGAGGCAGAAGCAGGCTGATCTCTTGAGACCAGCCTGGTCTACACAGGGAGTTCCAGGACAGACTGGGCTTCATAGCTGAGACCCTGAATCAAAAAGGAAATACCTTATTTTGGTAATCGCTTCGACCTACTTAACCGGTTGATACGGTCTTAGATACCAAAGAGATTTGGAGCAAACAGGACGGATTATTTGGTAATGGGAATAACACTGAAGACTAGGAGGTGCTCTGAAACCTCAACTTTCTTAAGCAAGAATGTGTCAGTAGTACATTTGATTGGCTCAACTCAAATATGAGTGACAAAAACGGTGATTTCAGGTCGATGATGAGCTGGCATGTATTCTGAATCTAAAGTTGATTATTAACCACTTTAGCTCTAGAATTACTCTGAGACCTGAAGAAATACCAGGATCTGGTTATATTTGAATCTGGGGTGCCAGGTTTTGAGGATAATGAAAGCAATGTATGTTGAATGTGTATGTTAAGGAGCAGACCATGTAAGTAATTAACGATGTGATCTCTGATTTTTTTTTTTTTTTTAATGGCAAGGGCACACCACAGAAGGACGTAACTATTAAGTCAGATGCTCCTGACACCCTGCTGCTGGAGAAACATGCCGATTATATCGCCTCTTATGGCTCAAAGAAAGATGATTATGTGCGTATAATTTTCTGTGGAAAAGTTTAATGGTGTTGGGCCTGTTGCTTAAAGCAGCATCTAACTATAGAGGCCTGACAATGTGCCCTTTTGAAATCCATTATGATAGATGTATCTTGTATGTCGGGTTGATATTTTATCAACCATACTTAGCAGAGCATAAAGGGCCAAAGTAGTTTGGGGATTGCTCCTTTGTGGCTCGGTATAACCTTAAGGTCAATGATGCATTGGCATGTATTATCTGAATTTGCTGATGTGTAATAACACTTTAGCTCTAGAATTACACTGAGACCTTGAAAAGGTTTTACTTAACATAATGGTGTACCTGGGACAATACTGGCAGGGTTTGGTAGTAACTTGGGGGAGTTACCACATTGCTATAATCTCAGCACCAAGGGGCTGAGCAGGATCTGAGTTTGAGAAGAGCCTGTGTTACTGGGGGAGACCCTCTCTAAAGAAGCTACATGTGTAAAAGTATTTTGCATGCAGCAGCTGTCTTCTGGGCTTTAGAGCATGTGGCATTGTTTGAGCCTTGACATTTGGCTATTTCAATAACTGATTCTCCTTAGTTTAGGGGATCATATGCCTAAATGTCTGGCCTCCCTGTCAAGTGTCCACCTATCCCTTTAAGCCCAGGGTTTGGTGTAGCAGCACACCAATGAGGTCTTCACCTGAATGAATGCTTGTAAACTAATGCTTTATTTAGCTATGGCAAAAGGCTCTAGAGTCCATTCAGTTTCCGGCATTAGCACTGTTTTATCTTTACTTGTAAATAAAGGTGGGTTATATGTGAAACCAGACTGACAAATTTAAAAATCTTATAGGAATACTGTATGTCTGAGTACTTAAGAATGAGTGGCATCTATTGGGGCCTGACAGTGATGGACCTCATGGGACAGCTTCATCGCATGAACAGAGAGGAAATACTCACGTTCATCAAGTCGTGCCAGCATGAGTGTGGGGGTGTGAGTGCCAGCATCGGGCACGATCCCCATCTTCTGTACACTCTAAGTGCTGTCCAGGTAAACACTTGTAAGTCATTGGCACTTTTTCCTGACAGAATGAAGTTCCCTCTTTTGAGTGAAGTCTGTCCTTCAGGGTCAGTGATGTCACGGCATGTATTAGCTGAGTGCTGACATGATGCACGTTCTCAAATGGCACTGAGACCTTGGAGGATAAATTTCATTACTACGTAACTGATTTGGTTTTAGTGAAGAGCCAGGGGATGGTTAAGTCCTACTTCTGTGCTTGTTTCTTAGATTATTAATCATTTATTTAGTGCAGCATTGCCATTAAAGATCTGGAGTGATTAATTTTAACTAACAACAGCCTGTGCATTTGAGAAATTCATAGTAATCTTGGAAGGGCAAACGGACTTGGAACAGATCTAGAACCAATCTGTGATCCTCGTTTGTCTTTCAGATTCTGACTCTGTATGATAGTGTTCATGTTATCAACGTAGATAAAGTTGTGGCATATGTTCAGAGTCTACAGAAAGAAGATGGTTCATTTGCTGGAGACATCTGGGGTAAGGCCAGTTTTAGCTAGCTCCTCCACACTCACAACGTCTTTGTCTTGGTAGTAATCATAGACGATTTCAAGTTGTTCATCTTTTCAGGTCCCACTAAGCAGTTGGTCTAGCTGGAGTAAGTGGCCTGCTGGAAGTCCCAGCATGCCCCGTGCTAGTTTGTCAGCACACCACATTCTAAAAGATAAGGTAGGTTCAATTTTTATCCCCAATTTGTAATAGTTTTGAAGGGCTAACCTTTAAAGTATCAAATTTGTAAATATCTTGACTTGGGGGATAGAAAATTCATTTGATTAATGTTGGTAATCTGTTGGGGTGGCGCGGAATGCAGGCCCGAGACCAGCTGCTTTGTGGGATGTGAACCTTTTATAGAGTAGGTGCCAGTTGCAATGTTAAATTATTAACTTGATCCCTGCCATATCCGTCTTACACTTTTGTAGGTTCCTTCCCTATCTGGCCGTCTGTAAGCTACTAAGAAAGGCTGTTGCTTTCCATTTTTCTAGCTGGTTTCCTTAGATGTTTGGGAGACTGGCTCCTAGTGAATGTAAAGTTAGCCCGGCCATCAGGAAAGGCAATGTGTGTGGTACAGGTTTTGGTCTTAGGTAACTTGAAGCATTTACATGACTGCCTTGGGTTTTTTGTTGTTTTAGGAGAAATTGATACAAGATTCTCATTTTGTGCAGTGGCAACTTTGGCTCTCTTGGTAAGTTTTGAATGTTGTGTTGAAGGTCCCGATTAAACATTTTGTGAGCGCTCTAGGTCTTTGTAATAAATTTTATTTCTTTTTATAGGGCAAGCTTGATGCTATTAATGTAGAAAAGGCGATTGATTTTGTTTTGTCCTGTATGAACTTTGACGGTGGATTTGGGTGCAGACCAGGCTCTGAATCGCATGCTGGACAGGTAATTTTGCAGTTAAAGTTTAGTAGAAATTTAGAGGAAATGACTGCTATTAAAAGATGAAAGTGTTTTATAGTTTGTTGTGAATGGCCACACCTTGTTTAAGGAAAGTGGTTTTTGTGTATATGCTGTGTGCACAGCTTCAGTCCTCTGAAGTAGTGGTCGCCTGACTGTTCCTTATTGCCATTTACCTACTTATGTGGGGGCTACCTTCTGTGCTGCTCAATGTCAGCTGACCTAGAGTTTGACTGTATACCCCAGGCTGGCCTCAAGAATGCCACAAGTTGGGATTGCAGGCTTGAACCTCTTCCACATGTGATTTTAATTTTAATCATACACATGAGAACATTATAACCTAACGCAGAGTGTCCCAAGTGAGCATATTTTTGCTTGTGCTAGAGAACATTGTGTATATAAGTGTAAATAAATGAAGAAATTCTAAGCTACATGATGGAGCTTTGATAATTTTGGTGGTGTTTGTCACTTAGTATTAAATCACACCTGTGTACTTTATGTCTGTAATTTTAGATCTATTGTTGCACAGGATTCCTGGCGATCACTAGTCAGTTGCACCAAGTGAACGCTGACTTACTGGGCTGGTGGCTTTGTGAGCGACAGTTGCCCTCAGGTGGCCTCAACGGAAGACCCGAGAAGGTATTATTGGTAGGGCTTCTTTATGCTACCTTGGGAGCACGATGCTGTTGCTTACAAACTGAGCTGGGTTTTCCTGTGTGTTTTAAGGAGAGAGCTTGGTTCTCATTGACTCTGTGTTCATTTCCAGACTTGAAATGTGCAGGTGCTATCTATCGAGGCATGCTCAGAATTGATACTGGGGCTCAGGGAGGAGCCCTGACATTACTTTAATCACATCACTTGGGAGGTGAATTTGAAGCCAGCCTGGTCTACTTAGGGAGACCTGGGATAGCTGGGGCTACACAGAGAGAGACCTTGTCAGTCAGTCAAATAAGTCTGAGTAACACTCCAGTATAGCTAATCTGAGCTCCAAGCTGCTCAGATCGTGTTCAGTAAGCAGAGGTACAGCCTAAGTGTTAACTTGATAAAAGTTCACATTAGGCATCTGTAAAAAAATACATGGCTAATTAAACTATGTATCCAGTATTTATATTAATTGATTTGGCAGCCGTTAATTCTTATCCAGACATTATAAAAGAGCACACAGGACACCACGTGGATTTTAACAAGCCTTGGCCTGAGTTGTGCAATCCTGGCCCATCTAAGCTAGCTCATAATTCTATTACCCAAATATGACCCCATATATACATACGTCCCCTTGGACTGCCATTCTCTCTATGCCGATGTTCCTGGCCATGTGGAATGAGGTTCTTTTTTCTAACCCATGGTGTGTGCCTCCTTCTTCCTGCTCCTGGCTGGAATCTTTTAATCCTCTGTCTAAAGCACAGGCTTCCTGCTCTAATTTCAGGAATTCCCACCTTCTCTGTCTTTGTCCAATCTCAGGCCTCGGCATTTTATTTAACGAATCAGAGTCAATGTAAGTAACAGACAGCAAGCAGGACCAATTAACATTTAGAATGCTTAATACTACCCCAACAATTCCCTCCTTTTGTTTAAAAATAAAGCTAAACTTTTTAACTCATCAGTAAAAACAAGAACAAATATGAAAGAATCAAGAAAACCATATATAAAAGTTATGCACATAATGCTTAGCCTATTTGTATCAGGCAATCTTGAGGAAGAAAAAAATCATCTTGGTATGTCTAAAATTCTGAACCTAAATAATTTCTATCATATCCTATATTTATAAACCAAAAGATTTTATTTAGACTTGAAAATATCCTTTTAAATCTTAAACAAGTCAAGTTCAATTGAAATCTTATAACTACTCTACCTTCAACCCCATCAAAGACATAAGAAGGGATGATAAAGTTATTATTTGAGTAGGAAGCATAGGAAAACAGCTTCCAAAAAGAAATATGACAGTTTGTGATAGTTACTGTCAAAAGAACTAGAACTTCACATTGCAAATTTATGAATTATATAGGTATAATACCTAGTCAAAATATAGCCTTAATTTTGTATCAGTATACAAATATCTATAGGAGTAGATTCAATAATCTACCCTTTTATCTTATCAATTCTATACTATATATCCATATTCCCTCTTTTTTCTTTTCAAGTCTTCTCCCCCTATATAAGAGAGAAAGAAGGATAAAGAGAAAGAAATCCCTGAGCCTAACCTGCTACACTTTGCTTAACAAGACCATATAATGATTTGTAACCATTCCCCCTAAATGACATCTATAACCCGTTAAATAACCAAAGAATCATCCACCCCACTTTTTGGGAATGGGATGTCGCTCTCTTAAAACTTCCTGCTGAATTGGGACGCAGAAAACCTGTTTAGGGGCCCAAATAAAAGGGAAAAAAAATGGTTAAGCAGGTAAATTGTAACATTTGTTGTCCAGTCTCCAGGTGCTCAGCTATTTGAATGTTCTGAGCAATTTGTAGTTCGAAGCTGGACTTTGGTAGTAAAGTTCAGGAGTTTAGTTCTGCAATTACCAAAATGCATTGGATGTGCAGGATGCACAAATCAATGAAGGAATATTTCCTGTTCTTTGAACAGAAGAAAGACATTTGTAAGTCTCCATTCATGCCATAAAAGGATGGCATGTAATATCTTTCCTAGGGCAAATTGTCTTTTGGACAATAGAAGAAAAACATTTTTTTATTTTTCAAAAGAAATCTTGAAAATTTGAAACTAAAGTTTATCTTTAAGTGTATATAAGACATAATAATCGTAACTTTCTATCAATATCTATTGTAACAAAACAATCTTAAATTTCAGTATCTATTAATAAAATAATCTTAAGTTTTTAATAATAAAAGAGACAAAACATATGGAGAGAGAAAGAAGAAAATCCCTGAATTCAATTCATAGCACATAACATATATCAATTCATCCTAGACAACAACAGACAATCACAACACATAACATAACAACACACCAAAAACCTTCCATCCCATCTTTTGGGAATGGAGTGTAAATATTTTTGGGTAACCTTCAAAAAATGAGATATTGACCAATTCCCGGGAAAGTTACCTATAGCTTTTGTTGTCCAGTCTCTGTAGGATCGATCATTTTTTTGGACTAGCGCTTTTAAAAATGATTTGCATGCAAAGTTTTTGAGAAAACAGTGATTGAAGCAGTATGTTAGGTTGAATCTTTGGCCCATTTGTCTTGTTATTGTCATTGGCTCTGAAAATAAATTTTTGCTCTAAATTTGAGTAAGTGGAAGGCATAGAACAACTTTGTCCTGGATAAAAGATTGGAATATTTTGAACACCATAAACTCTGTCCATCCTGGATAAAAGATTGGAATATCATGAAAACCCTACAGTTAATAAAATACTCTTACCATGCAAAGACATTCATATTTCAGCTAATGGGAGGTTCTCCCTGGTCAGATCTAATCTTTATAAATTTTGTTGGTAACCACATTTTTTCATTCCCTGTAGACACATAGGCATAACCACGTCCCCATCTTAAAAACCATTGCAGGTTTCCACTCTAAAGTTAACATATCCTTATAATATATTGGTTGATTTAATTCCTCCGTTTTTTGTATAACCCAATGTCTCTCAGCTGCAGTGGTACCCTTTTCACCAACATTTAGAAAATTCAAAGTTAGCAATGCATTGTGTAATCTATCCCTGGGATTCTTTAATTCCCCCTTTTGTTTAAAAAGCATCTCTTTTAAGGTACGATTAGCTCTTTCTACAATTGCTTGTCCTGTAGGATTGTGTGGTATACCAGTAACATGTTTTATATTATAATATGCAAAGAATTGCTTCATCTTACTAGGTACATACGCAGGAGCATTATCAGTCTTAATTTGTGCAGGTACACCCATAAATGCCATTATTTCATATAAATGCGCAATAACACAATCAGCTTTTTCAGAACTTAAAGCAGTTGCTCATTGAAACCCTGAGTATGTATCAATGGTATGATGTATGTACCTTTGTTTTCCAAATTCTGCAAAGTGAAAAACATCCATTTGCCAAATTTCATTCTTTTTAGTACCTCTAGGGTTACTACCAGCAGGTAATGGAATTTGGTTATACAGAGAACATGTAGGCCATTTTTTAATTATTTCCCTGGCTTGTTGCCAGGTAATAGAGAATTTTTTTCTTTAAACATGAACTGTTAACATGATGTTTCTGATGAAATTTTGAGGCTTCCAACACATTTCCTATGAGTAATTGGTCAATTTCCTCATTTCCTTTGAGCCAGTGGACCGGGCAAACCTGTATGGGATTGAATATGGGTTATATATAATGGATTATTTCTACCTCTGATGACCTGTTGCAATTGTATAAATAAAGAAGTTAATTCTGTGTTATCGGGAATAAATTCAACAGTTTCTATATGCAACACAACTCTTTCTGCATATAGAGAATCCGTAATTATGTTATTCCCTCAACAGGCATCCCATCCCAAAGTCGCTGCACACACTCTGAAGTCTGAGTGAAGGATTCTAGTTGTGTCCAGCATTTGATCTTGTAGCCATGTAATTAATTGATTTAGGGAAAATGCTGGTATATACAGATATGAAGGATGGCTTCCAGTTTAGTTGGCATTTGCATTATTAAATAACAAAACTTAAACTGTAGTTACTCTTGTGTAGGGCTTGGTATGTGAGGGGCAGAGAGAACTAGTGTATGCTAATTTCATGTATTTGTGAGTGATGAGTAGAGAAGGATACCCCCACAGGTAATAACCTAAGCAGGGCCTGAATTTTAAGCTTATAACTGAACCTTTCTGCTGAAATCTAGAAACTAGGGTACCTTAATGTGTGCCTGTTAGTCATTCTTGGAGCTCAGTAAATGCAGGTTGTTCAGTCTCAAGGATCTGTAGGGTCTGCAGCTTGTGAATTCTCATCAGATGAGTGTCTACCTGGATAGCACTAGATCAAACCAGTCCATCTAGAAAATCTGTCTCATTGATTTCACCAGTATCCTCAGCTGAGAAGTGAGTAGGATATTATATGTATGTTTGCCAATTAATACTGAAGTGGTGTTTGAGTACCAATATGTGGAAGCTGGTCTCAACTTGCCCGGTAATCATTTCTGGGTTCTCACTGTGTACATGGCTGCAATGGGTTGAAATGTAATGAGGTTGTGCTGCCTCAGACTCAGTACTGTGTCCACTGACCCTTGTCTTTTCCCCACTGTTGGAGCATGGATTTAGACACACATATAGAGCAGTTAAAATAGATGGTGACTGATTTCCCCTTCTAGTTACCAGATGTGTGCTATTCGTGGTGGGTTTTGGCCTCTCTGAAGATAATCGGAAGACTTCATTGGATTGACAGAGAAAAGCTTCGAAGTTTCATCTTAGCGTGTCAAGATGAAGAAACGGGAGGTTTTGCAGACAGGCCAGGAGATATGGCAAGTACATTTCTGTGGATTTGCAATTTTTCATTGTTGGCTTACAGGCATTTTCAAAGTAGTAGAAATAATTCCTTGTAAGTAATAGTCCAAAGGTTGCTTTGAATGTTTTCGTAAATGTATAACAAAGTCTAGAGCTTAAAATTTTCTTAACAATGATACTGTATGTAAAATAAACATAGCTCTTTGGACAGATTATTGAGTTTTTAATCTGTTTATGAACTTCCCACACAGGTGGATCCTTTTCACACTTTATTTGGCATTGCTGGATTGTCACTTCTGGGAGAAGAACAGATTAAACCTGTCAGTCCTGTCTTTTGCATGCCTGAAGAAGTACTTCAGAGAGTGAATGTCCAGCCTGAGCTAGTGAGCTAGAGTTGGAGATAGAGATGTTTGAGTGTGCAATATGAAATTGTTGTATTTGGAGCACCTAGAATTGACTGTTAATATTTATATCATATATTAATGATAAATTATATAAGTACTGTAAAATGTATTTAGATTTTCTGCAGGGTTGACTAGTTTTTGTCTAAGCTTAAAGTTGTTATTGATGTCACTAACAGCAGACATTTAGCTAGTATTTAATTGATTCCTTCCTATGTTCTGTTGTCGTGTAACAATGATCAGAAATGATTTTAAATGATACAAGTGAGTAAAATTCATGATTTAAATAAAAGATGCACAAAATTGAATGACTGTTTTGTATACAGGTATTTCTTCCCTTTTGGAGACGAAGATTGGAAAGGATTGTTTCCAAGGCAATAGGCCCTAAACAACTGAAGAGGGAGGGTGCTTGGTGGGGCTGAAGTCCTCCAGGATCCTGGAAGTCACTCCCAGTCCATTGGTGGGATCAAGTAGAATGATGGGGAGGCCTATATGAAGGCTTGGATGTGGGCTGGTCAGATTGGGTAAATAGTAACTGTTGGTGTAAATTTGTAATTTGGACTTAGTTTAGTATGTAGCTGCTTCTAAGAACTACAGATGGTTTCTTTTCCTATTGAGGATCTTAACGTGCAAAAGGAAAGAAGCACTTCCCCCCCCCTCCCCCTTTTTGAGACTGCTTCACATTGACTAGAGCTTCCACATCGCGCCCACTAAGTCCCAGCAAGCTGCCCGTTGACACATGAGTACACCTGGCCTTTGGGTGGTTGCCTTTATCAGGATTTCCAGGCATGTTTTACAATGTCTACGCCCTAAGAAGACGCATAGTATTTTACTAACATCTTGAAGCTACACACACCTAATGTAGTGTGCATGGATTAGTGTTCTGTGTGTGTAAAGAGAACACCATGACCACAGCAACTCAGTTTTACTGGTGGTAGGCAGGTAGACATACTCCAAGAACACACCTACTCCAACAAGCTGTGCCACCCCCTAAGCATTCAAATATGAGTCTGTGAGGCCACTGTTGAACTGCCACACAACCTAACGGTTTGCATGTACTAGTGTGAATGTCCTATTAGCCGAGCACAGTTATCCTCAGTTCTGCCACTTAGACATTGCTGTGTTTAATAATTGAACAGAGCTAACCAAGTACAAGGCTTTAGTTTCTCTACCGTGTGTGGGAAATTACAATGCTTCTAGAAATAGGCTAATTGGGAACTGGTTCTAACATGGGTTCTAAGTGCCCGTGTTATCTCACCAAGTGTTGTCTTTAGTTGGTACCATGCCGTATGCACACTTGTGAGTACAGACTTCTATTCTTAGACACGGGGTACTAGGCACTTGGTGTTGAACTAAAAATCAGGGCTGAGTGCATTGGGAATGTAACTAGCTCACATGTAAAGTATGCAAGACTCACCGAGGTCCCCTTCTTCAAAATGAGCTGTTGTGGCACTTGACACCCCAAGTTGTTGGGAATTGTTGAGTCAGGTTCCTGAGTAAAGTCATGAGAACAAAACACTTCATCCCTAGAAGCGAAAGGGAGAAACTAGCTTCCTGCGCCTGCGCTGTGTGCGTCTCGCGCTGCTCGTCCCCAGCACCTGCGCTGTGAGCGCACTGCGCCTGCGCAGGGCCTCCCGCCTTTTCAGCCCAGCGGCCTTGGGGTGCTCGAGGCCGCGCGCAGAGCCTCACGTGTCGGAACGCCTGAGGGATGCTGCGGCCGGAGGCCTCTTCCTGTTCCAGTTCCCCACGCGGGACGCAGTCGAGGAGGGAGGCCCCTCGCGGGCCCCGGGCCCAGGCCTCGGCGTCCTGGCCCAGCACGGAAGGCGCCGCGGCCGACAGGAGCAGCAGCAGCAGCCCCGCGCGTCCCGGGCCAGGCAAGGCGGCCGGGGTCACCCAGGGGTGCGGGGCGCTCGGTGCGCTGCTCAGGGTGCGAGCTGAGCGGGGAGGTTCATCGTCACCCAGTCTTTATTCGTGGAGAGGGTGGGTGGTGCCTTGAACCCCAACAGAGGCGCCTACGGTTCAAGGCTAGCCTGGGCGACAGAATGAGCAGGTTGGACCATTTCAAACCACACAAACCACGGGGGACTCTGGGCTCTCCACAACGATGCCATTAAGACGCTGAAAGGAAGGGTGACCCCGCTCTGCTAAACTCGTTTTCCTATGTAAAGCCTTAACCTCTTGTTTTGTTTTGAGGCAGGTTCTCCATGGCCCAGGCTGCCCTGAAATTCCTTTTTTTTTTTTTTCCGAGGCAGGGTTTCTCTGTGTAACAACTCTGGCAGTCCTGTAGATCAGGCTGGCCTCGAACTCACAGAGACCCGCCTGCCTCTGCCTCCCGAGTGCTGGGATGAAAGGTGTGCGCCACCGCGCCTGTCTGCTCTGAAATTCATTAGTAGGAAAATGTTTCCTGAAATTCTGAAAGCAATCCTCCTGTCCTTAGCCTTTTGATTGCTGGATTATACTGTAAGTCACCCTGCCTGGTCTTTAACTTTTCTCCTTTAAAAAAAAAGTCTGTAGGTGTGTGTGTGTGTGTGTGCGTGTGTATGTATATATGTGTGTGTGTGTATGTATATATATATATATATTATTTATCTATCTATCTATCTATTTATTTATTTATCTATCTATCTATCTATCTATCTATCTATCTATTTATTTATTTATTTATCCCCCCCCCCCCCACATTTCTCCTCTGAGTATGTGAGCTTGGATCAGCACTCTAGGGATGGGTGTGGAGATCAAAGGACAAGGTTCTGGAGAGAGCTCTCTACCGGCACCTAGTGGACGCTGAGAAGCCAGCCAAGGTCGCAGGCTGGCCGGCTTGGTGGGGAAAGCCTCTACCCATGGAGCCATCTCGCTGGCCCCTACTTCTTGAAGTGTGTGGTGAATGAGAGAGAGATTGTGCGCTAAGTTTTCTAGTAGTGGAGAGCTGGGCTTTGGCTGACGGGTTTTAGTCTTTAGGTTCTAGACTGGAATGGCAAAGTGAATATCTCATTCAGACGCTTACTATTAAAAGTAAGGCCTCTTGGGGCTGGAGAAAAGGCTCATTAGCTAAGGGCAGAAAAGGCTCATTAGCTAAGGGCACTAACTGCTCCGTCAGAGGCCCAGTGTTTAATTCCCAACACCCACATGGGGGCTCCCTACTGTCTGTGACTCAGATCTGACCTCCTCTTCTGGCATCTGTAGTGGTCAGGCATACAAGCTGGCAAGATACTTCAGGGTGAGTTCAGTTCTTTTAAGGATAAAAACAGGATTGGTTGGCTGGATTTTGAGTGAAGAGGTAGTTAGGTTGTTGAAGTCTATGTTTAATATTAGATAAAAAGTGATTGAGAGAAACAAACTTAAGAATTATGGAGACATGAGTCCATAAATCATGAGGATGACCTGCCAGCCTGACAGTTCTGAAATGGGACTCTGGAGCAGAGACCTGAACCACAGACATATTTATTTATTTTGCATGTATCTGTGTGGTGTGAGTGTTTGTAAGCAGTGTGTGTATGCATGAAGAAGCTCCAGGTTAATATTAGGAGTCTTCTGTGTCACATTCACTGGGGTGGGGTCTCTCAGTTGATCCCAGAATTCATTGATAGAGCTAATAGAGCCAGCCAGTTTGCTCCTGAAGTCTCCTGTCTTTGTCCTCCAGGAACTAGAGTTACAGAGGACCTGCAGTGTCCCTCTGGCATCTATGTACATTCTGGGAGTCAGAATTCTGGTCCTCCACTTGGTCGCTAAGCGCTCCACCCTCTGAACCACCTTCCCAGCCTCAGAAAATGGCCTTTACAAGATAGTAATTCAGCTGGCATTGGTGGTACATGCCTATGATCGAACTGTTTTGTATTTAAGAGGTTAAGGCAGGGAGATTTTGAAGCCAGCCTGGGCTACAGATAAATACCTTGTAAAAAGAGGAGGACTGTTTGATGTCTGTATGAATTTTCAGGAGATAAGTGGGTGAATAAAAAGTTCAACATGAGGAAGTGAACACTGGGAGAGAGAGAATGTCTTCATCCTTTGTCATTTAGAAATTCTAGGCAAACATATAAAGGTTTATGTCCAAGAAGTAGTTAGATATGGTGACATTTCTTTATTTTTACTTTAAAGAGTTATTTATTTCATATATGTATGAGTTCTCTGTGTGTACCCCAGGAACCTGGTCGCAAACTCCTTATGTAGTTCAGTTCAGGCCGTTAAAATTGTGATCCTCGTACCTCAGACCCTCAGCACTGAAATTACAGACATGGGTGCTACACCTAGATGGTGCATGATTTTGAATATGTTTTATGAATGTGCTGTTTTGTACCAGATGATGATCAGGATCCTGCTGGACTGCTCTCAATCTTTCTGAGGCAGACTCTGTGGCAGGCAAGCCCTGTGTCCCATTGTTCGATGGGTAACAAGATGGGATCTGACCTGCACAGCAAGAGCTCTTAACCACTGAGCCATATCTCCAACCTCTAACTTTTAAATTTTTCTTTGAGAGGAGATCTTTGTATGTAGGCCTTGTTGTCCTGGAACTGGCTGGGTAGATCAAGCTGGCCTCAGACTCAGAGTTTATTTTGCTTTTGTTGTTGTTTTGGAGTTTCTTTTGCTTTGTTTTTCAAGATAGAGTTTATTTGTAGCCCTGGCTGTTCTGGAACTCAGAGATCTGCCTGCCTCTGCCTCCCAAGTGCTGGAATTAAAGGCATGAACAACTGAGTCCAGCTACTTTGGAATTTTTAAAGAGTTGAAAAAAATTTAAAAGACCATGCTTTTTTTTGCCATGTGAAAGTACATGAAATTCAGATTTCAGTGTATAGAAGTTATTTTTAGAAAATGCAGCCGCATTCGTTGATGTATGTACTACCTAGCTGTATTGGCAGAGTTGGACACCTGACAGTGGCCGTGTGGTGCACAAAGCCTCAGGCATTCGCCCTCTGCTGCATCACTGTCCATCGGAACAACCATGCTGTATAGTGTGGGAGGCGAATGAGGGCTGTAAATTAAAATCTGAAAGTGCTCAGGAAATGGATGTCCGTGGAAACCAAGAGAGCGGGTGAGGTGCCCAGAGAAAATAAAATTTTGATTTATTCTTCAAGCCTGAAAGTCTGGAACTCTGTAGCCCTCAACTGACAGGGTGGGGACAGAAAAGACCCAGGACAAGAAAGTCAAGGGGTACAGAAGAGCCATGGTTTTTCATTTGCTTGTTTGTCTGGAACTTCTGTGTTACCAGACACTGTGCTGCGCTATTTGTGTATACTCCGTGAAATGTTATGACATGATGGTAAAATAGGTAACATGTTGGTAAGCAACTGTCTGAAAAAGCACTGAAGCAAAGTGAGTCTGAGGCTGACTTTATAACATCATTTGCACAGGAGGCAGTCAGATGAGGAAGCTAATGGAGGAGAAGACACTTAATTATAATATGAACTGTACATGGCGACTGAAAGGAAATCTCTAAGTTTAGCAAGAGTAGTCTCAGTGAACTCATAGACTCGACGCATATCAGAATATCTCTTTAATAAATGAATAGATTAATTTTTTAAGCAAAACCCCATGTTCCCCAGGCTGGCCCAGCTCATTCTGTAGGTAAGGTTGAACTTGAACTTTGGTACCCTTTCCTTCACCTCTCAAGTGCTGAGAGTGCGAGTGTGTGTCAGCACACTTGGTCTGCATGTGCGGGCATGAAACCCAGGGCTCCATCTATACTAGGCTAGCACCCTGCCACTAAGCTACACCTCCAGCTTTGTATCAACATATGTTAGTTCTTGATTATCAAGCCAGGTGTGGTGGTACATGCCTGTAATTCTAGCACTTGGGAGGCTGAGACAGGAGAATCATAGTTTGGAGGCATAGTGAGTTCAACTCCAGCCTGAGATACATAAAGAGATTTGCCTTAAAAACAACAAACAAAATGATCTCTAATCAAAAATGACACGAAAATAGAAGAGGAACTGGTTGGGAAGAGGAAGGAGTTAGTAAGAGTAGGAGGGGTACAAGAGTGGGTAATAATGGAGGTTGAATATGGTCAAAATATAATATACACATGTATGAAGTGTCATAATGGAACCCTGTTATGGTATGCAGACTAGTAAAGTCATTGTGAAAAGAACTGTCAACAATCATTTAACTTATTTGTTATAATTTTTAAATTATCAGATTAAATCTTATAGAAAGTAGATATGTAAGCTTTAGGAATTAATACATAATCCCTTAGTGCTAATTACTAATAATTAATAGTAATTTTTCAAATTTAGGTTCATCTTCTGGAAACAGCAGATCTTATGTGACACACAAAGTTGCATCCAACTTTCCTGTTGGTACAAGCTCATCTTCTGCACAAGATGCCAATTATCCACAAATATTCAGAACCCCGTTGTCTGCGGGAAACCCCCAGAGATCAGGTTATAAAAGCTGGACACCACAAGTAGGATATTCAGGTAAAATTGTTGAAAGATTCACCCTGATTATCTTTTGAAATATTTATGAAGTTCTGTAAGTTATAAATTGAGTGATCAGCTCATTTGAAGTTCATCTCTCTCTGATATAGAGGACTAAAAGTTATTTGACCCCTGTGCACCCGAGGGCAGGCTAATGTGCTTTCTGCATATATCACTGACCCAATATGCACTTCAGGGTAGGCTGGCATGGCTATGTGTTTCTATCATTGTTTGTTAATAAATACAACCTTGCATTCTTTGAGCCACTCAGACATAAAGGGAAAAATCTGTCACGTGATAATTAAGTGAAAACCTTGATCTAAGTAGTACTCTTGAGTGTTTTTCTAATACTGAATTTTTTTTGGTTTGCTTTTTGAGACAGGGTTTCTCTGTGTATCTCCAGCTGTCCTGGACTCACTTTATAGACCAGGCTGGCCTCGAACTCACAGAGATCCGCCTGCCTCTGCCTCCCAAGTACTGGGTAATACTGAATTTTTAATCTTTATCTAAATGTGCTCAGTTTTGTTGAAGGATCAATGAGCGGATGTTTTGTGTGCACCAATTCCCTAAGGCATATATATATATATACATACATACATACATACATACATACATACATACATACATGAGTGTGTCTTGGCTACAGGGTGTGTAAATATTGTCTGAAATTTTCTGGGATGGTAAGAACAAACATCTGATCACCCTACATACGGCACTAAAAGCAAACCAAAAAAACCCAAGCCATCTAAGTCTAACTTGGTAAATCATTGAGATTTTTAGGGTAGGAACATGGGTAACTCAAAACTGCTTCTCTGAACAGTCTACTCCACCCCCAGTTCCCGGTGTTGGGTGAGAGCTGTATTCCCTGAGCTACTTGCTACACCTGTAGGCAGCTGGACCTCACCTAGCCTCCTCTCGCAGAAACATCTCCTGCTTATACTACCTAAGATGAAACGAAACCTCCAGGAGGAAAACAGCTACATAACATATGTGCATATGTTTTAAGATGCTACTTTTTGTTGTTGTTGTTTTTTTTCCTTTTTTTTTATTTCTTCAAGTTACATCTCAATCGCAGTCCCCTCCCTATTCCCCCTCCAGTCCCACCCTCCCACCCTCAACCCCCCATCCTCTTCCCTTTTTTTTTCTTTTAAGTTTAAGGTATATCTTATTTCCCCCTACAGTTTCTCCTTTCAGTCCAACAAATGGCTCTTTCTCTTATAATAATAAAAACAATACAGTACAAAAGAGGTAATTAGGCCACAGTTATGAGGGTTATATGGCTTAGCGTACATTCCCAATGTCCAGTCCATATGTATTTGGTACCTGACTTTAACATTCTACTATCTAACCAGCTCCATGAGTTTAAAGTTCTATATCTGACTCAACATTCATACTAACTTGCAACACAATTTTAAAAGTATCTTCTTAGATCTATAACACCCTCTTAACTCCTAAACAACTCAAAATTTAATTATGAGACTCTAGCTATCTGTTCTTCAACCACCTCAGAGACCTGAGAGGGATAAATATATCTGATTTTATAGGAAGTACAGAGCCTGCAGCTTCCCAAACTAAGAAATGACATACCAGTGGCTGCCTGGACAGTTCCCATTTTCTCTCCATACATTACAGCATCGATCTTCAGTCGTTTGGCCCCGCTTCTCTGACAGACATTGATTGTAGAGCAGGGGTTATGAAGGACTTACCTACCCTGTCTTGGCAGAGCTAGGCTGTCGACTTACCTGCTTCCAGGTTTTGTCCTTTTTGGACAGCATTCTGTCTACAGTTGGGGCAAGGGGTTTTCCTACCAAGAGCTAGGCTTGCGACTAATCAATCATCTCCCACTGGAGATTCTTCGATGCTCATCTTCTACTTGGAGGAGAATAGGGGATGCTGTCAGGAGTTGATATGTCTTGATATAAAAAAAATCTAAAGTTACGAAAACATCTTTAAATGCCATATTCTGCAGATCTCTTGAGGTTTTTGAAGAGGCCCTATCTATCTCTTCTATTACGGTAAGCAGATGTTGCTTGTCTCATAGCAGGTTTATTTCTGATTAGTTTAGAAAGTAACTATAATAGGCTGTCATAGTACCTAACAGAATGACCAGCTTGCATAACCATTAGTTTGCATTTCTTAATTATCCTAAACAGTTTATGACAATTAGTAGTAAAAGGCCGAAACATCACATTTCATTTTTTTTTCTTTACCTCCTAACCCTTCCATCCCATTTCTCTGGGGTGGGGTGTCCTTATATAACAGTCCCTCATCTCAATTGAGAGGTCGTATGAGGGCCAAGAGCCTCCTCATTCATTTTGGGGATCTGCGAAGCAGTACAATCAGTGAAAAGTGTCTCGTTGCCCGGGAGAGAGAACTACTAAACAAACAAACCAATAAGCAGACAATAGATAAAAAAGACGAAAAAAAAACAGAAAAATATATAAAAAATAAATAAAAATTAAAAATAAAAAATCTATGTCCAAGTTCCCTTTGGTGAGTTAGTTGTAGTATTGATAACTTCTACTATATAGCAAAAATCCTACTATAAGTGATTAGATGCCATATGTGTCCTTCTGAGTCTGGGTTAGCTCACTCAGGATGAGCTTTTCTAGTTCCATCCATTTGGCTGCAAATTGCATAATTTCATTGTTCCTGATAGCTGAATAGTATTCCATTGTGTAGATGTACCACAGTTTTTTAACCCATTCTTCGGTTGAGGAACATCTGGGTTGTTTCCAGTTTCTAGCTATTACAAATAAGGCTGCTATGAACATAGATTAGGAAACTTCCTTATGATTCTGTGAAGAGTCATTTGGGTGTATACCCAGAAGTGGTATGGCTGTGTCCTGAGGCAAAGCTATTCCAGGTTTTCTAGGATATTGCCATACTGACCTCCGTAGTGGTTGCACAAGCCTGCACTCCCACTAGCAATGGAGGAGGGTTCCCCTTTCTCCACACCTTTGCCGGCATGTGCTGTCATTTGAGCTTTTGATCTTAGCCATTCTGACAGGTGTGAGATGGAATCTCAGAGTCGTCTTGAGTTGCATTTCTCTGATGATTAAGGATGTTGAACATTTCTTCAAGTGTCTCTCAGCCATTAGGGATTCCTCCTTTGTGAATTCTCTATTTAGCTCTGTCCCCCATTTTTTGATTGGATTATTTGGTTTCTTGGCATTTAATTTCTTGAGTTCTTTGTAGATTTTGGATATTAGCCTTTGTCGCGTCCCCCCTTGTCCAGCAAGGAATGACGCAACTCACAAAACTCTTCTCCAGCAGTTTATTCAGGTCCCTTGAAAACAGTCTTCCGAATTCCGAATATCTGGGCAGACCCAAACCACAGGCTAAATACTAAAATGAACAGCCAGTCAAGTAAAGCCAAGTGGTGCTATCTTAGAGGTCCATGTATGTGGAAGCAAGCCAGATCAGCGGTCTATGCCAAATATGAACTTATTATCATAGAGAGCGCTCACCGTCAGGCTGGTGGAAGGCGGAGACCAGCGCCATCTTTAGGGTGCGGCACATCACAGCTCTCTACAGTTCCTCCTTTTTTATTTTTTCTAAAGTTGGTAAAAGTCCCTGGAAAGGCTTCGTAATCCCTCTATCTGGGGATCTCACGGTGGGCCTGAGCCTGTAGGAGGGCGGTGCTCAAACTCTTACCCGTCTCTGGGTCAGCCTCCCCACTCGGGACTGCCCTGTCTTAGGTGGCCGAGACTTACCCGTCAACTCCGTCACTGACTTGCCAGACCCTAATATCCGTGGAACGAATACCTCAGTGGGCAGGGACTATGCTTAGTGAAGATTTACTTCACGGCAGCATGCCATGCCTGAGGGGACTGGCCCGCCTCAATGGCGACAAGGGCTTCTATAATTATGGCTGCATCACGCTTTTGTGTGGTTCTCATTTTGTAGATGCACCATAGGCAAACCAGAGAGGCTAGTATCATTAGTATCGCCAAAGAGCCTACCCCCGCCCACTCCTTAAGATGATCCATAGCCGTCTGTATCCAGGAAGTCAAGCCAGTAGCCAGGCTCAGATCCACCCGAGTGGAGTTGATGTGGACGATTGTCGCTCTCAGCTCTCTCATCAAATTTTCAAATTCAGCCGACCAATCCTGTAAGAGGAACTTTGACAATTGTCTAGACAAATTAGCAGCTTTTGTAAAATTTTGATACTGTACGGAAGTAACACACAAACCTTGCAATTTCCACTCACACCCCAATTGTGCTAGTTGCCAAAGAGAATCAATCTGTTCTTGTATTAAATCTATGCGTTGATTAACTATCATAAGACCTCCTTTGAGATGAGAATTCATAGAGGTCTGAGTATCCAATGCCTGTGCCACAGTGGCTGAGATGTTATTCAGGGCATTGGCAGTCTGTATAGAACTAGACAAGGCAATAGCTGAGGCAGTAGCTCCCACAGCAGCAACAGTGATAGCAGTAACAATAGCTGCAGTGATGCCAAAATCTCTTTTAAATCTGAATAGCATCATGGTATTAGGAGCCTCTACAGGAACTGGTACATATCGAGGCATTCTAGTCACCACAGCCACAGGAAAGGCTGTGGCATTCCAGCATAGGGCATAAAAACATGTGCCCGGAGTGCATACTAACTTTTCTTTACCCAAGGATGCACTCCCATTACTTACAATCCACAGAAAAGGAGGCCAGAGACATACTGGCGAGGCTGAAAAGTTCTTGTTGCGGTAAGAATGAAACAAAGAATTCCAAGTACCAGAGCCACTACCGCTAGAGAAATCCAATCTGGTAGCAGACCCTAGGGAAAAATTACCTCTTTGATAAATTCCTCCCCCTAGCATAATGACAGGTCCCAAGTCCATGCAACTTCCATTTACTCCACACAAAAGCCACAAATCAAAAGGATTGGTGGCAGTCTGCTGAGGATCCCTAGTAGATATATCAAGCATTCCTATACAAGACTTATTCACTATATTACTAATCATGGGGCTAAAGGAAAAATAATCTTGTTGAACCCAAACTGCTCTGCGCTCCTGACATACTCACTGCTACTATCACCAGGATCCTTAGGAAGGTCTTCATGACGAATCTTCCTCACAAGGCGTTCAGGCACCCACACTGGATTTGTTGATCCTGAGGAAAAACACAAACAGACCCTCTCGCCCATGTTAGCACGGGGTCAGGCCCCCGCCAAGAGCCTGTCAGAATATCCTTCCACTTCTCCATGCTTTTAGGTGAACCAAGGGAATCCTGATGTCTGTCCGCTGCTGAGCGGCCTTGAGCATCCAAATTGAAAAAATTTAAAGTAAATAAGGCTAAACACATTCTCTCCTTGGGGGTACGGCCTTGGCCTATTCCCCCTTTTTGTTTTTGTAAGCATTCTTTCAAGGTGCAATGAGCACGCTCCACAATTCCTTGTCCTTGAGGATTGTATGGTAATCCGTGATTAAGCTGTACCTCCATCTGGTTACAGAAGGAGACAAAGGACTGAGCCGTATAGGCTGTTCCATTGTCCATTTTCAGCTGCTGTGGTTTTTCCCATGCAGCCCAGGCTTCTAAGCAATGTCCTATGACATTGCGAGCCTTTTCTCCACTCATAGGTGTAGCATGTATGATACCTGAGCAGGTATCCACAGATACATGAATATATTTTAAGGTTCCAAATTCTGAAATGTGGGTAACGTCCATTTGCCAGATTTTGAGTGGCAGCAGCCCTCTAGGGTTCACTCCCACACTGGGAGGGTGATGATGAATCACACACTGAGGACAGTCCAAAACCACTTGTCTAGCATCTGCTCTAGACAAATGGAATTTCTGCTGTAGAGTTTTTGCATTTACATGAAATAATTGGTGAAACTGTCTGGCTTGATCCAGGAATGAGCTCCAAAAAATGCATGTCATCCTGGTCCATTGATCAACTTTATCATTACCCTCACTTAATGGTCCAGGTAATCCTGTATGTGCTCTGATATGTTGAATATAAAAACACCTTTTTCTCTGCCAGATTTAAACTTGTAACTCTTGTAATAAGGCACATACAGTACTACTATTCTTAATAGGACCTGCTAATTCTAATACTTTCACTGCATTGACCACATAGACTGAATCTGAAATCAAATTGAATGCAAATTGACATCTTTTAAACACCTCCATTACTATTTTTAATTCTACTATTTGCGGGGAGCCCGGTTGAAATAGACATAACATGGGCTCTTGTCTTTCTATCAAATAGGCTCCACAGCCTGTCTTTGAGCCATCAGTAAATACATTTGGTGACCCTTGAAGTGGTACTGCTGAAGTAACCTTAGGGAATATCACTGGGTGCTCCTTAAAAAATAATAGCAATGGATGTTTAGGGTAATGGTTATCAATCACTCCTTCAAAGCTACATTGCAATATTGCCCAGTCATCTACAGTGCCACAAAAAATCTTAATTTGATAACTGGAATAAGGCACTATTATACTGGCAGGAGCAACTCCAAAAGACTGCAAGCATTGTTGGATACCAGTCAAGGCTAAAGCAGCAAGTGCAGTGGGATAATGTTCTATTCTGTTCTTACTTGTGTCCACATCCCCGGGCAGAAAGATCTCCCTACTTTCAGGGACTGAACTGGCTGCTCTGTCTGAGTGGCTTCTGGATATGGGGGAGGAGTCGAAGGCGCCATGGCAACGGCTTTGTTTACACCAGCTGCCGCCAGCGTGGCTGAACGCGCTGTAACAACAACTCCACCCACTCCAACTGCCGCTGACGTGTCAGGCACCATGGCAACAGCTCCACCCATACCAGCACAGGCGGCCCCGGACCTGAGGGCTCTATCCGGGTGCAGTCAGAACTCTTCCTCAAAGATGACTTCTCCATTTTCTTTGTTAACCTTTTAAGTTCCTCTTTAGACTCTGAGCTATCCTCTTCCAAAGTATCTTTCCCAGATTTGACCAAGCGCTCCATTTCTGTGAGGCACTCTCTGCTTTCCTCACCTTGCTCTGCCAGTTGTGTCTTCTACTCGTCCGAATCACGGAACTTTATTGCTCCCTCCCGGAGACCTTATTGCCTCTTTACCGAGGTCCTTATTGCTCCCTCCCGGAGACCTTATTGTTCGCAACTTCCCGCAAAACTTTACCTTTTGTTCGCAATCTCCGTGAAACTTTACCTTTTGTTCGCTATCTCCGCGAAACTTTACCTTTTGTTCGCAATCTCCGTGAAACTTTATTGTCCTGATTTATCCCAGGAACTTACCAACGCGTTGCACCTGACTGCAGGAGTTCTGAGTCTTTTCTGGGTCCCCATACGGGCCACCACTTTGTCGCGTCCCCCCTTGTCCAGCAAGGAATGACGCAACTCACAAAACTCTTCTCCAGCAGTTTATTCAGGTCCCTTGAAAACAGTCTTCCGAATTCCGAATGTCTGGGCAGACCCAACCCACAGGCTAAATACTAAAATGAACAGCCAGTCAAGTAAAGCCAAGTGGTGCTATCTTAGAGGTCCATGTATGTGGAAGCAAGCCAGATCAGCGGTCTATGCCAAATATGAACTTATTATCATAGAGAGCGCTCACCGTCGGGCTGGTGGAAGGCGGAGACCAGCGCCATCTTTAGGGCGCGGCACATCACAGCTCTCTACAAGCCTTCTGTCAGATGTGAGGTTGGTGAAGATTTTCTCCCAGTCTGTAGGCTGCCGTTTTGTTCGAATGACAGTGTCTTTTGCCTTACAGAAGCTTTTCAGTTTCATGAGGTCCCATTTATTGATTGTTGATCTCAAGTCCTGAGCTGTTGGTGTTCTGTTCAGGAAGTTGTCACCTTTGCCACCCGGGTCCAGCGGCTTCCTTGCGTGTCCGAGAGTGGGAAGGAGCGTCCTTCCCAGGGATCTTCCGTGGTCCCTGGGTTGCTGGGTGAGATTTAGAAGGGGTTGTGCCCTTTGTACAGTGTCCTGCAACACTTGCCGCCTTGTGAATGTTAACCCGAAAATCAAAATACGTCCGCGCAGGTCACCGCCATCTTGGATCCCGTTTTTTGTTTTTTGAGACAGGGCCTTGAACTCACAGAGATCTTCCTGCGTCTGCCTCCCAAGTTCTGGGATTAAAGGCGTGGGCCACCGTGTCCAGCTGCTACATTATTTTTTAAAGCGCATAGTGATAAAAATGGCATTTTAGTGAAGACACACTGCATCTCTGATGGCAGTCCCATCACTATTATAATGGAGGTGAAGATTGCTATTGCCTAGTGTTGTCATTGTGCCTTTAGAAATGTTCAGATGTGTTCAGATAGCAAACAAGCGCTAGTCCCTGTCACCATCTCAGCAGCACCACCTGCTGGGGGCCATTTCACATCCCACCGCAACAGTCTTAATGATATTTATGGTTATTGTACTTTCTTTTAGAAATTATATATGTATTTGGTTGATCTGTTTTGTGTTCATTTATTATATTCATTTTTCTGGGGCTTATACAGCAAATACTACAAGTTGATTGTCTTAAATAACAAACATTTATTTTCTTATCGGAGGCCTTTCAATTTGTCTCACTCTTGGCCATTTTTTCTGGTCTCTTCCCTTCCCACAGTCTCTGTGTGTCCTAAACTTCTCACATTTGTATGCCAGTCCTAATGGACTAAGGCCACTCAAATGGCCCCACCTGATACTAATTACCCCGGTAAAGGGCAAACGTGGTTTTCAGATCCAGGTAAATGAGGTCACATTCTTAGTTGCTAGGGATTAAAACTTCAAGATGTGAGTGCTGAGGATAGAGTGAAGCCCACAGAACCCCCCACACTACACTCAGTGTTTCTAATAGTGTTGTTTCTCCATTGCTCTCAGAGCAATTGTAATATGTGGACATCATCATGAGACTGCTTGACATTTCTCCACCACTACTTTCAGTATCCACAGCATTTCCTCACTTCCCCTTTGCATTTCTGCCATCCCAAGCATTTGTCTGAACACTGAACATAGAAGTCTTTATTTCACACTTGAAAATTTATACATGCTATGCATTCATTCACCTACTCACTAATTCATGTACTTACTAAAGCTGAGGATCAAACCCAAGTTCTTTGACATGGTGGGCACTACCTCTACCACTGAGGTAATCTCTCAGTCTTCTTTAAAGTAAATTGAGTAAAGAGAAGTATCTATCTGATAGAATTTTATAACAATTAAATTCATGTAAGATGCCCTTGACACATGATAAGCACTTAGTGATTGCTGGTGCTTGTAGCTATGCCCTGTGATAGTGCACACCACATTTATGTGTCCCTTTGCTAGTTGAAGCCAGCTCTTGAGTTATAAACAGGACAGTTACTACATTATACTTCCCACTTTATAGTTGCTTATTATGAAATAACTTTAACACATATATGATAGAGTAAGGTGAACAATATTTATTTAAACCACAAATTCAAAATTCCTTTAATGACTTTACTGCAATAAAATTCAAAATAAAAATCAGGCAGTGGTTGTACATACCTTTAATCTAGCACCCAGGAGGCAGAGGCAGGTAGATCTCTGTGACTTAGAGGTCATCCTGGTCTACAGAGTGAGTTCCAGGACAGCCAAGGCTACACAGAGAAACTCTGTCTCAAAAACAAAACAAAACAAAAACAAAAAGACAAAATTCAAAATAAAACAATGTATAAAATTTATCCTCTAGGTATAAAATTAAGGCTGGGCATGGGAGCTCAGCCCAGGAATTAGGAAGTTGTAGCCAGATAGGGACAGCTACCTCTGCATTTGCTAAGACCTCACAAGCTGGCAGACAGCAGTTGGTAGTGTATTCCTGTAATCTCAGCACTTCCTAGGAGGCAGAGGCAGGCAGATTGCCACAAGTTGGAGGCCAGCCTGATCTCCTCAGCAAGATCTAGGTAGCCAGGGATATGCACCCTGTCTCAAAATTAAGGCATACAAAGAATCCTTAATGTGATCTTAAATTTTGACATAATACTTTGAGCTTTAATCTTTTTTTTTGGATAATAAAGTTTTTATCGTTTGAAAATAAAGGTTCCATTTTTGGATGTCATTAACTAGACATGATACCTATACAAGAGCTGCACAAGGTGGAGGCAACAGACCAGTCACCATTCCTGCAGGAGCACTAACAGGACTCAGTAGGAATAAGAGGAGAGGACGTGAATGTGGAAGGAGACATGTTGGAGTGGGAGTGTTCATGGAGTGAGAGAAGAGTGGGTGGTGGTGGGTATGATCAGTGATAAACATACATTGTGTACATGTATGAAATTATCAAAGAATAAATAGAAGATGTAGAAATAACTAGACGTAGGACTTTGAGGTCTCATATGAAGGAATTGTAAACAACCATTAGCATTCATGTGTGTTCTTTATTTGCAAACTGTTAGCAGCCACGTCCTCTGCAGTATCTGCACACGCTCCGTCAGTCATTGTGGCGGTGGTGGAGGGGAGAGGGCTGGCCAGAGGTGAGATAGGAATGGCAAGCATCGATCTAAAAAGCCCACAGATTATGTTGTCTCAGTTTGCAGACAACACAACATATGCAAAGGTAAGTTTTCACAACTTGTTAATTATGAACTATTATTCTAGATCCACACCAAAAAAGTCATTAAAAAAATCTTGTATTGGGAAATATATTTGATACACTCAGTTTAATTTTGAGTTTAGACAACTAGAAAGCAGTGACTAAAATACAGCTTATGTTTCTGATATTTTATATTTACATTTAGGTGTAGATGTTTAATATATCAGCATTTGAAATACATTTTAACTGAAACATTGAATTAAGATTGTTGGATTTTATCTGCAGACTTTTACAGTTTACTTCTAAGAATAATATAAAACTGCTTTGGAAACTGTGATTACACAGAAAATGATTATTTGAACAATTTTAGGTGATCACTAAACTCACAGTTTTATCACCTTTGGAAATAATAATGTCAAATACTGCTTGTGTTGTGGGAAATTCAACCAAGTTGTTTACTCTGATCACAGAGAATTTCAAGGTAAGAGATTTTCATTCTGGTAATATTCAAAATGTAATTATTTATTTAGAATCCATTTTATAATATAAAAAGCAATTGTTTGACTAAATAGTTAATGTCCTAAGGTAGTCAATTCATGCAAATTGTAGTCTAAAATATTATTAAAAATGATTGAGAATACCCTTGATTTGTCACCCATGTTATACTTTAAGCAAAAAAGAAAAACATGTCACATAGTTAGCAGGTGATCTAGTTGATACCTTCTGTTGTGATATAACGCTCTGACCAATGAGCACCTTCAGGGAAGGAAAGGTTTATTCAGCATTTGCAAGGCACGGGCCTGGTGTGGAAGCACACACACCTGTAATTCCAGGGTAGGAGGCAAGTGGATGTCTTAGTTCTAGGCCAGCCCAGTCTACATAATGAATTCCATGACAGCCAGGGCTATGTAGAGGGACCCTGTCTCAAGAACAAACAAACAGAAATTAAAAACGAAAATTTTTAATTTTATATATTTAGTCTTTTTGTTTGTTTGTTTTTGTTTTTCAAGACAGGGTTTCTCTGTGTATCCTTGACTGTCCTGAACTCATTTTGTAGACCAGGCTGGCCTTGAACTCACAGAGATCCCACTGCCTCTGCCTCCTGAGTGTTGGGATTAAAGGCATACCGGCAATTACAGACAGCTGTGAACTGCCATGTGAGTGCTGGGATTTAAACCCGGGTCCTTTGGAAGAGCAGTCAGTGCTCTTTACCGCTGAGCCATCTCTCCAGCCCCTTATTTAGTCATTTTAACATCGTGTTCACAACCCCTCCCCCCTCTCCTCCGAATCCTACCCTCCCACCCTTTGCCCCCCTCCCCTTCTTCTTAGAGAAGGAGCCCCACCTACCAACCCTCCCCAGTACTTCATGTCACATCAGGACTAATTGCATCTTTTTCCACTGAAGCCACTCAATGCAGTCCAGCCAGGGAAAAGTTATCTGACTGTAGACAACAGAGTGGATGTGAGGGATAGCCCCACTCCAGTTGCTAGGAGGCCCACATAAAGACAAGACTGTCCCTCAGCTCCACTAGTATATTTGGCCTGGGTTCTGTCCATGATGCTCTTTGGTTGATGGTTAAATCTCAGTCAGCCCCCATGGGCCTGGGTTAAATGCCTGTTTGTCTTGTTGTGTAGTTCTTGCTCCCTTCTGGTGCCTTTGTCCTTTCTCCAGCTCTTCCACAAGACTCCCAGGTCTCTGTCCAATGTTTGGCTGTGTGTCTCAACATCTGTTTCAGTCCTTTGCCAGGTGGAGCCTCTCAGAGGAAAGTCATGCTATGTTCTTGTCTGCAAGCATACCAGAGCATCATTAATAGTGTCAGGGGTTGTCTCTCTCCTATAGGTTGGACCAGTCATTGGTTAAATGGACATTCCCTCAATCTGTGCTCCATCCCTATCCCTGCATGTCATGTAGGCTGGGTAGATTTTGGGTCAAGGGTTTTGTGGGCGGGTTGGTGTCCCCCTCCCTTCCACTGGCAGTCCTTCCTGGCTTTAGGAGATGGCCATTTCATTCTCCATATCCCCTGCTGCTAGGATTCTCAGCTAGAGTTACCCATATATCCTCACAGGAGTCTACCCCATCACAGGTTTCTAGTTTTTCCCAGAGATCCTGCCCCCATCAGTTTCACTTCTCTCTCCCAGCCCTACCACCTCCCACCTCTGCTTTCCCCCACCTGACCCCCACCCTTGTCCCCTTCCCAACCCCTCTCCTGCCTTGTTCCCTCTCTTCATCTATTTCCAGTGTCTCTATGTTTCTCTTTCTGAGTGAGATTCAAGCATCTAACCTTGGGTCCTCCTCATTACTTAGCTTCTTTGGGTCTTTGGATTGTAGGCTGGTTATCCTGTACTATATGGCTAATATCCACTTATAAGTGAGTATATACCATGTGTGTCTTTGGGCCTAGGTTACCTCACTCAGGATGATCTTTTCTAGTTCCATCCATTTGCCTGAAAATTTCATGATATCCTAGTTTTTGATCGCTGGGTAGTATTCCATTGTGAAAATGTACCACATTTTCTTTATCCATTCTTTGGTTGAGGGACATCTAGGTTGTTTCCAGGTTCTGGCTATTACGAATGAAGCTGCTATGAACATAGTTGAACAAATGTCCTTTTGGTGTGATGGATCATCTTTAGGGTATGTGTCCAGGAGTAATGTAGCTAGGTCTTGAGGTAGAACTATTCCCAATTTTCTGAGAAACTGCCAGGTTGATTTCCAAAATGGTTATACAAGTTTGTACTCCCACCAGCAATGGAGGAGTGTTTCCCATTCTCCACAGCCTTGCCAGCATGTGCTGCCACTTGAGTTTTTGATCTTAGGCATTCTTACAGGTATGAGATGGAATCTCACAGTCATTTTGATTTTCATTTCCCTGAGTAGTAAGGAGATTGGGCATTTCTATTAGTGCTTCTTAGCCATTAGAGATTACTCTGTTGAGAATTCTAAGTTCAGCTCTGTACCCAATACTTTTGTTTGTTTGTTTGATTGATTGTTTTTGGTTTTTTGAGACAGGGTTTCTCTGTGTATCTCTGACTGTCCTGGACTCACTTTGTAGACCAGGCTAACCTTGAACTCACAGAGATCCACCTGCCTGTACTTCTTAAGTGCTGGGATTAAAAGTGTGCACCACCATGTGTACCAGCTGTACCCAGTTTTTTAATTGGGTTATTTGGTTTGCTGTTGTTTAATTTCTTGAGTTTCTTATATATGTAGGATATTAGCCCTCTATCAGGTGTAGGGTTGGTGAAGATCTTTTTCCAATCTGTAGGCTGCTGGTTTGTCTGATGACAGTGTCCTTTGCCTTACAGAAACTTTTCAGTTTCATAAGGTCCCATTATTTAATTGTTGATCTTAGAGCCTGAGCTATTGGTGTTCAGTTCAAGAAGTTGACTCCTGTACCTATGCGTTCAAGACTATTCCCCACTTTCTCTTCTATTAGATTTAGTGTATCTGGTTTTATGTTGAGGTCTTTGATCCACTTGGACTTGAGTTTTGTGCAGGCTGGTAAGTATGGGTCTATTTGGATTCTTCTACATACATTCATCCAGTTAGACCAGCACTGTTTGTTGAAGATCCTATCTCTCTTCCATTGTATGGTTTTGGGTTTTGACTTCTTTGTCAAAACTCAAGTGTCTGTACGTGTGTGGGTTTATTTCTGAGTTTCCAATTTGATTCCATTGATCAACTTGTCTTTTTTTATGCCAATACCATGTGAGTTTTATTACTATTGCTTTGTAGTGCAACTTGAAATTGGGGATGAAGTTCTTTTGTTGTACAGGATTGTTTTCACTATCCTGGGTTTTTTTATTTTTCCAAAATAAGTTGAGAAGTTTTCTTTAAAGGTCTTTAAAGATTTGTGTTGGGATTTTGATGGGAATTGCATTGGATCTGTGGATTGCTTTTGGTAAGATGGACATTTTTATTATGTTAATTCTACCTATCCATGAACGTGGGAGATCTTTCCATCTTATAGCTTGTTCAATTTCTTTCTTCAGAGACTTGTAGTTCTTGTTATATAGGTCTTTCATTTAGTTGGTTAGAGTTACACCAAGATATTTATTATTAGTGGCTGTTGTGAAGGGTATTGTTTCCCTAACTCCTTTCTCAACCCATTTATCATTTGTGTTAAGAAGGACTACTGATTTTTTTTTTTAGTTAATTTTGTATATGGCCACTTTGTTGAAGGTGTTTATAAGCTGTAGAAGTTCTCTGGTAGAATTTTGAGGGTCACTTATGTATATATCATATCATCTGTGAATAGGGATACATTAACTTTTTTTCCAATTTGTGTCCCCTTGATATCCTTTAGTTTTATTGCTCCAGATAGAAATTCAAATACTATGTTGAAGAGACACAGAGAAAGTGAACAGCATTGCCTTGTCCCTGATGTTAGTGGAAATGCTTTGAGTTTATCTCCATTTAATTTGATGTTGGATACTGGCTTGCTGTATATTGCCTTTATTATGTTTAAGTATGGGCCCCCAATCTCTCCAAGACTTTTATCATGAAAGGGTGTTGGATTTTGTCAAAGGCTTTCTCAGCATCTAATGAGATAATCGTGATTTTTTTCTTTCAGTTTGTTTATATGGTGGATTACATTGATGGATTTTCGTATGATGAACTATCCCTGCATCCCTGGGATGAAGCCTACCTGATCATGGTGGATAATGTTTTGTATGTATTCTTCGATTCAGTTTGTGAATATTTTTGCATCAACATTCCTGAGGGAAGTTGGTCTGAAATTCTCTGTCTTTGTTGAGTCTTTCTGTGGTTTAGGAATCAGGATGATTGTAGCTTCGTAGAGTGAGTTTGGTAATGTTCCTTTTGCTTCTATTTTGTGGAGTAGTTTGAGGAGTATTGGTATTAGTTCTTCCTTGAAGGCCTGGTAGAATTCTGCACTAAAACCATCTGGACTTGGGCTTTTTTTGGTTTGGAGACTTTTGATGACTGCTTCAATTTCCTTAGGGCTTATAGGACTATTTAGGTTGTTAACCTGATCTTGATTTAATTTTGGTAAGTGGTATCTATCAAGAAAAATGTCCATTTCATTTGAGTTTTCCAGTTTTGTGGAGTATAGGCTTCTGAACTAAGACCTAATGATTCTTTGGATTTCCTCTATGTCTGCTGTTATATCCCCCTTTTCATTTCTGATTTTGTTAATTTGGATACTCTCTCTCTCTACCTTTTAGTTAATTTGGCTAAGGGTTTGTCTATCTTGTTGATTTT
The DNA here is from genome assembly GCA_907164525.1 of Lophiomys imhausi. Taxonomy (NCBI): domain Eukaryota; kingdom Metazoa; phylum Chordata; class Mammalia; order Rodentia; family Muridae; genus Lophiomys; species Lophiomys imhausi. The sequence continues at coordinate 308,740 of CAJQZJ010032781.1, forward strand.
CTCATTGAACCAGCTTTTAGTTTTGTTGATTCTTTATGTTGTTCTCTTGCTTTCTAATTTATTGATTTCAGCCCCGAGTTTGATTGTTTCCTGCCATCTACTCCTCTTAGGTGTGTTTGCTTCTTTTTATTCTAGAGCGTTCAGTTGTGCTGTTAAGTTACTAGTATGAGAACTCTCCAATTTCTTTATGAAGGCACCTAGTACTATGAACTTTCCTCTTAGCACTGTTTTCATTGTGTCCCTTAAATTTGGGTATGTTGTGCCCTCATTTTCATTGAATTCTAGGAAGTCGTTAATTTTTCTCTTTATTTCTTCCCTGACCCAGAGGTCATTGAGTAGAGAATTATTCAGTTTCCATGAGTTTGTAGGGTTCCTGTTGTTTCTGTTGTTAGGTCCAGTTAGGTCCACCATTAATCCATGGTGGTCTCATAAGATACAAGGGGTTATTTTAATCTTCTTGTATCTGTTGAGGGTTGATTTGTGACCAACTCTATGGTTAATTTTTGAGAAGGTTCCATGAGGTGCTGAGAAGAAGGTGTATTCTTTTGTGATTGGGTGAAATGTTCTGTAGATATCTGTTAGGTTCTTTTGAGTCATAATGTCGATTAACCTGATTGTTTCTCTGTTTCGATGCTCAGTCCACTGGTGAGAGTAGGGTGTTGAAGTTTCCCATTTCTTTTTTTTTTTTTTTTTTTTTTTTTGGTTTTTCGAGACAGGGTTTCTCTGTGTATCCTTGGCTGTCCTGGACTCACTTTGTAGACCAGGCTGGCCTCGAACTCACAAAGATCCGCCTGCCTCTGCCTCCCAAGTGCTGGGATTAAAGGCGTGCGCCACCACCGCCCGGCAAAGTTTCCCATTTTTAATGTGTGGGGCTTGATGTGTGAGTCAAGATTTAGTGATGTTTCTCTTATGAATGTGGGTGCCCTTGGGGCATGGGTGTTCCGAATAGAGATGTCTTCTTGGTGGATTTTTCCTTTGATGATTATTAAGTGCCCTTCCCCTTATCTTTTGATTAATTTTGGTTGCAAGTCTATTTTATTGAAATGGCTACTTCTGGTTGTTTTTTGGATCCATTTGCCTGGAAAACTTTTTTTCCAGCCCTTTACTCCAAGCTAATTATTATCTTTGTTGCTGAAGTGTGTTTCTTGAATGCAGCAGATTGATGGATGTGTTTGCATCTGTTAGCCTGGGTTTTTTTTTTTAATTGGGGGAGTTGAGTCCTTTGATGTTGAGAGATATTAGTGACAATGATTATTGATTCTGTAATTTTGATGGTGGTGGTGGTAGTGTGTTTGTATGTGCTTCTCGCTCTCTCTCTCTTTTTTTTGGCTAGTAGGAATTATTTATTTCTTGTGTTCTACTGGATGTAGTTACCTTCCTTGTGTTGGAGTTTTCCTTCTAGTATCCTCTGTAGGGTTAACGGACAGATATTGTTTAAATTTGGTTTGATCATGGAATATCCTGTTTTCTCCATCTATGGTGATTGAAAGTTTTGTTGAGTATAGTATTCTGGGCTGACATCTGTGCTCTTTTAGAGATTGCATGATATCTGACTAGGCCTTTCTGGCTTTTAATGTCTCTATTGAGAAGTCTGGTGTAATTCTAATAGGTCTGTCTTTATATGTTACTTGGCCCTTAACCCTGGCAGCTTTTAATATTCTTTCTTTGTTCTGTACATTTAGTGTTTTGATTATTATGTGGCAGAGAGGGGAGATTTTCTTTTTTGGCCCAATCTGTTTGGTGTTCTGAAAGCTTCATGAACATTTATTGTCATCTCTTCCTTAGGTTAGGGAAGTTTTCTATGATTTTGTTGGAGAAATTTTCTGGGCCTTTGAGCTGGGAATCTTCTTCTTTTCCTGTTATTGTTAGGCTTGATATTTTCTTAGTGTTCCAGGTTTCTTGAATGTTTTATGCTAGAAACTTTTTAGATTTAGTATTTTGTTTGATCCATGTATATTCTACACCTGAGACTCTCTCTTCCATCTCTTGTATCCTGTTGGTGATACTTGTATCTGTAGATCCTTTTCTCTTTTCCAGGATTCACATCTCTAGGGTTTCCTCACTTTGTCAGTTCTTTATTGCTTTTATTTCCATTTCCAGATCTTGGATATTCTTCTCCTGTTTGATTGTTTTTTCCTGTATTTCCTGAAAAGATTTATTCATTTCCTTCATCTGTTTGATTTTATTTTCCTGTATTTCTCTGAGGGATTTATTCATTTCCTTTTTTAATCCTCTGTCATCTTTATAACATCAGATTTAAGGTTGTTTTCTTGCACTTCAGGTGTGTTAGGAATCCAGGGTTTGCTATAGTAAGATAGCAGGGTTCTAGTGTTGCCATATGGCCCTGTGTTTTTTGCTTGTGTTGCTCCACTGTCCTTTAGTCATCTGGTTATTCCCGGTGTTGGTAGGCCTAGTGGTCCCTGATGTTGTAGGCATCTGGATTGCAGGTAGACTGGTAGACCTGGATGGCAGCAGGCCTCTGGTTTTTGTGGGAAGCAACAGGCCTCCAGGGATACAGGGAGAACTGGTATTCCCTGATGTTTTCCAGCGTCTGGTGGGCTTTGATGTCTGTTGGCTTTTGTGATTGCAGGTAGAGCTGGTGGAACCTGATGGGTGCCAGGCTCTGGTGCTTACTGATGACTGCCTGGCTTGGTGGTCCTTAATGGTTGCCTCAGTCTGGTTGTCGCTGGTGGCCACCTGGCTCTAGGGTTGCAGGGAGAGATGGCACCTGGGAGACGGGGGTGGAGGACAGGTGGGAGACTGCACCACTGTCAAGAAACAAAATTTTTAATATTGCAGGGGATAATCTGTTATTACAGGGACATAAAGGCAATAACTTAAGCAGCTAGTCACATAACTTTAACTGGCAGGCTTACCATAATCACATAGAATGTGGGATAGTTGTAATAAATCATCAAGGGGCAATGTAACACATACAGCACATTCTAGAGGTTCAAGAACAGAGGAGACAGACTGCCCTGTCTACAAGTCTAGAGACTTTGTACAAGTGAATCTACTGACCTCTGTGAGCTTCAGTTTTTTTCTCTCAGTATATGAATTGGCATTTTATATAAAGTGATTGGAGATAGTATCAGGGATATGGTTATGTGCTAACAGAATATTGAATGGAGCAAAGAGGCAAGCCCCGAAAATATTTCAGCTAAAATTATTGCAAGAGAGAAAAATGAATGTGTTATTGTTGTTTCTACTATCTCCCTCTACAAGACAGAGCGCTTCCTAATTCAGGGGCAGTGTGAGTGAGTGGGAGGAGCGTGGACCTCAGAATGAAAAGTCTAACTCTAAAGTGGGTGATGTGTGAACAGTTGCTTCATTTTCCAGAGTTTTTATTACAAAACATTGGAATGAGAAGACTTGAGTTGTGGAGTTATTGTGAACACTAACTGAGATACTTGAAAAAGTCCTGGTGTGTGTGTCCTACTTGCTGAAGGCTCCTTTAGTCTTAACAAGACACGCTCCATAGTTCATTATGCTACTATCTTTCTTGTCCATTACTTTCTGGGGTAGGAGGAGAGGAGCTTTGTTGAACTAGGGTCTCATGTAATGCAGGCTGGCCTTGAACTTGCTGTGTAGTTAAGGCTGACTTTGAACTCTTGATCCTTTTGCCCTAACCTCAGTGCTGGGATCACCTGGCTTTAGCTCCCCCCCCCTCATGTTTTTCAAAGTAGTTAAACTCTTAATTTACAACTTTATTTTTTCCTCTCTGTTTCACTAAATAAAGAGAACTGCTATCATTGGACATGGTATCCAGGCCGTCCTTAATGAAACAGGGACATCTAGTCTCTAAAAACAAAATAAACAATAAAATACCCAGGAGCAGTTACTATCTTACTTTTGGATAATTTTTCTCAATGGAAACCCAACTCCCAGAATTGACAGTGGAGTTAGAGTATTTCCACCATTGCCCCAACTAGGTCTAAAGGTGTTCCTCTTCTCAGTAATTTTAACTTACAGAGGACCTGAAAACCTGTGTGATATTCCATGACTACAATTCCTAGATGCCAGAGACTCTCATGTTTATTATTTTATTATTGTCCTTAATATATTCAGTTAACTTCATGAAAGTAATGTCTAACTGAGAACTATGGATTGTACTGTAATTCACCCAGAAAGATGGATACCCATTTTCTTTCTTTCTTTTTTTTTTTTTTTCCCAAGACAGCATCTCATTATAGTAGCCCTGGCTGTCCTGGAGCTCACTCTGTAGACCAGTCTGGCCTTGAACTCATAGAGATCCACCTGTATCTGCCTCCTCAGTGCTGGGATTAAAGGCGTGTGCCACTACTCTCAGCTTCCATTTTCATTTTATAAATGAAAAAAACTTTATTTAAATATTAAAAACAGTAAAAATAACATCCTACAACATTGAAGATACTTACTCATATATTGCAGAATGTTTAAGAAATCACAGTTACAAGCCAGGCATAGTGGCGCATGCCTTTAATCCTAACACTCGGAGAGGCAGAGGCAGGCAGATCTCTGTGAGTTTGGAGCCAGCCTGGTCTACAAAGTGAGTCCAGGACAGCCAGGGCTACACAGAGAAACCCTGACTCAATAACCAAAAAAAAAAATTCAGAGTTACTTTTGTGCAGGTTGTTTGTTTTTAAGACAGGGCGTTATTCTACTCTGAACTCATGAAAATCCTCCTGCCCCAGCTTCTCTAGTGCTGGGATTATAGGTTTGATCCACTAGGCTTAGGTAAGAGATTGATATTGAACTGCAGCATGACATTTAATGATTTGTTTTAAAATTAAAATCTCTTTTCAGAACGTTAATTTCACTACTGTCCAAAGAAAATACTTCAATGAAACAAAGGGCTTAGAGTACATTGAACAGTTATGCATAGCTGAGTTCAACTCTGTCCTAATGGAGGTTCAGTCCAGGTGAGCTACACCAGCATTCCCAGTGCCTGTTCCTCAAGGGAGAGAGCTTTCCTCTGTCTTGTTCTTTGCTCTATTACTACCTACCATTTCGGAAAGTACCTGCCCAAAATACACATCCAGTTATTACTGAAATGCAAGAGTTACTGAAACTTATATACAAGATGTACTTTCTGATTTAATTTAGATTTTCTCCAAATAAATTGTAATTTCTTTGTATGAAAATAGCTTCTCATTTACCTAATAGCGAAAAATCTTGATGCTAATGTGAGTCCCAGAAGAGAGACACAGTTGGCCAGGCATGGTAGCCCATGATTGTGATCTTAGCATTCTAGGGGCCTGAGGCAGAGGATTGCTCCAAGTCTGAGGCCAGTTAGAGCTGTATATAAACTCTTGGCTAGTCCGGCCTACAGAGGGAGACTGCTGTAAGAAACAAACTCCTGCTATTCTCCTTCCTCCTTCATGTCTTCTTTCTCTTCCTCACTCCTTTTCCCCTCCCCACCTTCTTTTCATCTCATTATGAACCCTGGCTGGCCTGGAACTGGCTGTGTAGATAGAGAAGGTTGGTTGCTGCCTCCCAAGTGCTGTATTCAAGGCATCCACTACTTTGTCCAGCTGAGTGTTGTCTTCTAATCAGCACTATCCAGAAAGTGACAGACTTCAAAAAACTGCTTTTTCTAGCCAAGGGTGGTGGCTCACATCTGTAATGTCAGCACTTGGAAGAATAATGCTCAAGATTGCAGTGGATTCCAGGTAGCCCTACACTAGAGTAAGGCTGCTTCAAAAACAGACAACAAAAATTTACCAATTGATAAATCAGTTTTATAAGATTATTTATTTGGTTCCCAAAATCAGCATTCTCAGTATCTTTTTCCCTTTAGATTTAACAAAGGCCATCTAAATGATTTTAACTTTCCTTATATTGAGATGAATTCAGTGTCCCTTCCTTCAGCAGCTGCTTATTTTCCCTAATTTCACACTGCTGTCCTGTGGTCACTCACAGGTATTACTGCCTTGCAGCTGCTGCAGCCTTGCTGAAATATGTCGAATTCATTCAAAATTCAGTTTATGCACCAAAATCACTGAAGATTTATTTCCAAGGTAGTGAGCAGACAGCCATGATAGATTCATCATCAGCCCAAAACCTAGAATTATTAGTTAACAATCAGGACTACAGGTAAGACAATCTGAGTTTTCCTTATAAGATCTCCTATTAAATTTCCTGCCATTGATTAAATTTCATGTCTGTGATTAGTCATTTGAAAGTTCTTTAAATTTATTGGTGGAGAAACAGTAAATGAACATTTTAAATCACTGCCGAGTTTTTGCTGAACCCAGATTTTTCACAAAATCAGGTTTTCAAAAGAATTGTATTAACTAAACAACAAAAAACCAAACTTCAGCTGCCACGTTGGGTAAAGGAGCATAAGCAGAGAAGACAAGCAGAGGCCGGTGTGCGCCTGCGCCTGCGTTCTCAGGGAGGCACTGTACCTCCGCTGTGCTTTCTGCAAGGCTGATTAATTGACTAGGCGGGAATGATGGGGATGCTGGACCTTTAGTGTGTGAAGACTGATTACAGCTTATCTGGACTTTCTTAGCTTTTAACAGCCATTCTGTGCCCACCTCTATGCCATGTTTAACACCCTGTGATGAACAGATCAAAACGTTTTTGGAATGTATTAACAAAATGGTACTTTTTCACCAGCCAGCAGGCCAGAGTCATCAGATGGCACCTGAGGCCCATAGATAAGATTTCTCTGCTTTGCTTTTATCCCCTATTTAATTGTCCACCAGTGTATTACAAAGTGCCTCGACTCAGTAACCTAAATCTGCATTCCTGGGCTGTGGCCACTCATATTTGGCCCCAGAATAAACCATCTCTTATCCCCCATTTCGTACAAGTTATGTTGTTTTGTGGACACCAGTAAGTTCATGGATAGATGCTTACTGTCACTAGCCAGGAGGAATACAGATACATGTGCATTTATCTGCCACTTGACACCACGAGCATATCCACTGAAATTGCTCTATAATTGGTTTTCTGTTACCCTCCTTGTTATAAGAGCATAGACAGTCAATGACCAACACTGGTAATTATTTAAAATTGTTTGTTTTACATTGATTTAATTGTGTGTGAGTACATGTCTGCTCACACACATTCTATGATTTAATCGTGTGTGAGTGCATGCCTATTCACACACATATATGTGGAAGTCAGAGTACAGTTTGCAAGAGTTGGTATTCTCCTTTTGCATGTGGGTTTCAGGGATCTAACTTGGGTCACCAGTGTTGGTGGCAGGCACCTGTACCCACTGAGTCATCATGCTAGACCAAGATAATTTCTTATATGATTATGATCTATTTCTCCCTGTTCTGTGTTTTGTCCTTAGTCATGACCATGATTGATAAAAATTATTGGCCCTCAGTCACTGACCCGTAAAGCCCAAGGACATAGGAGCCATGTCTGCCTGTGTGCTCAGGCTTACCCTAGGAGATACCACTCTTCCTTGTTAATCACATGTGGTTCAGTGATGTCATACTTGGGATCTAGCAGGAAGGCTCTCAAACCAGGTGTGGTTTGCGCACCATGCCTCTAACACCAGCATGGAGGAGGTGGAGTTAGGAGGATCTTGGACTAACACCAGCAGGTAGGAGATGGAGTTAGGAGGATCTTGAGTTCAAGGTTATGCTGAGGTATGAAACAAGTTCAAGGATAGCCTGTGCTACAGAAGACTCTGTCTAAAATAATCAACCAAACATAAACATAAACAAAATGTTTTTGGCCCAATGCAGACTTACTGGATTAGGATCCCCATGTAATTTGTCTGTATAAGATAGTTTGTGAATCACTGATGTAGATTATAGAATTATTTAATTTCAAAGTTAAAAGGAAATTGTTGGATTTTTTTCTTTTTCTCTTAATGAAATCTCTAACTTGTCTTTTGGAAGGAATAATCACACTCTCTTTGGTGTCTTAAATTACACTAAGACTGCGGGAGGGAGCAGAAGGCTGCGCTCTAACATACTAGAGCCACTGGTTGATGTTCAAACCATCAACATGAGGCAGGACTGTGTCCAGGAACTGCTTCAGGATGAAGAGCTCTTCTTTGGACTCCAGTCGGGTGAACAGACTTTATTGTTTATTTATTTAGAGTCATGATCCAGCCTAGGTTGGTCTTGAAACTAAAACCTTCCTGTCTCAGTTTCCTACATTCTAGGACTATAGGATGTGCTACTATGCCTGGCTTAACTACCTATAAACTAGTCAATTTATTTAAGCATTTTTGTTTACGTTTCTGAAAGATGTATCACTGAAGGTGTAAATTTGTGGAAGTTTTTGGTTTTTTTTTTTCATCTTTAAAATGTTTGTGTATGGGTGTTTTGCCTGCATGTGTTTTAGTGTACCATGTGTGTCTCTGGTGCCTATAGAGACCAGAGGAGGGCACTGGAGTCACAGGTGGTCATGAGCTGCCAAGTAGGTGCTGGGAACCAAATCTAGGTCTTCTGGAAGAGTAGCCAATGCTTTAACCACTGAGCAATCTCTGTAGCCCTCAGAAGAGGACATTTTTAGTTGTTAGCCCTCTCTTTATTGTTCATAGAGACATTCTGGTAGCTGTTTATCTAGCACTGTGTAAAACTTCAGTTTCAGAAATATGAAGATGTTTCACACTATGATGTAGGTCAAGCTCCAGCTATTAAATGTTCTAAACTTCCTGCACCAAATACAGCATGCACACTATCTTTCCTGTCCTTCTGTTTATCTAGAAACAGTACCCTGCTTCTGTCTGTTGCTAATTCTTTCATCTGGCTGCATATCTGTCCAACTGACTTGTCTCCTGAGTTTTTCTTTCTGTATCTATGGACATCTTCCATGAGGACTTGAATTCTCCTTGGGCTTCACCTCCTCTGGCTCTCACCATATTTTTCCCTCTCTTCTTAACACACTTTGTGGAAGACTTGCTGTCCTGTCTTCATCACTTCCCAGTCTGCTGCCATTTTGTTTCTGTGCTCACAAGCACACTGATGCCTGTGTCAACGGCAACATTTCAAGTATGGGCTTGCTCTCTGAGCCTCTTGGATCCCTTGACATTGCTATATATGTATATATATATATATACACATACACATACATATACTGCAGCACTAAGTTAAGTATATATTCCCACCCCGGAACTTGAAGTTATTTCTTCTGTGTGTTTGTATATATTTGTGCAGTGTGCATGTTTGGGTATATACATGTCACATATACTCACATATACACGTATGTTTGGGTGTGGAAGCCAAAGATTGGCATAAGGGAGTTTCCTCAATTGCTCTCACTCAGCATTATTTATTGAGGCAGAGAAATGGGTTCTTTGAAAGGGACAAACCTGCTGGGCATGGTGGCGCATGCTTATAATCCCAGCACTCGGGAGGTAAAAGCAGGCAGATCTCTGTGAGTTCAAGGCCAGCCTGGTCAACATAGTGACACAGAGAAACCCTGTCTTGCAAAACCTTTAAAAATAAATAAATAAAAGAAAAAGAAATGGGCAAACCCTTTCTAGGCTCTTAGTGGGCTTAACTGAGGAGCTAGGATCCCAAAAACTTAACAGCTTCCAAAGACGCCATGAACCATTGCGGATTCAGATTATTGCCTCTCACCCAAGAAGAATGAAGAAACACAGTCAGGGAGTGAGTAGACAAACATGCTTACTAAGGAAAATTAAGAACTCTCAAGCATTGGAAGAATACTGCTGTGCTGTTCTGTGCTGGCCAACGGAACGGGGTCTATGGAGTATATGGCAGTAATTGCAGGAAGACTGACTGGGTCATTTCTTTTGGGACTGCTCTTTTGTTTTTGTATTTTGGGTTTTTTTTTTTTTTGACACATTGAGAGCTGAGCAAGTTACACGTCCATAGGCCTTAACGAATATCCCCCTGGCCAAATGGGGACTTACTTGTTCATTTAGGGTATGGGGTTATGCGTGCTACTCAGATAACACATGACCATAGTGAACTAGCTTGTGATCCGCCATAGGCCTGAAGCAGGCTATCTGTGATCAGGCACAACTTAATATTGTCTTGTTGGGGGAAGTAGCCATCCAAAGATCACGAGTCTCTTCCCTGCCCCATGATTATGTAGGCATAAACAATTGACTGGGGTTTGGCTCTGCCTGTCACCACTATGTGCTCCTGTGAATAACCCCAGAATGCCCTGGCTTTGATTGCTCCATGAAGTTCATATTCACACTTTCTGTTGCAGTCATATCAAGATTCCTGGATACGGAGCAGCTGCTTTCTGTTTTAGTTCAAATCCCAAAACAAGACACGGTATGTGTTACACAGCGTCATGTGCAGTGTTATTGTCGTTATGAAACATGGTTTGTCTTGATGGATAGTGATGAGAAAATATAAAAATGTCCCAGGTAGGTACTCTTCACTGACACCCAGAACAGTTTTATGACTTAGGGGGTAACTTTTAAATAGAAGTTTTACTTCATGATTTAGTTCGGTAATAAGTATATTAGGTAGTTGAAGAATTAGTATATTTAAGCTAATCAAATATTTACTTAAATATATAATTGATATACTTTTCAACAAACTTATAACCTATACTATTTTCCTATTATGTAACAAACTTACATTAGTTCTAAAGTTTATATATTGTTTTTTGTTTGTTGTCTTTTTGTTTTGATTTGTTTTGTTTTGAGACAGGGTCTCTGTAGTTCTGGCTGTCCTAGAACTCACTCTGTAGAGCAGACTAGCCTCAAACTCACAGAGATCCACCTGCCTCTGCCTCCCAAGTGCTGGGGTTAAAGGTATGTGCCACCATGCACAGCTAATTTTCAAATTTAAATAGCCCTTATTGAAGGGCACAATAGATTGTTTACATTCTTCCTTTCAGGACCAAATGAAGAATAGTTAGTTAAATACATTTATATTTGCACACATATACTTGAAAGGGAGCTGTGTGCTTTAGTGAAGCGCAAATGTGATTACTCCTGTAAGTTCACTGGTACCTGTAGAAAAAAATAACTAATTAAATGATTTAACCAGTATTTGTATTATATTTAATTGATTGGCGGTGTTAATCCTTAACCCACCATTATAATTGAATACACACAGACACCATGTGGCTCTTAACATGCCTAGGCCTGGGTTGTGCAATCCTAGCCCATCTAAGCTAGCTCACAATTCTATTACCCAAATATAACCTCATATATACATACATCCCTTTGGACTATTATTCTCCATGCTAAGCCGATGTTCCAGGCCAAATGGAAGGATCTTCTTTAATCTACCCCATGGCGTGTCCTCCTTGTTTACTCCTGGCTTCTTCTCCAGCCTTCTTGTTCCCAAGATGCTCTCTCTCTCTAAAACCCCTAGTCCTGCCTACTCTGTCTCTGCCCAATCTCCAGGCCTCAGCATTTATTTAACCAATCATAGTCAATTAAGTAACAGACAGCAAACAGGAGCAATTAACATTTAGAATGCTTAACACCACCCCATCAGGTACCTAATGCCTGTTTGGGGAGTTTCTCTGTGCTTTAGAGAGCAGAATCGTTTTCTGATAGAAGCATCAGGAGGTAGGAAATGTTTGCTGGCGACCTCCATGAGAGAAGCCTCTATAATTCAGTCTGTACAAGTGATGGTGGAAGAGAATCAGTTGGCTCCACAGCAGGGCCTTGGAGTTACCCCTCTTCCATGTCTGCTGGTGTGTATGTGGAGCTTCATTCTTCCCCCCTTCCATGTTTGGGAGCTTTCACAAGCATGGCCATTAGTACCTGTGCTCTGTAGAAAACTTTATAAAATCTCCCAAAGTAGATGAGGTGTAATTCCAATTGAGTGAACTTTGTTGAGTTGTTTTCTGCCTTTCAGTACTTTGTGAGCTCTGTTTACACACACACAGGTGTTCACAGTGCCCCTTATTATCCTGTGTCGGTTGAGCCTTCAGGGTCCACTCCATAGCTGCTGTGGTAACTGGAATCTGCCATTCCCTGACCTGTTAGTTAGTGCTCATCACCTCCGTTGCTCTCCTTAGGATACTCGCTGCTTTACTTCTCATTTTAAACTAGTATACTAGGATGTGTTTGTACATACACATATGTCATTGTACTTTGCTCATACTTGCTCCTTATTGCCCTTCTTGTCCCCCTCACTTTAGAACTCCTTTATAATCTAGATTCTGCATGTGACAGAAAACATGGTATTTGTCTTTGTAAGAACCCTCTTCTCTTGTGATAACAAAATCTTTGATGCTGATGTCTCTGCATCATTATTCAATCATAATTGTGGGATAAAGCTAAAATAAAATAAAACTCATAGTATGAGTAATTTGTCACTAATTATTGATTTTAGAAAATAAGAAGGGTTTTTAAGTCAAATGACTTCAGCTTCCTTCATTACAATGTTCATGGTGGGATCAGCAAACACAGCAAAAACAGATCTAAGAGTAGCATTTTCCACTTAACATAATCTCCAGTTTCATTGATTTTCCTACAAATTTCACTCATCAAAGTTGAATAAGATTTCATTTCCACCTCAATTTCTTTGTCCATTCTTCGTTGATAGACACCAAGACTGGGACCATCTTTGGATAATGTTGATTTCTCTACTTGCCTCATTCCTCTTTCATCTGCTTTTGCTGTGTTTGCTGATCCCACCATGAACATTGTAATGAAGGAAGCTGAAGTCATTTGACTTAAAAACCCTTCTTATTTTCTAAAATCAATAATTAGTGACAAATTACTCATACTATGAGTTTTATTTTATTTTAGCTTTATCCCACAATTATGATTGAATAATGATGCAGAGACATCAGCATCAAAGATTTTGTTATCACAAGAGAAGAGGGTGCTTAAGTCAGGGCCACATGGCAAGGTACCAGGAGTGTGAAGGGGAGCCAGGGAAAAGGAGAACAGACATGGAGCCTACTGCCTGATGACTACAGTGCCAGCAAGTCCTTGAGGTCAGCTGTCTCCATGAGGCCACTTCTGAGGTCTGTGACAGGAGGACTTGGAATCTGACTCTGTGCACATGCAAATATAGACTGCAGAGGAGATGCACCAACGTGGGCTCTTAGTTTGGCTTTATGACTGACAGATGCACATCAGTTGTCATAGAGGATTCTTGACATACCCAATATATCTCCCCTAAGTAGAACAAAAACTAATTAAATGTTTTAACCAGTATTTTTTTATATTTAACTGATTTGGTGGTGTTAATCCTTAACCCGCTATTATAAATGAATACACACAGACACCAAATATTTTATGGCTTTAGTTTTTTATTTAGAATCTGTAAATCTATCTGTATCAATTTGTGTGTGTAGGACAAAGAAAGGGCCATGTTTCTTTTCCCTAGATGGAGTCATAATTGTACTGTTGCCATTTATAGAAAGGTTATTATGGACTCAACTTGGCCAGAAGACCTATTGTTGTATCTCCTGCTATGCTGCCTATAGTTTGTCTCTTCTTCCCTCTTCCCCTCCAATGACAGTATTAATGCTTTGTCCTGTTTAGTTTTATTTATTTGGATCTTTTGTTTAGTGTCAGGAATTCATTGTAAGAGAATATGAGATTACATCTTTAGGGACTAAAGACATTCATGATTTTTCTTGAACACTGGGTCTTCTGTTCACAATTCAGGTCCTTTGTAATGAGAATCCACGCAAGGGCACCTTAAAAAGCAGCCGCCTCACATAAAGTTCAGTGCATCATAATTGTGGCATCTTAAACCTGTGTCCTGTTGGTGTTAAGTTTGCCCATGCTGTTGCTCAACTCTAGAGAGTATAATTTAATTTCTGTGTAGTTTATATCATTTTAAGCTCTATATTCTGAAAGCCTATTATTAATTTGAGACACTGAAATTGATAAAACTTTGTTTGGTTGTCCAACAGGAACCAAAGGGGAATGCTTTTCTAAGTCACGTGGGAAGCTGAGAATCAGCCTGTGTACAGGAAGCTTTGTGCCCTTATTCAGTTAATATCAGTCTTTTGTTGCTGCCAAGTGTTGGGCTGCCTTTCCTTTGACTAATGCAGATTAAATTGCACCAAAGATGCTAGAGTAGAATGAAAATTAATACAATTGTGTCAGCTCTCATCAGATTTTCAGGAGACCAGCATATTGGGTTTATAGTTATGGTCAGTAATTTGTAACCACCTTCTGGGTTGACATCCTAGCCTGGCAGATATAAACAGCTATGGAATATTGTTGACTGTTCAGGAAGAAAGCCATCACTGTATTGAAGCTGACAGTATTCATATCTGTCTTGTTTTGTTTTGTTTTTCAAGGTAGAATTTCTTTGTGTAGCCCTGGCTGTCCTGGACTCGCTTTGTAGACCAGGCTGGCCTCAAACACACAGAGATCCACAGCCTCTGCCTCCTGAGTTCTGTGATTAAAGACCAGTATGCCTGGCCATTATAGACAGTTTTAGACTGCCATGTGGGTGTTGAGATTTGAACCCTGGTCCTTTGGAAGAGCAGCCAATGCTCTTAACCACTGAGCCATCTCTCTAGCCCTCATATCTGTCTCTTATCTTGACAGGTTAATGCAGCTGAGTCAAAGATAACAAATTTGATTTACCTGAAGCATACTTTAGAACTTGTGGATCCTTTAAAGGTAATTCACATGTGTATTGCACAAAACATTAGTAGTGTTTCTTTTACAAATGTGGGTACCCTTACATTTGGGGCTTAGATGTTCAGAATTATGATATCATCTTGGTGGATTTTTCTTTTGATGAGTATGAAGAGTCATCCCCCTATTTTTTGATTAACACTGGTTGATGTCTATTTTATTAGATACTAGAATAGCTCCTCCAGCTTGTTTCCTGGGTGCGTTTGCTTGGAAAATCGTTTTCCAGCCCTTTACTCTGAAATAATGTCTATCTTTGTTACTGCGTGTGTTTCTTGTAAGCAGCAGAATGGTGGATTCTGTTTTTGTATACATTGTTAGCCTGTTCTTTTTGGGGAGGAATTGAGTCCATTGATGTTGATGGATATTAATGATCAGTGAATGTTAGTTCCTGTTATCTTGATGTTGGTGTTGGTAGTGTGTGAGTGACCTTTCCCTTTTTTGGTTTTGCTGCAGTGGAGTTGTTTCCTGTGTTTTCTTGGATGTAGTTAACCTCCTTGGTTTGGAGTTTTCCTTCTATCTTCTATAGGACTGAATTTTTGCATAAATATTGATTAAATTTAGTTTTATCATGGAGTATCTTATTTTCTCTATCTATGGTGATTTAAAGTTTTGCTGGGTATAGTAGTCTGGGCTGGCATCTGTGGTCTCTTAGAGCCTGCAAGATGTCTGTCCAGGCCTTCTGACTTTTAGGGTCTCTTAAGAGAAGTCAGGAGTGATTCTAATACGCCTGCCTTTATATGTTACTTGGCCCTTTTCTCTTGCAGTTTTTAATATTCTTTCTTTGTTCTGTACATTTAATGTTTTTATTACTATTGTTGGGAGGAATTTCTTTTCTGGTCTAATCTATTTGGAGTTCTGTAGGCTTCCTGTATGATTATAGGCATCTCTTTCTTTTCTTTTTTTTTTTTGATTTTTTTTTGTTTTTCAAGACAGGGTTTCTCTGTGTATCCTTGGCTGTCCTGGACTCACTTTGTAGACCAGGCTGGCCTTGAACTCACAACAGAGATCCACCTGCCTCTGCCTCCTGAGTACTGGGATTAAAGACATGTGCCACCACGTCTGGCAAGCATCTCTTTCTTTAGGTTTGGGAAATTTTCTTCTATAATTTTTTTGAAGATGTTTTATGGTCCTTGGACCTGGGGATCTTCTCTTTCTTCTATCCTATTATTCTTAGGTTTCATCTTTTCATAGTGTCTTTGATTTCCTGGAGATTTTGTGTCAGAACTTTTTTAGACTTCACATTTTCTTTGACAGATGTATCATTTTTTTCAATTTTATCTTCTGTGTCTGAGAGTCTCTTTTCCGTCTCTTCTATTTTGTTGGTGATGCTTGTGTCTGTAGTTCGTGTTCTTTTTCCAAGGTTTTCTAGTTCTATGGATGTCTCAGATTGTGTTTCCTTTAATGCTTCAAATTCCTTTTTCTGTTCTTGAACATTTTATTCCTTTCCTTCTCCTGTTTAATTTTATCCTGCATTTCTTTAAGGGATTTATTCATTTCTATCACATGCTTTATTGTATTTTCTTGTTTTTCTTTGAGGGATTTGTTTTCCTCCCTTAAGACCTCTATCATTTTCATAAGTGTAGATTTAAGGTCATTATCTTGAGTTTCAGTTGTATTAGAATTTCCCTGGCCTTCTGTGGCATTCAAGTTAGGTTCTGGAGACACCATATTGATAGTGTTCTTATGCCTTTAGTTATCTTGTTGACCCTGGTGTTGTCTGGTTGTTTCTGATGCCTTGGTGGCTAGGGAAGACCACTGTTCCAGGGCTGGCTGATTCTGTGATTCAGATGCCCACCGCCAGATGATGGGTAGGTTCTTGTAATAGAGACTGGATCTCAGAGAGTAGCTGGAGCTCTCAGTTGGTTTTAAACCAGTTGGACCTATAGGCAGGGGATTAGAGTGATGGTACTATTCCTGTGTGGTCTTGAGAACTGGTGGGTCTCCTCTCAAAGCCAGGTAGAGCTGAGGACCACAGGCTGGATCTGTTTGTTACTGGCACCTGGGGTCTCTCCTCACAGACAAAGTTGATTTGGATTTAGTAGCTTGGCTGCTCACTCACTCAGCAGTTATTGAGCTCCACTGGAACCGTGGTCTAGAACCTTGTGTTGCTCAGGCTGGGAGCTCCACCCAGGACGGAGGGCAGAGTTGGCAGCCTGCGGATAGCTGTTCCAGGAGCGCAGGTGCTCAGGGAGGTGGCCAGTGCCAACGTTTTCCTGGGAAACATGAATGCAGGCTGCATTTTACAGACAGCAGCATGGCTCCGGACCAGTCTGTAGCCACTGAGCTTGGCCTCCTGCCACTCAGATACTGAGCAAGCTGGATGCCGCCATGTTGAGATCCCCAGAAAGAAATTCTCAATGACCTGTGCACTCCTATTGTCTGACTGTTCCTCCCGGGAAGGCTGGCAGGTCTGTGTGGCAGCTGGAACTCAGGAAGTCAGGTAGGGCTGCTGACCTGAGGCTGGAGCCATGGGCTGGAACTGCGTGTGGTTCCGGCTTGGAGCTCTTCTGCAGACAAGTGACAGAGCCGACTGGTCTGAGGGTGGTTGTTCCTGGAGCCTGGGTGTGCTGCTGTTTGTCAAGGTAACCAGCTTCAGTGTTTGCTGTGGAAATTCAGACACAGTCTGTGTTCCACAGTCATCTGCAGAGCCTTAAGTTCACACTACAGTGACTAAGCTCAGCCTCCAGCCACTCAGATACTGTGCTCACTGGTTGGCACCATTTTGGAATTTTTGAATGTTTCTTTAAATGTTTCTCAACCATTTGTGTTTCAACTTTTAAGAATTTTCTGTTTAGTTCTGTACGTCACTTTTTAATTGTTTTTTATACAGATTTTTTTGGTTCTTTATATATTTTGGATATTAGCCCTCTATTCAATGTGTAGTTGGTAAACAACTTATCCCATTCTGTAGACTGCCATTTGTCCAAATGATGGTGTCCTCTGAACAGAAGCTTTTCAGTTTCATGAGGTCCCATTAATTAATTAATTAATAATATTAATTGTTGGTCTTAGTGCCTATGCTATTGGTGTTCTGCTCAGAAAGTCCTGCCCTGTGACGATGACTTCAACTGCAAGTCTACTCCACACTTTCCCTTCGATCAGATTCAATGCTCTCTCTTATGTGGAGGACCCTGATCTGTTTAGAGTTTAGTTTTGTGCCGGGGAATGAATATGAATCTGTTTTCATTCTTCTGTGTACAGCCATACAGTCTGACCAGTGCCATTTGCTTAAAGTGGAAAAGTTTCGCAGCTTTATGATATTGTCATTTTGTAGGAGAGCAATCAGTGAGACAGACACTTCTCAAACAGCTAGTTGGAAGTCAAACCGCATGTATTTCAGAGGGGACACTCACAGTGTGCATCTTCTTTTGGGGAAATGTGTTGGATTGAACCAGAGGCCTTGCATATGCTAAGCACACTGAGCTACCCCTCCCCGTCCTGCAGCATGTGCCTTTTGATATTGGCATGCTAGACCTAGGAATCTGTTGAAAAGTCATTCTATCCATTGCAGTTCATTCACATCACTGAGAAAGTGTCTGAAGAATAGAGCTATAGTAATTAAAAGGAATTCTAGTAAGTAGAATTCAAAGGTGGAATATTGGAAATTTAAGAAATTGCTATTGGGCTAGCAAGGTGCCTCAGTGAGTTAAATACTTGCTGTCCAGCCTGACCACCTGAGTCTGACTCCTAATACCCATGTGCTGGAAGGCAGGGACTCAGTTCTGTGTGTTATCTTCTGACCTCCATGGATGTGCTGTGGTGTGCACATGCCCACACACATACACACAAAACTAAATAAATGAACACTGCTATAAAAAGTTTCTCATGTTCATAATGTTGTATTAAGTGAGGGAGAAAGAAACAAAATTATATAATTTTTAAAATTTCAGATGGAGACAGGAAATGTACCATAATAATTAGAGTATATAATCTTTGGAAAGAAATTGAATTATTTATTTGATATATTTGAAATAATAAATAATAAGTTATTATTATATGATTGAATTTTTTATGTTTCTGTGAACTCTTTAGTTTTACCAGCATGTACACATGTTTTCATTCAGAAGCAAATCAAATTATAGCCATCATGTCTCCCCCAAACTGAAATGGCCGGTGAAAGTAGCTGCTTTCTCCTCATTTCCTTTTGTTCAGTTGATGACTATTTATAGTTCCTACTAAGTAAAAGAAAGTTCTTAATCCTATTTTTGCTGTATGAGAAGGGAGAACTTGCTCTATTTATAAGTATATAAGTCACATATTGAAATTATCAGTAGGGTAACTTTGATTGTATAGCAGTAGCTGTTGCAATGCGTACCTCTGTAAGAAGTTGGATGCTATTTAGGAGACCGAAAGAGGTCATCACCTGGAAGCAGTGGATGACTTTAATACCCATGTCGTTTTCACATGGAAAGATACATTCTGCCCTTAATACATGTCTGAAACCTCATGAGAATAAAGATGAGAAAATAAAGCAAGACATTTCATCAAGTGTTAAATATAAAGTGTTGAGTTTGAGTAAGTGCCATGGCTTGCTAACTTTTGATTTTGTTTTTTAACAGGCCACCTTGAAGAATTGTAGAACGCCTTTATTAAGAGCTTACTATGGCTCCTTGGAAGACAATAGGTTTGTCACCTGTTAATAGATTATACTTTTATTCCTGATCATAATTGATTTTAACAACTGTATCTTCTATAGAAAAGTTACTTAATATGGGTGTGGTGATACAGGAGTTTAAACCCAGCACTCAGGAAGCAGAGGCAGCAGAGCTCTGTGAGTTCAAGGCCAGTCTGGTCTACGTAGCAAGTTCCAAAAAAACTGGGGCTACATATAGTGAGTCCCTTTATAAAAAATAATTACTCAAGTTTCTTCAAAATAGTCATTAAATGACAATTGCATATTAATCCTGTAGGTACAATAATAGGATAAAATCACGATGGCTGTACTAATGCCCAGTGTTTCCTTGTTAGCCATTCTGTATGGGGACACTTGCTAGTGTCAAAATAAATTCACCTCTTTTGTTAAATAATGGAAGGCCTAATATAAGGGGAAAAAGCACCAATAGATATGAATGTAGGAACAAGTTCTAAAATCAATTAATATTGATAAATTATTAGAAACAGCACCTTGGCTCTGTTGGGCCAAACAGTTTATCAGGTTTAATAACTGCCTTGCTTTTTTTTTGTCTTTTTTTAAACATTTATTTATTTAAGTTACAGCCCTCTCCTGGTCCCACCCTCCTACCCTCTTCCCCCTCTCCCTTCTATCCTCTTTCTTTTTTTTAGCTTAAGGTGTATCTTCCCCCAGTATCTCCCCCTTTTAGTCCAATAAAAGGCTCTTTTTCTTATAACAATAAATACAATACAAAACAATGAGAACAATTAAGCAATAATTATGAAAATTATAAGGTATAACATACATTCCCAATGTCCAGTCAATATGTATTTGGCAACTGACATTAATATTCTATTATCTGTCTATCTTGATGAAATAACTTCCTTGTTGACTGAAGATTTATTCCCGTTGTTCTACTATGAGCTGAACTTGAACATCAAACCCTAAAACATAGAAGTTGAACAGGTGGAAAGTGTTGTGACCAGGACTATGGCTTATGTAGTTGTAATTACTGTGCTTGGTGGCTGGCGGTTGTAGGCTCCTGTTTGTGTCCCACAGCACATGTGTCCCCTCACTGAGGGGGACACATTTGTTGGATACCTGTGCCTAATACAGCTCTTACTTTGTGGTCTAAGTGCATATGGAATGAAGGAGCATGCAGTTAGAATTGTATGTCAGTCTTCAGGGTCATGTGATAGTGA
>CAJQZJ010032781.1:353963-365678 GCA_907164525.1 Lophiomys imhausi
TACACGCTTGTGTGGGAGAGCTGACTCCCACAAGCTCTGCAACCTCATATGCACACCGTGGTTTACACGCTTGTGTGGGAGAACTGACTCCCACAAGTTCTCCAACCTCACATGCACACCATGGTTTACATGCTTGTGTGGGAGACTACAATACTAGGAAACAAGAAATATGTACACATTCAAATGAGATCCTCCTATATAACGGTGTCCTCACGGGCATGTAGCTTTAACCAACATATCAGAGCTTATGAAAAGGTCATTGTTGTTTTGTAAAAGAGCAAAAGAAAACATTGTCAGTCGTTTCTTAACTTGAAAGAGCCTTTCTCTCTTCAAATACCTCATTTTATAATTCCATCTCAATCTGTGACTTGCTCCTAAAGCCATAGCTTGTAGGCCTCTCCTGTAGCTTTCTATTTTCTTAAACAATTAAGTCCCTGGATTTGGGTGTACACTGAACCATTTATTTAGTAGTTGCAATAATTATAGTAATTGGACCAACAAAATTATTTAGACTGTATATGATGCAGTTTGTTTAGGTGTCTTTATGTATTTGGGTACCTGCAGAAGTCAGGAGAGGGCATTGAACCCTACAAATTGGAAATATCAGATAGCTGTAAGCTTCAGATGTGGGTGCTAGGAATCTAACTCATGTCCTCTGGAATAGCAAAAAGCACTCTTAACAGCTGAGCCACCTTTCCATCCTTCACATAGTTTTTTGTTTGTTTTGTTTGAGACAGGGTTTCTTTGTGTAGCCCTGGCTGTCCTGGAACTAGTTCTGCACACCAGACTGGCCTAGAACTCACAGAGATCAGCCTGCCTCTGCTTCCCAAGTGCTGGGATTAAAGGAGTGTGCCAGCACTGCCCAGCTCCATTAGTTGCATTTTAATTAACATCTGTAATGGATTATTTTATATGCACATTCCTAAACCCAGATAATCTGAGTTTATAGCAGCTTTCTAAGAGAGCACTGAAGGGGACAGGTTTTAGCGGATGAGAGGCAGTAGGGAATGAGGGCAGGAGGAGGCCTCCAGCAGTAAGGTGCAGAGTAGACATGCGCGGGAAACCATTCCTCAAACACAGGTCACTCACGTTCAACCTATGTTCAACTCCACCAGACTTTGAAGAATTTTTCACCATTAAAGCTTTTGCTGAAAAACCTTTCACAAACTAATCCTTTTATTTTAGTTACTGAATTAGAAACAGGTTTACTAAGCCATGTGGTTGTGATGTACCACTGGGGAGGCAGAGGCAGGTGGATCTCTGTGGGTTCAAAACCAGCCTGGTCTACAGAACTAGTTCCAGGACAGCCAGAGCTGTTACACAGAGAAACCCTGTCTCAAAAAACCAAAGAAAAACGGTTTATTATTTCTGAAATGAAGACCATTAAAATGTCATGACTACAGGTGAATACTGGGAAACAGTCCCTTCGTGGTTTTAAGATCTGTTGCTACCCTTGTTCTTTTTCCTTGACCTCCTTTTATGTTATAGACAAGGGTCCCGCAATCCAGCCTTTCACCGTAACTGCCCACAATGCCCTAGCAAGCATTTTGAATGAAATGTTTTGAATGAAAAATGTCTCCCATAGGCTCATGCACTGGGGGCACTGCTGGGAAGGTTATGGAACTTTTAGGAGGTGGAGCTTTGCTAGAAGAAGTATAGCACAGGGGTGAACTTTAAGAGTTCACAGCCTTTCCTTCCTACTCTTCCTGCTTCCCTTGTCAATTGAGTGTGATGTCAGCTTACTGTCTCTTCAACCATGCTTTCCCCACATTGTGGACATGCAGCCTCTCTGGAACTGTGAGCCAAAAGAAACCCTCCCACATGTTGCTTTGGTCGTGGTGTTTCATCCCATTAACTGAAAGTAATTAATTAGTCTCCTTAATTTCACCTCAGCAGTTCTATTGGCTGGTATCCCTTTGTCCCACAGAATAAACCCTACATAGGAAGTCAGTCTGCTGATCTATATATAAAGCATGTGGGGGTGAAAGGGAAGGGACCTATCCTCAGGATGGGGAGCCATGTGTTGTTTAAAGTAATGCTATGGTGTACAGCTTTATGAGTTCTGGAAAACTTACAGATGTGTCTCACCCTCACAGTCAGGGCGAGCAGAATCCCCTTGTCCTCAGAGACTGCCTTGCTATGGTCTGAACTGTGGCTGGCCAGGCACAGACCCACCTCCTTGTGAGGCTTTCCTCCAGAAAGTCCATAGTGTGTAGCCTCTTGAGAATGGCTGTTTTCACTTTGAAATGAGTCCCTCTGCCTTTACTGATGACAAATGCCCCATGGGGATGCCACAGCTTCTTTAGCCATTCATTCACTGATGGGCTTTTGGGTTTAAGTCATCTTTTACATTTTTTTTTCATTTTTCTATTTTATTTGTATGTCTGTTTTGCTGCACATATGTCTGGGTTCTACATGTGCAGTGCCTGTGCCAGAGGACAGACAAAGATTTGGGTCTGGGGACCTGGAGTTACAGATGGTTGTGAGCCATTCTGTGGGTGTCAGGGCTCACACCTGCGTCCTGGAAAAAAAGCCAGTGATCTTAACTGCTGAGCTGTGTCTTCAGTCCCAGTTTTCAATAATCTTGAATAAAGTTTATTATTAGCCTTCTTCAGAGGCCTTTATGATGGCATTTTTATGTCTAGATTACATAGGAAAGAGTTCTGTCATATGTGAAGTATATCTTTAACTTCATACACAACTGCAATCTACTTCCCAGAGTTGGTTTTTTGGGGGTTGGGGGGGTGTTTGTTTTTTGTTTTTTTGTTTTTGTTTTTCAACACAGGGTTTCTCTGTGTAGCCCCGGCTGTCCTGGAACTCACTCTGTAGACCAGGCTGGCCTTGAACTCACAGAGATCTGCCTGTCTCTTCCTCCCAAGTGCTGAGATTAAAGGTGTGCATAACCATGCCTGGTCTATTTCCCAGAGTTGTATCAGCCATGTTTGAAGTCCCCACTGTTCTTACTAGTCCCTCATACTGTTATTTTTCTGTTTAACATTTAGAAATGATAACAGGTGTGTAGGGGGCAACCTCTCTTTCAAGTTTTTGGGGTAGTCGAATTCTTTAGCAATGATTTTTGCTTCTCTCTCTCTCTGTCCTGGATTTTGAGTTTCTTTTCGCCTACTACCTCTAAAAGGACATTCTAAGTTTGTTCCTTTAAGCAAAAATGTTTAGAGCAGGCCTTTTAGAAAGCTAGAACACAAATTTAACTCAGTGTTCACTGTGAGGCAGGTAACATGTTAGGAGAATAAAAGGTAAGGATATCTTACTCTAAAGACCTCAGGGTACAGGACAGTTAAACAGTGATGTATTAAGGTAATGGCACAGTACATGACACTTTTGGTCAGAAGAAGTTTAAAGGATGGCCTGACAGGTATTTAGAAAGGGCATCTTAAATAGAAGGCAAACATGGAAGGGAAGCAGTATGAGAGGGTGGGCAGGTTGGTGTCCCTGCTGGAGGGAGGACACATAGAGTAGTAGCCAAAAGAAAAAGCTTAATACTTTACGTCACCTTTACCTGAAGAGAACACTGTGGAGCTTGAAGGTTTTTTGTTTTGTTTTGTTTTGTTTTGAGGGTTTTTGTCGTTGTTGTTTTGCAGGAGAGAGATGAGGGGGGTCATAGTGGTGAAGCAGGCTGTAGAATGAGTCCACTACTGTGTTACTGAGACTATGAGTGTAGGATGAATTGGTCTGAGATAGCTGCGGAATACAGCATGGAGGAGACCAGCAGTTTAGAGCTTTCTCTGACGGTAGTTCCAGGTAGAAGCAATAAGAAGGGCAATGTATGCAGGCCAGTGAAGACAACACACTGGCTTACAAGATATGGGTGTTTGAGATGGTTTAACCAGATCCAGTGACTGATCTATCAACTACAGAAACTTTTGTTGAGTTTTGTGCAGACATGTGTTCAGTTTCCAACCTGTTGCTGGCCTGTGAGCTGTGTGATTGTGTAAGCTGATTGTGTAAGTCCACTTGTAAGTCGGGGGATCCAAGATGGCGGCGGCCTGCTCAGGCGTATTTTGATTTCAGGGTTAAGAGTCACAAGGCGGCAAGTGTTGCAGGTCGCTGTACAAAGGGCATGACCCCTTCTAAATCTCACCCAGCTACCCAGGGACCATGGAGGATCCCTGGGCAGGACGCTCCTTCCCACTCTCGGACACACAAGGAAGCCGCTGGACCCAGGAATCGGGATCACCCATCCCCCACCAGGAGAGACTCCCGGTAAGTTCCAACCTAATACCCAGCGGGAAGATTCAGATCCCACGCAGAGATAATACCCACCCTGCTGGGCACCCCCAGGTCTCACACAGACAATCAAACTATCTGGTGAAAGGTTGCGACCCTTGGAAGTGAGATAAGCTCGGCTGCAAAGTGCCTTCAGACTGCAAATTTCAGTCTGTGACGAAACTGGCCAGTTTACAAGCCGCGGGAGTGGCAAGGGTATTGGAGTTGAACAGCAGATTTACATGCTACAGGAACCAACCCTAGGCAAACTGCGAGATATCTGAAACTGTCGTATATCGGACTTTTGTACTAGTACTGGCCCTTCCAGGGAACCAGAGCTTACTTGTACACAGCTCCGCCACCTGGATTAATTAGGTCTCCACCTGGGAGGCAGGGCTGAATGACTCAGCTGATAGGAGTGGAGTAAGGCAACTTGAACCCTATACCAAAGTGCCCCCTTTAGACCCAAGTCCAGAAGACAGCAAAAAAATTGCACATGGCCAGAGGCCCCAGACCAAAAAAAAAAAAAAACAAACAGAGCGAAATGACTCCAACCAAAGAAAGCAACACTATTCCGTCCAGCCCGAACCACCTCACCATAACTGAAACACATGAAAACGATGACAATTCCACATTATGGAAAGTAATAGAGTCCCTTCAAGAAGAACTTAAAACTATGAAGGAATTCAAAGAAGGCACAATTTTACAAGTCAAAACAATAACACCATTAAAGAGCTCCAAGCCAAGGTGACTCAACTTGAACAGGAAAAGGACAAAACAATGAAAGATTTCCAGGCAAAAACAAGCAAATTGGAGCAGGAAATGTACAAAATGAACAATACCATTCAAGACATGAAAATAGAAATGGAAACAATAAAGAAAACACAGTCAGAGTTAAAAGAGGAAATGGAGAATCAAGGGAAGAGAACAGGAACTACGGATGTGAGTATCAAAAATAAGATGCAAGAGATGGAAGACAGGATCTCAGGCATGGAAGATTCAATGGAAGAAATCAGTACAACATCCAAAGAAAATGAGAAAGCTAAAAAATCTCTCATCCAAGAAATCAAGGACTCAATGAAAAGACGGAACCTAAGAATTATAGGCATAGAGGAAAGAGAAGACTCCCGACTCCATGGTCCAGGAAATATCTTCAACAAAATCATAGAAGAAAACTTCCCAAACCTAAAGAAAGAGATGCCAGTAAAAATCCAAGAGGCTAACAACACCAAACAGATTAGATCAGAAAAGAAACTCCTCTCACCACATAATAATAGAAACTCCAAATGTAGAGAACAAAGAAAGGATATTAAAAGCTGTAAGAGAAAAAGGCCAAGTCACATACAATGGCAGACCCATCAGAATCACCCCTGACTTCTCAGAAACTTTAAAAGCTAGAAGGGCCTGGACGGATGTCCTACAAGCCCTGAGAGAACATAGGTGCCCAGCCAGACTATTATACCCAGCAAAACTCTCTATCAACATAGAAGGAGAAAACAAGATATTCCATGACAAAATCAAATTCAAACAATATCTCCTCACAAACCCAGCCCTACAGAAGATCCTAGAAGGAAAATTCCAATACAGAGAAGATAACTACATTCAAGAAAACAGAAGAAATAAAAATTCCAATACAGAGAAGATAACTACATTCAAGAAAACAGAGGAAACAGAAACCTCCACAGCAACTAAACAAAAAGAAACACAAGACAGCCAGCTATACCAAAATAATGGGAAATAACCCCTGGTCCTAATATCCATCAACATCAATGGACTCAACTCGCCAATAAAAAGACACAGACTTACAGACTGGATCCGTAAACAAGACCCATCTTTTTGCTGTATACAAGAAACACATCTCACTATTGAAGATAAATACTATCTCAGAGTAAAGGGCTGGGAAAAGGTTTTCCAAGCAAATGGACCCAGGAAACAAGCTGGAGTAGCCACCCTAATACCAAACAAAATAGACTTCCAATTGAAGTTAATAAAAAAAGACAGAGAAGGGCATTACATACTCATTAAAGGAAAGATCCACGAAGAGGACATCTCATTATTGAACACCTATGCCCCAAATACAAAGGCACCTATATTTATAAAAGAAACGCTTCTAAAACTTAAATTGCCCATCGATCCAAACACTTTAATAGTGGGAGACTTCAACACAACACTGACAACTATGGACAGATCATCAAGACAGAAGCCAAACAGAGAAATAATGAGTCTGAGATCATGAACCAAATGGACCTAACAGATATCTACAGAACGTTTCACCCAAACACAAAAGAATACACCTCAGCACCTCACGGAACCTTCTCCAAAATCGACCATATTGTTGGACACAAAGAGAGCCTCAACAGATACAAGAAAATTGAAATAACCCCTTGATTCTTATCAGACCACCATGGAATAAAGCTGGACTTCAATAGCAAAAGAATCAACAGAAAGTCTACACTCACATGGAAATTGAACATTTCTTTACTAGATGACTACTGGGTCGGAAGAAATAAAGAAGGAAATCAAAGACTTCTTAAAATCCAACGAAAATGAAGACACAACATACCCACACCTATGGGACACAAAGCTGTGCTACGAGGAAAGTTCATAGCACTAAGTGCCTTCAAAAAGAAAATTGTGACAGCTCATATTAGCGAATTAACAGCTAAACTGGGTGAATTGGAAAAAAAAAAAAAAAAAGAAGCAAACACTCCCAAGAGGAGCAGAAGGCAGGAGATCATCAAACTTAGGGCTAAAATCAGCAACTTAGAAACAAAAAGAACTATACAAAGAATCAGTGAAACCAAGAGTTGGTTCTTCGAGAAAATCAACAAAATAGACAGACCCTTAGCCAAATTAACTAAAAGACGGAGAAAACACAAATCAACAAAATCAGAAATGAAAAGGGAGAAATAACAACAGACATTGAGGAAATCCAGAGAATATCTGGATCCTACTTTAAAAATCTATACTCCACCAAATTTGAAAACTTAAGTGAAATGGACAATTTTCTTGATAGATTCCACCTACCGAAGCTAAATCGAGATCAGATAAACAGATTAAACAGCTCAATAAACCCTAAGGAAATAGAAACAGTCATTAAAAATCTCCCAACCAAAAAAAACCTAGGGCCAGATGGCTTTAGCATGGAATTCTACTGGACTTTCAAAGAGGAGCTAACACCAATACTTTTCAAACTCTTTCACAAAATAGAATCTGAAAGAACATTGCCAAACTCACTCTATGAGGCCACAGTCACCCTGATTCCTAAACCACACAAAGTCCCAACAAAGAAAGAGAACTTCAGACCAATCTCCCTCATGGACATAGATGCAGAAATACTAAAATACTAGCAAACCGAATTCAAGAACACATCAAAAGTATCATACACCATGATCAAGTAGGCTTCATCCCAGGAATGCAGGGATGGTTCAACATACGAAAGTCTATCAATGTCATTCACCATATAAACAAGATGAAAGAAAAAAAACACATGAACATCTCGCTAGATGCAGAAAAAGCATTTGACAAAATCCAACACCCCTTCATGCTAAAAGTTCTGGAGAGAACGGGCATACAAGGACCATACCTAGAAATAATAAAGGCAATATACAGCAGGCCAGTGGCCAACATCAAATTAAATGGAGAGAAACTTGAAGCATTTCCTCTAAACTCAGGGAAAAGACAAGGATGTCCACTTTCACCATATCTCTTCAATATAGTACTTGAAGTTCTTGCTAGAGCAATAAGACAACTAAAGGAGATCAAGGGGATAAACATCGGAAATGAAGAAGTCAAATTATCCCTATTTGCAGATGATATGATAGTATACGTAAGCGACCCCAAAAATTCCACCAGAGAATTCTTACAGCTGATAAACACCTTCAGCAAAGTGGCTGGATACAAAATTAATTCAAAAAAATCAGAAGCCATTCTTTATACAACAAACAAATGGGCTGAGAAAGAAATAAGGGAAACAACCCCCTTCACAATAGCCACAAACAACATAAAATAACTAGGGGTAACTCTAACCAAGCAAGTAAAGGACCTGTACATCAATAACTTCAAGCCCTTGAAGAAAGAAATGGAAGAGGCCTTTAGAAGATGGAAAGATCTCCCATGCTCATGGATAGGTAGGATCAACATAATAAAAATGGCCATCCTACCAAAAGCAATATATAGATTCAATGCAATTCCTATCAAAATACCAACACAATTTTTTATAGACTTGGAAAGAGTTATTCTCAATTTCATATGGAACAACAAAAAGCCCAGAATAGCTAAATCAATCCTGTACAATAAAAAAACATCTGGAGGTATCACCATCCCAGATTTCAAACTCTACTACAGAGCAATAGTTGTAAAAACAGCATGGTATTGGTATAGAAACAGACCAGTAGATCAATGGAATCGAATTGAAGATCCAGAAATAGACCCACACACTTACGGCCACCTAATTTTTGACAAAGAAGCCAAAATGGCACAACATCTTCAAAATGGACAGCATCTTCAACAAATGGTGCTGGTCCAACTGGATGTCCACTTGTAAAAGAATGAAATTAGACCCATACTTATCACCTTGTACAAAACTTAAGTCCAAGTGGATCAAAGACCTTAACATAAGGCCGGTCACACTAAATCTACTAGAAGAAAAAGTGGGAGAAACCCTCGAACTCATTGGCACAGGTGACAACTTCCTGAACAGAACACCAACAGCTCAGGACCTGAGATCAACAATCAATAAATGGGACCTCATGAAACTGAAAAGCTTCTGTAAGGCAAAAGACACTGTCATTCGAACAGAACGGCAGCCTACAGACTGGGAGAAAATCTTCCCCAACCCCACATCTGACAGAAGGCTAATATCCAAAATCCACAAAGAACTCAAGAAATTAAATGCCAAGAAACCAAATAATCCAATCAAAAAATGGGGGACAGAGCTAAATAGAGAATTCACAAAGGAGGAATCCCTAATGGCTGAGAGACACTTGAAGAAATGTTCAACATCCTTAATCATCAGAGAAATGCAACTCAAGACGACTCTGAGATTCCATCTCACACCTGTCAGAATGGCTAAGATCAAAAGCTCAAATGACAGCACATGCTGGCGAGGTTGTGTAAAAAGGGGTACCCTACTCCATTGCTGGTGGGAATGCAGGCTTGTGCAACCACTATGGCGGTCAGTCTGGCGATATCTTAGAAAACTTGGAATAACCTTGCCTCAGGACCCAGCCATACCACTTCTGGGTATACACCCAAATGCCTCTTCACCGAATCATAAGGAAGTTTCCTCATCTATGTTGATAGCAGCCTTATTTGTAATAGCTAGAAACTGGAAACAACCCAGATGTCCCTCAACCGAAGAATGGGTTAAAAAACTGTGGTACATCTACATAATGGAATACTATTCAGCTATCAGGAACAATGAAATTATGCAATTTGCAGCCAAATGGATGGAACTAGAAAAGCTCATCCTGAGTGAGCTAACCCAGACTCAGAAGGATGCATATGGCATCTATTCACTTATAGTAGGATTTTTGCTATATAGTAGAATTTATCGATACTCAACTAACACACCAAAGGGAACTTGGACATAGACTTTTTATTTATAATTTTTATTTTCAATTTATTTTTTATATTTTTTTCTATTTTTTTCATCTTTTTTATCTATTGTCTGCTTATTGGTTTGTTTAGTAGTTCTCGCTCCCGAGCAACAAGACACTTTTCACTGATTGTACTGCTTCGTAGACCCCCAATGAATGAGTAAGCTCTTGGCCCTAATACGACCTCTCAACTGAGATGAGGGACTGTTATATAAGGACACCTCACCCCAGGGAAATGGGATGGAAGGGTTAGGAGGTAAAGAAAAAAAATGAAATGTGATGTTTCGGCCTTTTACTGCTAATTGTCATAAACTGTTTAGGATAATTAAGAAATGCAAACTAATAGTTATGCAAGCCGGTCATTCTGTTAGGTACTATGACAGCCTATTATAGTTACTTGCTAAGCTAATCAGAAATAAACCTGCTACGGGACAAGCAACATCTGCTTACCCTAATATAAGAAATAGATAGGGCCTCTTCAAAAACCTCAAGAGATCTGCAGAATATGGCATTCAAAGATGTTTTCGTAACTTTAGATTTTTTTATATCAAGACATATCAACTCCTGACAGCACCCCCCGTTCTCCTCCAAGTAGAAGATGAGCATCGAAGAATCTCCAGTGGGAGATGATTGAATTAGTCGCAAGCCTAGCTCTTGCTAGGAAAACTCCTTGCTCCAACTGTAGACAGAATGCTGTCCAAAAAGGACAAAACCTGAAAGCAGGTAAGTCGACAACCTATCTCTGCCAAGACAGGGTAGGTAATTCCTTCATAACCTCTGCTCTACAATCAATGTCTGTCAGAGAAACGGGGCCAAACGACTGAAGATCGATGCGGTAATGTATGGAGATAAAATGGGAACTGTCCAGGCAGCCACTGGTATGTAATTTCTTAGTTTGGGAAGCTGCAAGCCCTGTACTTCCTATAAAATCAGATACATTTATCCCTCTCAGGTCTCTGAGGTGGTTTAAAAACAGATATCTAGAGTCTCATAATTAAATTTTGAGTTGTTTAGGAGTCAAGAGAGTGTTATAGATCTAAGAAGATACTTTTAAAATTGTGTTGCAAGTTAGTATGAATGTTG
This sequence comes from Lophiomys imhausi, assembly GCA_907164525.1. NCBI lineage: Eukaryota > Metazoa > Chordata > Mammalia > Rodentia > Muridae > Lophiomys > Lophiomys imhausi. The sequence goes on from CAJQZJ010032781.1 coordinate 364,871, forward strand.
AGTTAGATATAGAACTTTAAACTCATGGAGCTGGTTAGATAGTAGAATGTTAAAGTCAGGTACCAAATACATATGGACTGGACATTGGGAATGTACGTTAAGCCATATAACCCTCATAACTGTGGCCTAATTACCTCTGTTGTACTGTATTGTTTTTATTATTATAAGAGAAAGAGCCATTTGTTGGACTGAAAGGGGAAACTAGGGAGAAATAAGATATACCTTAACCTTAAAAAAAAAAAAAAGGGGAAGAGGATGGGGGATGAGGGTGGGAGGGTGGGACTGGAGGGGGGAATAGGGAGGGGACTGCGATTGAGATGTAACTTGAAGAAATAAAAAATAAAGGAAAAAAAAGCGAAGAAAAAAAAAAAAGAAACAGTAAGTCAGGCACATTATGTTGAGGCTGAGCACAGAGCCAGGGAACTTTCTACCTTCTGTGATGAATTAAGCAAACCTACTCAACCTTTGCTGCAGAGAAAGGTGTAACTGTTGCTTTTATCTCACAGCAAGCAGGCCCACACTGTGCAGAGAGACCTCATCTTGATGTCTAAGGCTGCTCTCAGCAGAGACATCCTGAATGTCTAGTGAAGGACAGCACCTCCACTCTGAACATGAGACAGCTGAGACCCATGAAGAACTGTTTCTAATGCTACCTTTGTGTGTCAAACCAGACATCATAGAAAAATCTAGTACCCTAGGTATTTTTTTAATAATTTATTTTTTATTTCTTCAAGTTACATCTCAATCACAATCCCCTCCCTAATCCCCCCTCCAGTCCCACCCTTCCACCCTCCTCCCCCTCAGCCCC
>CAJQZJ010032781.1:366078-381010 GCA_907164525.1 Lophiomys imhausi
TTATATTTAGATAAGCAAATATTGCTTGTCTCTTAGCAACTTGATTTCTGAGTAGCTTAGAAAATAACTGTGATAGACTGTCATAGTAACTAACAAAACTAAACTAAAAAAGCTAAAAAACTAACTAAAAAGCTAAAACTGTGCCTTTGAATACTCTATATAAGTTTTTTCATAATTGACAATTTTATAGAACATTTAATTTTATATGTTATTATACCAAAATAGATGTTTTTCCCCAATGCATATAATTTATTCCAGACTGCATGGAAGGTGATGGGTATAGCTGCATGGTAACTACAGTGTTGGACTTAGGACATAGGAAAACTCTATCTTCTTAGATATTTTTTTTTTAGAATTATTTTTTTATGTGTTCACCTGAATGAATATATTTACCCCACATGAATATCTGATACCCACAGAGGTCAGAAGTGGGCCTCAGATCCCTGGGAAGTGGAGTGGAGTCATGGATAGATTCTGGCCACCATGAGGGTTCTGGGAATTGATCTCAGGTCCTCTGTAAGAAGAGCTACTGCTCTTAACTTCTGGGGATCTCTCTAACCTGAAAGCCTATCTTATAACAGATTGTCCAGTGCAACAAACTGGTGTGAAGTTAATAGTTTATTAACTTCTAAATTGTACAATGCTATTATCCTAAGGAAGAGCATGAACATGCATGTTAGCTTTCTAAATTCAGGAAATTTTGTAGATGAGCAGGAATTAGAAGTGAATATATTCCATTTGGGAGCATATTGTTGGCCAACAGTTGGGTCCTGATAGTTATTCTGCAAAGGTGGACAAGCTCACATGGATCTTTGTATCTTGTTGGAGGGATGTAGTCCAACCAATTTTGAATAATTGGACGTCTTCCTAAGCTCAGCTGTGTCTGGAGAAAAGAGAAATCTGTCATTTTTAACCATTGGAATGGTCTGAAGGATTCACCACTTTTATTTTTAAATTCAGAAAGGAGATCCTGAATTTATATGACTCTTATAACCTTTATCTAAGATTTTTTACGTATTTCATTCCAATTTTATTTCCCCAGTGATAAAATAATATATGTAGAAAGGCACTAAGCAAAATTTAAATTATGACCAGGGAAGTTCTTCATTTCAAATGGATCATACTTCTACTTACTCATCTCTTCTAGAGGCAGCATCATAACAGCCACATATAAGACTCAACTGGAAATCTAAAAGGTACCAATGCTCAGATCTTCTTTCAGAAAGTCTGATTCTGTTGGTCTTGAGTGGGAAACAGGTGATATAAATCATATATGCTCTCCAGTTAGACCCAACTCAGGCAGAACACCAAAACCTCAGTAGAGACATGCTTGAATGAAAGGAGGTCTTGTTAAAGTTCTAGGAAGCCATCTGTTTAAGGTTCTGTTCTGGAGACTAAATGCTAAAGAACGGAAAGTAGCCGGGCGGTGGTGGCGCACGCCTTTAATTCCAGTACTTGGGAGGCAGAGGCAGGCGGATCTTTGTGAGTTCGAGGCCAGCCTGGTCTACAAAGTGAGTCCAGGACAGCCAAGCATACACAGAGAAACCCTGTCTCGAAAAACCAAAAAAAAAAAAAAAAAAGAACGGAAAGTATTGCTGCATTGGGAGAGGTTTCCCCATGGACCCACATAAAGGTGGATTGAGAACACCTAAAAAATTTCCCCTGTGACCACAGCTGCACCCCTACGGCACACATGTAATAGTAAAAAAAAAAAAAAAAACTAAACAGGAAAAACAAACAAAACCCTTGCAAAGCTGCCCAAGCCTCCTGACTCTTACTCAGCTATAGTCAATATGCATATATTCATTATTGATTCAATAATCAACTGTTTAAAGAATGTCTAATGTATATTCAATTGTGGTTGGCTGCTTGGGATAATTACTAGGTATGCAAAGTAGATACAGTGTCTGTGCTTATAACGATGTGGGATAGAAACATCTGAACATACTTAAACATGTGTGTCCTGCAAGAAGGGCAGAGGTAACCAGCTCCTCAGACACTGTGAACCTGGCCCTGCACCTTCTCACAAGGCATACCCCTCTTTATGCAATTACAGTTTATGAACTGTAATTGTTTGGAGCTCAGGTATAAGCTCTTTGTCTCTCAGGTGACTTAGTAATTTCTGCTATAGTTTTACTTGGGGAATTTTAGACTGGTCTAAAATTCGTTATGTTCTACAATAACCATGCAGGGCAGTTACTATGAAACAAAGATATAAAAAAATGAAGACATTAAAAACAACTTAAATATGTTCTCATTTAGCAATGGGTTGCCAATTACAATCAGAACAGTTTGTTTGCTTTACAACTGGCCCACATATCAGGCATTTAAAAACCAGCAAAGTTATGCCTCTTATGAGTCTATTTCTGAAGTTACACTTCTAAAGACTAGAAGCTGTTGGTTCCTTGTTAAGTTGGCTGGTTAGGTTTATAGGACTAACTTATCTTTAGATAGAGTAATTAACTTCTTGCTGCTAATGGGAATGATTCAGTTTGATACTACAATTTTGCAATTCATTTTGAAGAATGAACATTACCAATTTGTGGTTGATATATGGGTGATTTTCTTCTCTAACTTGGCTTGGTCTAGTCCCCAAACCTTATTAAGGAGATGGTCTCTCTATTTCTGAGAGATATTTTCAGTTGAATAAATATTTTATGTCTTTATATTTCTATAATGCTTGAAATTGCTTTGGGATCTTGAATGGGAAAATATATTTTTTTGGTATGTGATTGTATTTGTAGGGAGAAATGGAGCTGTCATTTTGAAGTATTCTACTGGAAAGAAGAGCTGTTAAATTTTACTTATAAGTTAAAATTTTAATACACAGTTTATTATTAAAATATAACAATTTACATCTACTTAACACTAAAATAAACTATCAATTTAACTTTTGAAGTTCATAGTAAAAAACAACATTTGAAGGACTAATTTAGCTAATTTGAATTTTACCTCATTTTTAATTACTGAGCATATGCACAATGCTTAATTCACCATTGGAAATAATGCATAAATCAAGAATCCTCTTCACTTTTGCCTTCACAATTATGTCCTAACACTCATTGATGTTGTATTGCACCCCCAGGAGCAATGCTCTACTTTCCTCCTCTAGAACAAAACTCTGCTTACCTCCCCCGAAAGAACGATGCTGTGTGCCTCACCCCACTAAGAGCAATGCTCCTCTTACCTCTATCTCCCTGACTGAGATGGCAGAAAGCACTCTGGAGCATAGCATTAAACATGTCTTGGCATCTTCTTGAATGTCAGTCAACTCATGATCAATCATTATTCTCACTCTCGAAGGGTAGAGTAGTATTGTCAGAACAGTGTTGATGGGGTTTTTTTCTCTTTCTAGGATTCCATACTGCAGGAGAATTTTTAAGATATTCGACTGTCTTGTCTGAGCCACATACAGCAGAGGTGTGATGCCACTCAGTGGGCTGGGGCAGTACACGGGGCTGAAGGTTCTGTAAGCCAAAGGCAGAGTAAACAGCATCATCCACACTCTCTTAACAGAACATGTGTATACTATTGTATACTGTTCACCTGTGAGCACGTGTAACTAACATGTATGTGCAATGTCTTAAGAAAAGTTGACACTGTAACTGTAGACTAGACTGAAGGAGGAAAGAAACCTCCCAGCACCAGCCGAAGCCTCCCTTCACCTCTGTAAGAATGAGCACAGGGTTAGAGCACGTGCTGGGTGCTTGCTCTCAGTCCAGCAGCTTTCAGTGTGGTTGTCGCCCACTCTGGTGGGAATAAACCTCACCGAGCTCTGGAAATAGAAAGGAAAGGAAAACACTTTTTAGATCACTTATTTTTTTTAAAGATTTAACTTTTTTAATTAAGTGTGTCTGTGACTCTGAGCTTATGCCACGTGTGGATGCCTCAGGGGTCCAGGAGAGGACGTCAGATCCTCTGCAGCTAGAGTGACTGGCTGGGAATGCCTGACATGGGTGCTTTGAGGTCCTTTGGAATCATCTCTCCAGCACAGTTTACTTATTAATAGAAGTATTGATCATTTTGATATCCCTTTGCTTCTGTTCTTGATCATATATTAGACATGAGGTTGAACTGAGAGTGGAGATTAGATGAAAAACAAGTAAAAACACCTTAGTCCTATTTCTTCATTTTAACAAAATAAATCAAATTTCCATTTATTAATATGAGAAATGTAAGTTATGGTTAGACCTGTATGAGGTGCTCAGGATAGAATTTTTTTTTCTTCAAAAGTAAAGCTTAGCAATGGAGAGGTAGTTCAGCCAGTGTGGTACTTGCCATGTCAACAGGAGGGCCTAAATTCAATTCTTAGAGCCAATATTAAAACAAAGAAACAAACAAAAAACCCTCTGGGTTCAGTGAAAGGTCTTCTGGTACACACACACTTGGACACACAGACACACACTCACACACATACACAATATTGTACATGTGTTTTATTTAGAATTTCTAACTAGCCTGGGCTGCATTACAAGACTGTGCTTTTAAAGGGCGTAGAGCTGGACTAATTACCTAGCAGTCAAGAGAATTTGCTGTTCTTTGAGAGGCCTGGATTTGTTTCCCAGAACCCATATGGTAGCTCACAGCTGTCTATACTTCAGTTCCGGGGGATCTAATGCCCTCTTCTGGCCTCCAAGAGCACCAGGCATGTATGTAGTATAAAGACATCCTGCAGGGAAGCACCCATACACCGAAAATAATAATAAACACATTTAAGTCTCTATCTTAGAGTATCACATAGTGGCTAGATGTCAATATTTCAACTCCCTATGACAGAAATGAAGTGGTATATAGCATTTGAAATAGTTTCATTTAATACTCTTATGCTCCTTACTGAGCTAGTTACCATAAATGTAGAGAAAACCTGATGTCTCTGACCAAAACAAATCCTTAATTTTGCCAAGTAACGTGTGGGGAGTTAGATTAATAAATTAGATCTGGGGGTTTTTGATACAGTCTCTTAATTCGGGGCATGAAGATCAACTTGGCTGTGACCAATTAGTTTATCAGCTTGTGGAAAAAAAAAACAGAAAGACTTGGAAAGACTTAATGGACTAAAAAACAAGGTTGAAGCCAGGAAAAACAGGAAAGACTTAATGGACTAAAAGCAAGATATTTGGCCTGGCATTGTTTTCAGCTGCTAAGTGGGTGGAGCCCAAATTAAGCTGAAATAGGTGGAACCAGGAGAGATCCTATTTAAGGACAAGTGGATGGAGCCAGGGGTCCCCATGCTAGACAGCTCCAATGCTAGCGAGTCCTCACACTAGAAAGGACAATGAGTAGTTTGTATCATCTGATGGAGAAAGTGCTGGTGGACTGATAGCCAGATCTCCCTGAGGCGGAAAGAAGCTGGTGAGCAGAGAAAGCCTCAGCAAGACAGCAAAAGGCCAAGGACTAAACCCTGTGGCTCAGCTTTTGCCTAGAGGGGTTTGACCTGTCCAAACAGTGGCCTCAACAAAACTGGCTGGCTTTAAAGACTGAGACAGAGCGGCAGAGTTGCTGATATGAAGGAAGTAAGGTGGCTTACAGATGGCTGAAGTCTCCTGGAGAGAAGAAAGCCTCAAGCCTTATTTAAGGTGAGACTGCCATAGCCAATTTACCCTGATGAATCTACATCTGAGATATTCCAGAAAAAAGACTGCTAAGTGCGTTAAAGGGTCTACCCCCGAGACTGTGTTCCTGATGACTGAGGACCTGCCCCAGAGACTGTATCCTTCTAAAAGGAAGGAAAACAGTTGTAATAGTTATCAATAGATTTAGTGGTTAGGTCATTAGGATTGTAGGAATTTGTAGGATTAGTAGTTAAGTGTTTACATTTTTGTAAGTGAATATAGTTATTAATAAATATTTAATAATTTTTAAAAGTTCGGTTACAAACATGACTTTTGAGATTAAGCAAAGAGTAATTTTATTAATAAACTTCACCTCTGAAATTCTCTTGAATAGTCTAGTGTTGATACAATCTATAGACTATATCAATAGCATAGAAAATATCAATATTGGTTTCAGACAACTATGCCAAACATGTAAAACAGGACTATAGGACTGCATGTGTTGGTTTGAGAGTGTCCTCCATAGGCTCATGCATTTGAACACGTGGTCCCCAGTTGTTGGAGAGATTTGTCGTGGAGACATTGAAAGCCTCACATCATTTCCAGTTCTCTGCCTCATGCTTGTAACTCAAGATGTGAGCTCCCAACTGCCATGCCTGAAGCTTGCTCCTGTGATTGACTCTTAATCCCCTGGAACTGTAAGCTCAAATGAACTCTCTCTTCTGTGGTTTGCCTTGGCTATGGCTTTTATCACAGCATCAAGAAAGTAAGTCATAGAGACCAGTGAAATGGCCCGGTGGGTTAAGGCACGGAGCCTGGAGACCTGAGGCTGATCCCTGGAGCCCAAGTTCTGGAAGGAGAGAACCTACTCCCACAAGTTGTCCTCTGACCTCCACACCTATGCGGTGCATACGTGTGCCCCCACACACGCAAAAGCAAGATAAAGTTTGTAACAGTTGCACATATTTGATGAGATGGAGCCAGCATGGTATGGTGTGTGCATGAAGCAGGCCTGACTGGGCCTCTGCAGTTCAGCATCTCAGTCCTGAGTCCAGACCCTGTGTGGCTGGATCAGCAGTCTCCGAGTCTTCGGTTACCATTTGTGTGTGTACTGGTTTGCTCCTTCTTTCATTAGGTGACTCACTTAACTGCTGAGTATCAGAGTGGGCTGAAGAGCATGTGTAGAGATGAAGGTTACAGTTGTTGCTGCCAGCTGCAGGAGACAGTAAATACAACTCAGGATGGCCACGCTGTGGTAAAAGTTAGCTCGAGGCAGTAATATCCCAGGAGTGGCACTTCACTCTCCCTGGGATCATCACTTCCTGTCAGATGCCTAAGAACTAAGGTGTTTCCCATGGAAATCTTGGAGTGTTCTGGATGCAGCATATGCTGACATTGGAGTATTGTTGTCCTAGACAGTAATGGATGGGAACAGCCATAGTAAACATGGATTTGGGGTCCAAGAGCCCCATCTCTCTTACCAGATCCCTAGTCAGGAACTCCAGGAAGTACAGAAACTCCAGAAAATCACTAGCCTAGTTTAACTCTAAAGCTTCATAGAGCTCTAAAATGCTAGAGCTTCGTCAGTTAAAGGAACAGTGTACTATAGTGTTGGTATTTTAGACATCGGATGTGCCATCTTCATTCTGCTACTGGCCCCTAGTGTCTGTGTGCATGCGTGTATACACATGCATATATCGTGTATACACACATGCGTGTATATATATGTTCACCTTCTGATCCTCTTTCTCTCCTGAAATCAGTATTTTCCTAAGCATCTCAACTTTTTCACAAGTACTTCTAATACATATCAAAGATTGAACTCCAGCAACTTTTTGTTGGTTGGTTTGTTTGTTTCCTTTTTCTTTCTTTTTTTTTGAGGGGGGGATTATTTTTCATTGCGACTGTGATTCCAGGATCCCTTTTTTTTTCACCTTTTTGTTGTGTGTTCTCTTCTCCCATTTCAATCCTGAGATAAGTACAGTTCATTTTAGGAGAGACTGTCCAGTAATCTATTGTGAAGAGTCCCTTTGACACCCTGAACCTTCTCATGGGATCCTCTGTACTTTCAACTCCTGTGCTTTTATCATTTTATTTTTGAAAACTTGCTTAGCATTTTTATATATTCATTTTTCTCTAAAAAAGAAAAAAAAAGGTTGAGCAAAGTGAGCTTGGTAAATTTAAGCTCCAACTGAAAAATGTTTTCTATTCTCCCCCATCTGTGTATGTGCGCATGCGTATGTGTGTGTGTGTGTGTGTGTGTGTGTAGTGTGTCTGGGTATATGTGTGTTTGTGTGTGTGTTTGTCTGTGTATGTGTGCATGTATGCGTGTGTGTTTGTGTCTGTGTGTGTATGTGTGCATGAGTGTGTGTATGTATGTGTGTGTCTGTGTTTGTGTGTGTGTGTCTGTATGTGTCCATGCATGTGTGAGTGTATGTATGTCTGTGTGTGTCTGTATGTGTGTGTCTGTGTATGTGTGCATGCCTGTGTGTGTGTTTGTGTGTGCATGTTTGTGTGTATGTATGTCTGTGTGTGTATCTGTGTATGTGTGTGTGTCTGTGTATGTGTGTGTATGTGTGCATGCGTGTGTGTATGTATGTATGTGTATGTGTGTCTGTGTGTGTAAGTAAATAAGATGACAGCTTGCAGGAGTCAGTTCTCTCTGCACCATGTGGGCTCCAGGGATAAAACTCGGATTGTCAGGCATGCCAGCAGCTGCCTCTGCCAGCAATCTCCCTAGTCCAAGAAAATTAATTGTGATTTCCACTCACAAATGTGTTTATGAGAGCTTAGAACAATACTGAATCTGTAGGGGTCAATCAAAGGCTTTTTATTGGAATTTGATATAAATCTTAATAAGATTTTTGGTGCTTTATACTCAAGCTTTAAAAGGCAATGTAATTCTTTTATCTTGCTAGTTCGTAAGAAGGTATTTGACTTGGCCTTCTAAGTCAGGAGACTCAGAGGACCAAGCAAGTGGTCATTGTTAAGATTTAGTAGATTCAGATATATTAAAATTTACATTACTTGTAGGAGGTGAATATTGAAAAATGTTGAAAACATGACTAAAAATCAAATAGTTAAATATAGGACTTAAATATCTAGTCTGTATCCACATGATGTGTGATTAATTCTTGGGTTTAAAGAGTATGGAATTGTAAACCAAAATTTGCTTAATCTGTCCTGACAGTTAATTATAACACTACTTGTGTGGATGGAGTGAGGCAAGCAAAGCAAGGGCTGGCTTTTAATGTGAGGCTAAGGAGCCCTCTGCGTCTGAGAGCTGCTCATGCGTGCTATGGATGAGGCTTAACCATCTGTGTAGACACAGGAAGGTGACTTTGCGCTGTAGACACACTATTTCCAACTTTTCTACTTTCTCCCTTGGCTGAAAATTTAAATAAACATTTTTTTCATAATAGTGTGATCACTGGTGCTTATCATAGTGTGCTTTTTTGAATCTTTGTTTTCCTGGTCAGACTAGCCTCAGAGTCCTCTCTAGCTTTCTGCTGCTCCCTCAGCCCTCCTGTGTTTTCCACAGCCCTCAGTGTCTGACAACAAGGTGTGCATGCTATATTAGCCAATTCTGAGTTGACCATCTCATGCAATTTCATCCATAACCATAAATTTAACTATTCTTCATTTATTTCAACAAATGCTGAATATGCACTAAGTGACAGCCACTGTTTTAGGGACTTGTATGGTGGATAAAATAAAACCCTTGCTATGTTTCTTAATGTTATATCAATTACTAACAAGTCAGAATCAGCACAGCAGACAAGCGTATATTTAAATACACAGAAAAGATAAAGCAGAATGGGGTAAATAGCACAGGCATACCAGGGGATGCAGGAGTGCTAGGAACAGGTGTACTGAAAGGTTACATCTGAACAAAGGCTGGGGACACATTTACTTAGCCGCATCATAGTGTAAATGTGTGCAGTTTTGAAGGAGGAATAAGAGAATCAATGAGAATCAAAGGGTAAAACTGAGGCCAGGATAGACAGGGAGCCATGTTATGAAGTGTGTCATGATCTGCTTGGGAAAGTCTTTTGGCTCCAAATGAAATGGTTATGCACAAGAGGCCTGAGTGGAAAGAGCAGCATGCCCTGCCCTTTGTTGGTGGCACAACAGAAGGAAAGATGCCACTTAGCTTAGGACAGGATGATAGCAATGCAGGCAGCCATATTTTGCCATTGCTTGCAGGTAGATAGAACCAACAAATGTCATAACAGATAAAGACATCAAAGATGGGACCATGTATCTAGCCACTTGGTGTATATCTCTGTCTGAATACCCCCTGGCCATCTCAAACTGTATATCCAAAACCACTTTAGTAGGTGTCTTGTCATATCTGATAGGTTTATGTCAGAACCATTAGGGCAATCTGAATAATAGCCCACCAGTATGACAAAGGGAATTTCTTTTTTTTTTTTTTTTTTTTTGGTTTTTCGAGACAAGGTTTCTCTGTGTAGCCCTGGCTGTCCTGGACTCACTTTGTAGACCAGGCTGGCCTTGAACTCGCAAAGATTCGCCTGCCTCTGCCTCCCAAGTGCTGGGATTAAAGGTGTGCGCCACCACCGCCCGGCTGACAAAGGGAATTTCTAGAGCTTGATGGTATAAATGGCTAGTAAGTACACAAGATGTAGCTAGAGATTATCATGTTAAGTCAAATCATGTCCTGAAAGACAGATATTAGTTTTTTAATCTAAAATTTAATATATATAGATATATAATATATAATATAATATGTTATAATGTATATAGTATATATGAATAGTAATGGGAAAAAGAGAAGATATCTGGGAGGGGATGAGTATGAATAAGTCACAGTGACACCAGTTCATGAATGTGTCATAATGAAACCATTATTCTGTATACTAGCTTTAAAAAACTGACAGGTAAGAGAGTCTTTTGCTGTTGTCTTGGTAAGAGATGGGATTGGCTCCACCTGGATTAGACATGAGGAGACACCATGGAACTAAGTAGGATCTGTTTTTATAAAGGACTTATTGATGTGATGGCAAAGGAAGAAAAGAATCAAGAATAAATCCTAAATCTCTGCCTTGAGCAATGGGGTCTAACTGAGGTGAGACCCAGATTGGCTTGGGGATGGATGAGTCCAGTTGGTATTCTCTTTGTTCCATGTGGCAATTTCAGATAGCAGTAGAAGGAGAGGTCAGGGCTAGAGATAATGATTTGGAAGTCACAGGCATGTACATAATATTTCAAGTCACAGTACCAAGTAAGTATTTGAGAGAAACTATACAGTCAGCCCTACGGGCCATGGGCAAAGGATGAGTTATATCAGGAAGTGGGTAACAGACTTGCTAGCATCTGGAGAGTGGGTGGCCTGGAGTGCTTCACACAGGCTGCCACACAGAAAAAAGTCACCGAGAGATTGTCAGGCTCCTTCAGAATCCAAAACTTTGTTTCTAAAGTGTCTAAATGAGGTTTTGTGATAGTGGAATTGCCTGTAATGACTCTGATCCAGTTACTGCATCCTCATCAGAATTTATCAGTTTAAAAACTGCCCCATACATAGTGGAGATGAGCAAGGCAGTGCAGATGTAGCATGTTTGCCCAGTGAGAGGGTGTGAGCACGGGAGTGAGCATGGCATGACAGGCCTTGAGTTCCATCCCAACACTACACACACATGAATGTGAATGGTCCTATGTCAGTCATGATTCACTGCTTCTCTTTCATTTTCCATTAAAATTTCCCATATCTCTTGCCCATGTTTGAGTGTTCAGTTCCTCTGTTTTATTACACTTTTCTTATCCACTGGCCTGGCCAAGGATAGCAGTGGGCTTTAAGCCTAGTTAGTAGAAGCTGTAACTACACAAAAACACATATAAAATGACAAAAGGTCCTATTGGGGGTTTACTTACTATTTCTAGACTCCAGCTACCCATTCATGTGCTGAAGTGGTCATTCAGGAGCACAGTCCCGTAGGGTCTCAGGAGCAGAGCGATGCAGTCTGGGAGCATGGCTATGCCAGGCAGAGCCCACCCTGCCTAGTTTCTGACCTGGGTCTTGGGTCTCACTGGACACCTGATCTTGTCACTGTGTATCCAGAATGTGATGGATATACATATTGTTGAATGAAGGAGCCAATGCACAACTATTCTAATCAGGCTACTGCCTGAAGCCAGAGAATTAATTGGCATTGAATCAAACTCTTGAGCTGCAAGAAAGTCACCTGAAGCTTTTACTTTCCTCAAATTTTCAGATTGACAAGTTAGGGCTGTGAAAACTTGGCCTTGTAAGGAACCTGGCTTTCATTGAGCTCACTTGTGGGAGATTTAAAATCCAATCTATTAACACCTGACACAGAGATGGGGGCTCTGTGTTGACAGAGTACCACCAGCTGATGGGTGTGTTTTGAGTGTATTTGGGGGAGTGAACTATGCACACTCTGTATGCAAACTCAATAGCACCAAAAGAAGCAACCACAATGTCAGAAGACAAGGTCTGTTTCCTTTTGAAGGAATTTTTGTGCATTTGCTAACATTCCCTTACTTGAGCAGAACCACCATAACTTGATAATACATACTACACATAAAATTCAGGGTTCGTAATGAAGCCAGTGACACACCCCCACCTGGAAAGCTGATCTAAAAAAACAATAGTGTGCTGTTTCCAGACACACTCTCTAAGCAAAGCATGAGGATTACCTCCATATCAGTGCCAGGCTGCAGCTTCTGTCTTGGACATAGTCCTTCGTCTTCTTGAGAAGCAGTTCCACAAAGTCAGGATTACCTTTTCTGGCGAAAACCCAGTACAGAATGGTATTCACACATATTTCAGTGAATTCGAGGTTAAAATTGAGTTCAAAACGGTGTCCCGACTTTTCCACGAATGCAATATAGTCAGTGAGGAGTATGTCAAAGCCATCCAGGTCAACATACCTCAGAATTTTTGCCAGTGTTCTGTAAATCCTGGGTTCATAGCAGTGGTATCCCCACTGACCCAGAAAATGCAAAGAAGGCCTCTTAACTATCTTGTCAATGAGGTTGCAGAATATATTGCCTCTTGGAAAAGAAGTCTTACGGCATAATTTAGAAGAGTTATTCATTGCTTCTTAAGGACAGAAAAAACCACAGGCAGTCATACTGTGATTTTTCAGTTACATATTTTGATAATGTGGTAGGCTCCACCACACAGACATGCCCTTCAGGCCAGCCAGAGCAAAGGCCGCATTGAGTGACATCACAATACTTGCAGAGCTGTCATCAGCCTGGGTCAGAAAATTGAGGCAGTTGTGTGTTGGTGATATTTGAGAAACCTAAAAGGCAGCTATGGTGTGCAAGAGATAAGAGGAAATATTCTTAACTTTCCAAGAATTCCACTCAATCTACATTGTGTGTCCATCTCTCTCAGGTGTGAGCTACATAATAATATCAATTAGTAATGTGAGCCTAGTCAGGTAGACTCTTGAGTTCTGCATGAGTATTACCCCTCTCACTCCTCATAGGTTCTTTCCCACTATCTTGTAGTTGAGACTCATGACACAGGCTACTCAACTTGCCAGTAGGCTCTCTGCCACCCCCACATGCAACATCCTAGTAAACCAAACCTAGAAACTTGGTTTTAGAATTTTAAGTTTTGCAGAAACTATTCATCTGCATACCTAGAAGAATCTATGTATTGAAGATGTTTCTAGAAAGTGCTTCTGTGGGGTGAGTGGGTCATTACTGTGTAGGTCTCAATGCTGTGTGAAGTTCTTACTCCATTTTCTGGAGGAAATGGCATTTCAGAAACATTTACATGCAAATCCAATTCCAAGGGGTGTGACATGCTTGTCTGGCCTCCTAAGGCAAAGGTACACACATGCCACAGAGACATACATGTTGTCAGAACACCCATACACATAATAAGAAGATAATAAAGAGAGCAGGGCTCCTGCTGGGAGGGTTAGGAAGGCCAGCTCAGCCCACAGCAGGTGACCCACAGCCACCTCTAACTCCAGCTCCCAGAGATCCAAGACTCACATCTGCCCACACCCTCCTGCTATTAAGTAGATCTTATCTCGACCTACTTAATGAAGCATTTGTTTCAGAAACATGTGCTAACTTCAATCAATATCTTTTAATTTTATCAGGTGCCTTTTTACCCAGTGACCCACTGATGTGATATGATTGTACTACATTTCTTAAATCTTCTACTCTTTCAATTTGATATAAACCCTATTTTTTTTAAAAAATCACTTTTTCTTTTTTAAATTTCTATTTTATTCACATGGGTGTTTTGCCTGAATGTATATTGAGTGCCACTAGTGTGCCTGGTAACCGAGGAGGCTAGAGGAGGACATCAGATACCCTGGAATTGTAGTTACAGATGGTTGGAAGAAACAGGTGGGTGCTAGGAATTGAACCAATGTCCTTTGGAAGAACAGCTGGTGCTCTTAACTGCAGAGCCATTCATCCAGCCTGCAGGACTTCTTTGAATATTTTCCTATAGTTGATAAAATTCCACTCAGTGTTTTTACTGCTACTAAAAATGAGATTAGTAGCTGGGCAGTGGTGGCATATTGCCTTTAATTTCAGCACTCAGGAGGCAGAGACAGGTGGATCTCTGAGTTCGAGGCTAGCTTAGTGTATGTACAGAGTGTATTCTAGGATACCCAAGGCTACACAGAAAGACCCTGTCTCCAAAAAAATGAGATTAGTTTGTTAAGATTTCTTTTCTATTATTATTACATTTATTTATTTGTATGGGGAGCACTTTACCCACTAAGGCATCTCTCTGACCCAAAATTTATTTTTGTATTATCTTTATCTAGTTTGGTTTGAGTTGATCTTTGGTAGTGGCAAGCTAGTGAAGGGGACAGACTGTGAGCATGTCAAGTGCTGTGCTGGGCTATTACAGACTCACATACACAGACACACACAGACAGAGCAGACAGGAATGAGCACTGAGGGAGTCTCTCCAGAGAAATCTCATTCATGCCAACATCTCTAACAAATGCCATTTCAAGGAAAAGAGACCAGTAAGGCCAGAGCATTAAAACAAAACAAAGCTATTATTTTCTTTCATTAGTATTTCAATTTCTGCCTTTCCTAATATTCCCTTTTACTATTAGTATTAATTTTTAGTAGCTTCTTAGCTTTTTTGTTTTACAATCCTTTGGCTCAATTTAAGAAAAATATTTAAGAAAAATATTTAGGGCTATGTTTCTGTTGGACTTCTTTTAGTCATACTTTTTTTTTTTGCTCTCCTCCCACCCCGTGTGGTGTGTTTGTGTGTGTGTGTGTCTGTGTGTGCACCTGTGGTGTGGGTGTGTGTGTGTGTGTGTGTGTGTGTGGTATGTCTGTGTGTCTGTGTGTGCACCTGTGTGGTGTGTGTGTGTGTGTGTGTGTGTGTGTGTGTGTGTGTG
>CAJQZJ010032781.1:392748-402758 GCA_907164525.1 Lophiomys imhausi
TTAGATAGTAGAATGTTAAAGTCAGGGGCCAAATATGTATAAACTGGACATTGGGAAGGTATACTGGGCCATTTAACTCTCATAAATGTGGCATATTTATATCTGTTGTTTTGTATAGTATTTACTGTTATAAGAGAAGGAACCATCTGTTGGACTGAAAGGGGAAGCTGCTGGGGGGAAGAGGGTGGAAGGGCGGGATAGGAAGGGGGAATAGGGAAGGGTTTGTGACTGAGATGTAACTTGAAGAAAAAAAAATAAAATATTTAAAAAAAAATCCTCATGCATTTTGCAACGAACCTCGGTCTCTGGTGGTGTCAGGACCCCGGGGGACCCACCGGGTCCAACACCACTGATACCCATTGCCTCATTTAGACCGTGCACTCTGTTGTATTGGTTGGAGTTCTGCAGGGAGTGGAACCAGTATGTATGCACACACACACAAGCACATACACATGTACACAGGCATTAGAGAGGCTGACAAATTGTGCTGTTGGTTCAAGACCATCCCTGCTTTGTAGATGAGGAAAAAGAGATTCCAGAGCTATCCCTGTAAACAGTAGGTGACCTTCTCCAAGCTTAGTCTGCCCAACCAAATTACTTTGTTTTGAATTCAAAACCCTAGCTTTTTTTGTTTGGTTAATTGGTAAGAATGAAATTTCAAACATGAATATTAATGTATGTGTAAAATATAGACTCATTGTATCTACCATTTTTAGCGAAATTAGCATTAAAAGTATTATAAGAGATGGAAAGATGGTTCACTCACTAAAATGCTTGCCATACAAACATGAGGACCTGAGTCTGGATCCCCAGCAGTCATGTAAAATCAGGCTGTAGTGACACATCTGCAACCCCAGTACTGAGACACAGACAGAGATCCCCACGGCTTGCAGACCAGCCAATAGCCTGAACTGCTGACCCCAGCTTCAGTGAAAGAGCCTGTCTCAAAAACCAAGATGGAGAGTGATTGAGAAAGACAAATGACTCACTTCTGACCTCCACACACATATGTACACATGTGCATGTGCACCTTCATAACATGTACACTACATGCAAACACATGCACATACAAAATAGGACAAGACAAAATACAATTACTATTAGTTTACTAACATAAACCTTTGTCTTAGAAAACTTGGTAATGAAGATGCCAAGGTGGACTTTAAACAAGAATATTTTTGACCAAGATGAATCTTTACTCTTTCCCTTGGGTTTTCAGCCTAATGATAAAGAAGTGTAAGTCTCCAGATAAGCAATTTCTCCCATATATCCTCTTGCAAAGATCATGTTACCTTTGGCACAGATATGCCTTGTTCTTGCTGATGTCATTAGAAAACTACAAGGTCAACCAAAATGAGAAATTGACAGGGTCTCTGTCTCTCGAGTTTTTAATAAGTATTGTCAAAAGAAATAATAATCAGATTTGAGCTTGTTTGTCCTTGAAGCACCTTTAAAATGCTTCCCCAGCCAATTTAAGGGATACCAAAAGCAGTCAGGAAAAAAGGCAGACAACCTGAGTGCATTGTCTTCTCTATTCTAGGTGACAGAAATAAAACACTTTTAAGTGATTCAGACATCAGGGTTTTTTCTTTCCTCAGGAGCTGGAAAATGGTAGTAAATCAAGGCCTGGTGAAGTAGTAAGTTGTGTGTTTTAAATTTAAATAAAACAGCCCTCTAGGCAGGCAAAGTCCTATACAGGCTTTGTCCTGAAGACTCCCCCAGACTGCCATCTCAGGTAAGACTTCAGGAAAAATTGTGAACTCTTTATGCACATAGAATTCTGCTCCTGATGTTGGGTTTGGTGTAGTTTGGGTGAGTGTCCCCAGAATGCCCAGGTGTTAAAGGCTTGGTTCCCAGCTCACTCACATAACGGGGCAGTGAATGTTGAAAGATGGGGTCTAGTGAGAATAGTCATTGTGTGACCATTCCTTCTTATTCTCTTCCCACCTGCTTTGGAGTGAGCATCTTTCTCTCTCATGATATGAAGTAGAACCATCATCAAGCCCTAAAGGGAACAGGACCAAGAAACCATACACTGATCCCATGAATCAAAATAAACCCTTCCACTTTTTAAGTTGATCCATCTGAGGTGTTTGTCACAGTGATGGGCAGCTGACTAACACTGTCTCCTATCTTCCATCGTTCTTTAGGGCCCAAATCCTCATGCCCCTGCATCTCTACAGTGGTATTCATAACAAAGGGTGTGATACCCTGGGCCCTCAAGATGCAGTGATGGATGCGGATGACTGGCCTCTTCCCACCAGCCCTGATTGTAAAGCAGCGTATAGCACAGGTCGAAGAGCTTTTGTTTTAGGCACAGTGGGACCAGGGAGGAGTTTTCTGCAATCAGTGAGACATTCCTTGGGTTGTTGAAGTCATACCATTTTGAGAACGGGCTTATTCTGTCCTCTCCCCTGTTGCTAAGATCAGGCTTGCTCATGTCTCGGCTCCACAGTTCTAGCCATGCCACTGACAACACAGGTCAGCTTGACTTCACACAGACTGCTGCTGCTTTGTTCCATCTCTGTGCAACGTGGCTATGCTAATGTCCTTACTGTGAATGCTTTCCACAGTATTCCTGGGCAATCCACGCCCTTCACTTCATCAGAGCCTAGCTCAATCAGTGTCCTTCCTCTCCAAAGTGTGCAGTCTAATCAGGCATAGGAGGATCCTTCCAAGGAAACACTTACAGATCATGTAAGGCAACATACAGCCGATGGCCCTTAGTGATAGGACTTGTGGCAGATACCCTGACTTCTACTAAGTTTATCTTCTTATAAGAAGCACAGGGATTATAGAAAGAAAGGCAATACAGTGACGAGCAGCCAATCAAACAAGAAAGCTGTGGAGACGTGAGGGCAGGTCAGATTCATGCTCAGCTTCCTCATCTATGAATGGAATAATGATCGTGCTGCCTCACATAGTTTATATGAGCTTCTGGTGTCCAGAGGAGATAAGAGAAACACACATGTTCTTGAAATAGATTCTGAAACATGACTGGGGAAGACAGGTAGTAATCTAAAGCAAACAAAGAAAAATACATAAGAGGACCACAAAGCATATTTAGGGGAACTGCAAACAGGATATACAAATGAAAATATTTGGTGGATAAAAAAGAAGAGCAGAGTCCTGGTAAATTAAAACAAAATCAAACATTCCAACAGGTACAAACTGTGATGAAAAGAAGACCCGAAGACCCGATGCAGAGGGGAGATGTGCAAACTCTAGCATGGCAGTGTGCTTTGAAAGTGAAGAATCTCTCACAGGCTCATGTCTTAACACTTGGTCTCCAGCCATTGGTGCAGTTTGGGGAAGCTCTGGAACCTTAAGAAGGTAGAGCCTTGCTGGAGGAAATAAGGCACTGGATGGGGGCTTGAGATTCACAGCCTGGCTCTACCTCATCTTTGTGGTCTGCTTCCTGATTACCCAGAATGGGAGTAGGTGCCTGCCACTCTTGCCACCATGTACTTCCTGCCATGATGGGCTGTGTCACCTCCAACTGTGAGCCAAAATAAATACTTCCCTAAGTTGCTTTTTGTCAGTTATTCACTCATAGTAATGAGAAAAGAAATGGATACACTCAGGAATAATTGAAATTCTCAAGGACAGGAAAAAACAGCAGATGCACAAGAAAGCAAAAGAAAGCACATCACATTCCAGGAAAGACTAGAGAGAAAGGGGTATTAGTCGGACTTATCTTGGTCAAGTTTCTAACTCCAGGATAAAATGAAAATCTCACCCCTTCTAAAACCTTCGTCTCAGTGATCACTGCACTGTTGGTGCCCAACAAGAGTTGCTTTTCAAGGAGGGAGCAATGGTAGGTGTGATGGCTAGTTTTCTGTCAGCTTGACACAAGCCAGAGTCATCATAGAGGAGGGAAACTCAACTGAGAAAATGCTTCCATAAGATTGGACTGTAGGCAAGCCTACTGGACACTTTCTTAATTAGTGATTGATGGGGAGGGCCCAGCCCATCATGGGTGGAGCCATCCCTGGACTGGTGGTCCTGGGTTCTATAAGAAGGCAGGGTGAGCAAGTCATGAGGAGCAAGCCACTAAGCAGCACCCCTCCATGGCCTCTGCATCAGCTCCTGCCTCCAGGTTCCTGCCCTGCATGAGTTCTTGCCCTCACTGCTTTTAATGATGAACTGTTAAATGGAACTGTGAGTGAAATAAGGCCTTTTCTCCCCAAGTTGCTTTTGGTCATAGTGTTTTATCACAGAGATAGTAACCCTAGCTAAGATAGTAGCCAAGTAGGATATCCACATGCCCAAACTCCCTGGAGCTGGCAGACAAGAATATGCCCAACCTTCCCTTATGAAGGCCAAGAAATTGCCTAAGTCTTGAGACTGCAAGTGGGAGCAGTTTGTCTGGAGACATTGCTACTGGTACCATACCAACAAGGGGGTCCATATTGCCTCTGTCTGCCTTCTAAGATGTGTGTGACAGCTCATGCTTCAGCTGCCCCTCACTGGCAGGCCTTGAGTCAAAAGTCTGGAGCTGGTGACTGAGAGACTCAGAGATCAGAAGCTGAGAAAAGGAGCACTTTGGCTTCTGGTGCTGCCTGAAATCCAAGGCTGGGGCTGGTTCAACACCGAATTCCAGTTTAGAGATGAGTTTGGTCAGGAATGTGGTTGGCTTGCTTTCTTTTGAAGAAATTTGTAGCTCCCGGGCATAAAAACAGATAAGAAAAAGAAAAAAGAAAACACACATGTACACACACAATCCCAGGCAAGAGGAAACATGATTCTAAACAACAGTTAGCCTGACTTTGAACTTCACCAATCTTCAATGGCAGAAGAAACCCACAGATGATTTAAAGAAAGAGACTGAAATGCAAGGAGGCAACAGACAACAAGATAAAATTCGTTGTCCTGTTCAATGGCGAGAGATTTTTAGGCTATTCCCTACCTAAAGAAAATCACCAAGAAGCAAAGGAGCTGGTATCAGTACGAGGAAGGCAAGAGGAGAGAGACTGACAGGTTAAAGGAGGCTTCCGGGAGGAACAAGAAACAGACTGAATAAAGACCATGCGGAGTCTAGTTTTTTTGACAGTAAATGTGAATGTCTGAGAAAAATAGATGTTTTCCCAGTAAAATACCATTGACCAAAGATTGGCATAGGAAGAAGTACAGCACCTGATAATCCAACTACTTTGTTAGACTTGGAAACATAACAACATAGTCAGAATCTTTCTCAGCTAAATTTGTGTAATTTTAAAGAAGACATAATTCTCATCACTAAGCTAGTGTTTGAGGACACTAGTCTGCGTCTGAGGCAATAACTCAGCTGGTAGAGCACTTTCTGCATGAGAGTGAGAACTGGAGTTTGGGTTCCCAAACTGGGTAAAGCTGGGGAGACATGGAAACCTGCCTGTACTTCTAGTATGAGAGAGGCAGAAACAGGGAATGGCTGCAACATTAGCTAGACAGACTAGCTGAACTGGCAAGTTCTGTGTTCAAGTCAGAGACTTGTCTTTATAAGGTAGAAAATGGTTATGAAAGACACCCAGTGTTAACATCTGGTCTCCATGCACACACATGGCATACCTGCACACACCTGTGCCCACAGGCATGCACAGCACCACACACACACACAGCACTACACACACAAATGCATGCACAGTAACATACACATACACACACATATACACATACACACATGCACACACACACACACACACACACACGTGCACACACACACATGCATGCACAGCAAACCCAACTTTTATGGACACAGGAAAAGATAGAAATGTAGCCTAGTCTGGCCTCAAGCTTGCTACATACCTGAGGATGACCTTGAACTCCTGAGCCTCCTGCCTCGACCTGCTGATTACAGGCATTCAGCACAATGCCCAGCTTTATATGGTGCCGCAGATCAAATCAGAGGTTTGTGCAATGCTGTAGATCAAATCAGAGGTTTGTGCAAATTAGGTTATCACTCTAACAACCAAGGTATATCATCAGTCCTTGAAAATGTTTTTTTTTCTTTTTGATAGCTTCTAAAGTAAAATAGTAATTGTATTTCATCAGACAAATCAAGATGGTACAGGTATACAGAAGACAATCTAGTCATCCCTTACCGACAATCCTCAGACAACATGAAGGATACAACAAAAGCTTTGTAACACACACAGTAACTATGTTTTTTTTTTTTTTTCGAGACAGGGTCTCTCTGTGTAACAGCTCTGGCTGTCCTGGACTCACTTTGTAGACCAGGCTGGCCTCGAACTCACAGAGATCCACCTGCCTCTGCCTCCCAAGTGCTGGGATTAAAGGTGTGCGCCACCACACCCGGCTTAGTAACTATGCTTTATAGTTTGGCCATCTCTCCTTCACCCCTTTCCTTGTACACATTAACTATTATGCTATGAGTAAGCAGCTAACTGGGTTTTATTAATGTTTTCAGGAAAACAATGAAATACTCATTACTCAGCTCCTTAGCTTGTATTTTTATTTTTAATATGAATTGCATCATGCTTTAGGAATTCCTGATTTAAAGTCCCTCAGCAGCTTCCCATGGCATTTATTAAGTGTTTTGGGTTTTTTTTAAGAGCATAGAAAGAAGATGTAACCAATTTGAGAAGTAAAGGAAATGAGATATTTTGCCATATTGTGTGTATACATGCCAGTTCAATACTTTAAGGAAATTTATGCAGCTCCTACAAAGAAAGTAAGTAAGCTCTTACAAAGAAGTAAAAGAAAAGGCTCTACAAAGAAGTAAGAGAAAAGGCTCTACAAAGAAGTAAGAGAAAAGGCTCTACAAAGAAGTAGGAGAAAGCTCTACAAAGAAGAGAAAGGGCTACAAGGTAGGAAGCAGTTGCTGGTGCTCCCCCAAACTGCGGCTTGTTCTTCCTGCTGCTGTCTCCTGGTTTGCTGGTTTTCTGGACTTCCAATGAGACTGGAATTACCCCGCAAGAAACCAACAACCCTAATCAGCAGGAAGTAGCTTAAAGAGAACTAAGCCCCCTTTCACCTCTAACCTTCTTTCTCTCCCACCTAGGGTTGGGGGGCTGAAGGGAAGGAGGGGTAAATGGGAGGCATAAGGTATTAAGGATAGTAAAATAAATTAGAATGTATAATTAATATAATACAAACTAGTAAAAGCCGCCTTGTTACAATAACATAAATGCCATCTGAGAGGCATTATCCAGCAGATAATGGAAACAGATGCAGAGACCCACAGCCAAACATTAAGGGAAACTCAGGGAGTCTTGTGGAAGAGTTAGGGGAAGGTTTGAGGGAGCTGGAGAGGTCAAGGACTCACATAGCCAATTAACATGGAAAGAGGGAGGCTCATAGAGACTGAACCATCAACCAAAGAGCTTTGGTCCTAGGTCCATTGCATATATGAAGCTGATGGGCTGCTTGGTCCTCAGGTGGATCCCCAAACAATTGGAGCAGGGACTGTCTCTGACTCAGACTCTGTTGCCTCCCACTGGAGCTCATTTTCCTAGTAGGGCTGCTTTATCTGGTCTCAGTGGAAGTGGAGGCACTTAATCCTGATGCAATTCGATGTGCCAGAGTGGGATGATACCAGGCAGGGGCAGGATGGTGAGGGGATACAGAGGCAGTGGGTGGGAGGGTGGGACTGGGAGGAGGGGAGGTAGAGGATTGTGATTGGAATGTAAAATAAACAAATAAATTTTTAAAAAAGTAAAACCCAAGCCAGGCAGTGGTGGTGCACAACTTTAATCCCAGCACAGAGGCAGAGGCAAGCAGATCTCTGTGAGTTTGAGGCTAGCCTGGTCTACAAAGTGAGTTCTAGGACAGCCAAAACTACACAAGGAATTCCTGTCTCGAAAAACCAAAAAAAAAAAAAAAAAGTAAAATGCAGACATCAGAGTAATACTTAAGTGCTTGTTCTTTTAAGAGGTAGTTAAAAATAAAAAAGTGTTATCATAACATCTTAATTTTCCAAGTAAGCCAGCAGACTATAACAGGAGGGCCCTTGCAAAAGTAGCATTTCCACCTGTGACAGTCTCCTGGAGTGAAAATTAAAGGAGAAAAGTAGGTATGTGTCTGGTGTAATGAATAAACTCTGGTCTACTCCCCCCACTCTTATTGAGGACTGGACAATCTGAGCACAGGAATGAAAAGACCTCCCTGGTGCTGACCTCAAACGGAAGACTATTGAGATCTTACTCAGAATCAGATAATGACTATGTGGGGTTGATTTGGATTCAGGAAAAGTGTACACTCCAAAATTTTAATCTAGTATATTCAGTTTGACTTTCCTGTGTCCTGACCTGAAACAATGTTTTTTGGACACAGCAGGCTACTTTAGACTTTGAAGTTGCTAGTCTCCCAGGTCCCAACTACAAGGGGGAGATCTTGTTTTCTGGAAAGTTTTCAAGTCCCTCACACATGACAAATATTCCAACAGTCGAGAATGATTAGACTATCAGTCTTTGACTATGAAAATATATGTTGATCTCTGCTTTCTGACTGCTGACTCAATGTGACCAGCTGCCTCTCAGTCCCACTGACAGTTGTGAGCCACGCCCATCACCATTCTTCCTGCTCCCTGATGGGTTGTGACCCAAAATAAACCTATTCATTAGCAAAATGCTTCTTGTATTTAGTTTCAGAACCAAGATAATTAACCAGCACAGAGAACCGGTGCCAAGTAGTAGGTTGTGGCTTGTATCATGTTGTCATAGGCCTTTAGGAATGGTTTGTGGGAGGAACTCTGGAGCTGTGTCCTAGAGAAGCTTTAGAAAGCTGTAAGCAGAATAGTGGCCTATTCTGGTGGGGTAAGTTTAGTGGTCTATTTTGGTGGGGTGAGTTTAGTGGTCTATTCTGGTGGGGTGAGTTTAGGGGTCTATTCTGGTGGGGTGAGTTTTGGGGTCTATTCTTGTGGGGTGAGTTTAGGGGTCTATTCTTGTGGGGTGAGTTTAGTGGTCTCTTCTTGTGGGGTGAGTTTTGTGGTCTATTCTGGTGGGGTGAGTTTAGGGGTCTATTTTTGTGGGGTGAGTTTAGTGGTCTATTCTGGTGGGATGAGTTTAGTGGTCTGTGTTGGTGGGGTGAAGTTTAAGGGTCTATGCTGGTGGGGTGAATTTAGTGGTCTATTCTGGTGGGGTGAGTTTAGGGTTCTATTCTTGTGGGGTGAGTTTAAGGGTCTATTCTTGTGGGGTGAGTTTAGTGGTCTATTCTGGTGGGGTGAGTTTAGGGGTCTATTCCTGTGGGGTGAGTTTAGTGGTCTGTGTTGATGGGGTGAAGTTTAAGGGTCTATTCCTGTGGGGTGAGTTTAGTGGTCTATTCTGGTGGGGTGAGTTTAGGGGTCTATGCTAGTAGAAGCTAAGAAGACCAAGATGCTGATAGATGGGAGGACTATGCTGGTCTAATTTGTGGGCAGGGAGGCCAAAGTAGGTTTGGACAAATCATCTGTAATTATTAAAGAGATCACTGTAACTAAGGAAGACACATTTTATACTGGAGTGATAGGAATGATGCCTTAATGGCAAGGTCTCTTACCCTTTGACGTCTCTAGGTATAAACCTTAAAACCTATTAGGAAGCATAATGAGTGAAGAGCAGAAGTGCCTCAAAGGGGATTCCATGATCAAATATGGTCATCTAAAGAAATGTTCTCCCTGATTCATCCATGAGTACTTGACTACTCTCATCAGGGTCCAAGAACACCAGGCTATACCTCAGGCCAACGGGACAACTGGGCACCTTCCACATTGTCACAGGCATGCACCACCCTGTTGCAGCCCAGCAGACAGCTGGCTCAAATACCTTTAGTAGACCACCACCTCAAGTTGGCTGCACATGAAGGGGCAGGCGAAGCCCAGGTTTCAGTAAAGACTCTAGAACAATGCACGAACTAAGAATGTGTGATTCCTCATCTTAGGATTCCATCAGGGTGAGGAAGCAGCGTGACCAGAAGCAGCTTGGGGAGGAAAGGGTTTATTTCTGCTTACAACTCTCAGATCACACACTCCATTACTGAGGGAAGCCAGGCAGGGAATCAGGCGGGGATCTGGAGGGGAACTGTGCCAGGCAGGG
>CAJQZJ010032781.1:450472-477292 GCA_907164525.1 Lophiomys imhausi
ATAAATACAATACAAAACAACAGAAATAAATAGGCCACAATTATAAGTGTTACATGGCTTAGCATACATTCCCAATGTCCAGTCCATATGTATTTGGCACCTGACTTTAACATTCTACTATCTAACCATCTCCATGTGTTTAAAGTTCTATATCTAACTCATCTTTCATACTAACTTGCCTCATAATTTTAAAAATATCTTCTTAGATCCAGAACACCCTCTTGATTCCTAAACAACTCAAAATTTAACTATGAGACTCTAGCTATCTATTCTTCAACCACCTCAGAGACCTGAGAGGGATAAATATATCTGATTATATAGGAAGTGCAGGGCCTGCAGCTTCCAAAACTAAAAAATGACATACCAGTGGCTGCCTGGACAGTTCCCATTTTCTCTCCATACATTATAGCATCAATCTTCAGCCATTTGGCCCCATTTCTCTGACAGACATTGATTGTAGAGCAGGAATTATGAAGGACTTACCTACCCTGTCTTGATGCCCAATGTTTTAATTCTTCCAATACTGACTCCCTCCTCCCCAGGCTAGAAGAGTTAGCTGTGTTGATCTTTCTCTGCACAAGGATTGGTAATGAGCAACTCATAGTTCAAACCAGACTGTACATCAGATCGATGCCCTCTAGGTGGTCATCAGGAAGACTTAACCCCTGCCAGGGTGAGCAATTTTGTCACTGAAGTAACCCTGAGTAGATGAAACTTGTGTGTCTCCAGTAGAAACACTAACTTTGGGAGATTCATATGAAGCTATGATCTATTAATGTGTTGACTTCTGTTAAAAGTCTGTCTTTGGCTGGGCGGTGGTGGCGCACGCCTTTAATCCCAGCACTTGGGAGGCAGAGGCAGGCGGATCTTTGTGAGTTCGAGGCCAGCCTGGTCTACAAAGTGAGTCCAGGACAGCCAAGGATACACAGAGAAACCCTGTCTCGAAAAACAAAACAAAAAAAAAAAGTCTGTCTTTGGCCTTGGGATTGAATGGAATTTAATTTGTTGTATTCTTGCCCCCAAGTTTTAAAAACATACATCAGAAAACTTTGCTTATGTCTTTATATAGTTCCAATTATGGAGAGTCTTTGGTAAATTTTAAGAAGTAGACTTAGTGTGTGAGCACAGTCCTCTATCTAACATAGAGCAGATCAGAAAAGGAACAAGGTTCTGCTTCAAGAAGGGAATCAGAGCATCCCCTGTGGGTTTGGAACTCTTCCCCCCTCCACCCCCACGACATGCCCTATTCTTTGAGGGTTTTGGGTTTTTTTGTTTGGTTGTTTGGTTGCCTCTTCTAAGGTGTAGTCTCATCGTAAACCATGCTGACCTCCAACTCCAGATCTTCTGGCCTTGACCTGAATGCTATGGGTGCAGGCCTGTGCACCAGGACTGACAGCAGACTCCACTCTTGGATGCCACTAAGCACACTTTGATAACCACCGAATTAAAATGGTATAAAAGAACACCTAGGCCTGTCACCACAACGCAGCTCATTCATCCAGGTTCCCCTCTGCAGTATAGCGGCACCTGCTATGTCCTTCTTCCCAGGCAGACCACACCGCCATGTGTGTGCTTATTCTCCTGCAGAGCTCTAGCTGCACACAAGAGAGCATACAGAGGAGGAGTGTGCAGTAAGAGCTAAGGAAACACAGCATCCCAGCAACAGCCCAAATGACTCATGAATAAAAGAACCTCTCCCACAACTTTTTAGAGTTTTCTTGGACAACATTTTGGTCATTTATCTGGATGCTGGCTCTGAGTTAGGGAATGTTCTAGCACTTTGATGCCCACTGGGAACTCTGTAACTGAGTTCCAGCTAACTCATGCACAGGTGACACAGGTGAGGATGGAAAGGACGTTGTGTGGGGACAGGCACTGCACAGGCTTAGGGCAGGATTAAAATTAGGATTGGCTTTTACCCTCTGACCTTTCACATTCCTGAGAGGGCCATTAATTATATTTAAAATGATACATTCTTGTAAAAGAGATAAAAACAGCAGTTCTAAATGAGTGAGTGACAAGATATATATTTGCCAATATATATTGTTACTTGAAATTTTGGGGAGCTCCATCTGGAGTACCACATGTTACTTAGGAAATTAAGGTCCCCTCTTGGGGTTAGTAGTCTTAGTGATGAACTTAACAAGGAGCTTGAAGGGCTGGAGAGATGGCTCAGCGGTTAAGAGCACTGGCTGCTCTTCCAGAGGTCATGAGTTCAATTCTCAGCAACCACATGGTGGCTCACAACCATCCATAATGAAATCTGGTCCCCTCTTCTGGCCTGCAGATATACCTGCAGACAGAACTCTGTATACATAATAAATAAATCTTAAAAAAAAGAAGGAGCTTGAAGACAAGTTTATTGAGAAATAACCAGAGAGAAGTCAAACTCTAAATCTCAGTGGTTACATGGAGGTAGAAGATGGAGAAGAGAAAGAGAACGGAATGCCATTTGGTAGAAAGAAAGAAATAGAAAAAATGAGAATTTAGACCTTTCTAAGTTAGGTTTCAGAAAAGTTGAAAGATCTAACAGAGCCTTGTGGTAACTCCCCAGAGCCTGTGCACAGGTCAGAGTGTCTGGGAGGAAATGTACATCAGCTCATTAAAGAATTATCATTTCCCCCAGCTCTTCAGCAAGGCTTCCAGTGGACCAACCTCAGCAGTTAACTATGTTTTGGGTAGCTTGCAGTGCTAGGTTTCCACCTAGGACCAGAAAAGAATAGAATGCCCTTAATGGGTATCACACGAGCCCTCGTCATGACTACTGTAGTAGTTCTCACTCTTAGGGTAACCCTGCCATCATTTACAAGACAGATTGAAGTTGGGGAATAGATGAAACCTATTTCCACCATGAAAATCCAGAGCATTCCAACTCTGTTCAACAGTAGGAACTCTGGCCTGGAATTCCAGTTCCTCCCACAGGTACTGTCACCAGGCAAGTTGCTGCTCACTTGGGAGATAAGAAATCAGAGCTTCCTTCTGGGTTCCTGGTCTCCAGCAAGGGCATTTCTGAAATTTCTGCTTTCTGGCATTCCTGCCCCAAACTCCCTCGCCAGTACCTAAGTTTCTGTTTAGGTAGACAGATAGCAACATGACCCATGACTGGCAGAAGCAGACCCACGAAGACCCATCCTTTCTGATAGATCTCAGCGAAACTGGGAGGTTGCACAGTTATCTCTGATCCCTAGGGGGAAGGGAGGGAATTCCAGAAAAGAAGTGTAAAACCCTGAGTATGTCTAGGTGACAGACACATTTACTTCAGTGTACCTATTATAGGGGTGGGGACATGCCACCATTGGCGGCCCTAGGATATTCTGGAGTCTGGCAACCTGGGATCTGAAATCTTGCTTGGGGAGGAGAGGATGGCACCTTCATCCTGGAAGCTGGGCACCTGGGGTTAGAGAGGGCAGACAGGCTGTCCATAGGGGGCTTGTCATTTCTTTTATACCAACTGCTTTAAGAAAGAGGCTGTTGCAGGCAGGCGTGGTCTGAGTTGCAATCTATCTAACAGATGTGAGGGCTCCTCCCTGCAGTTCTTCTTCCAAAAAAAAACCTGGCTTTCCATTTTGTTCAGTCATTCCAACGACCGCACATCCAAAGAGGGAGAGCGCAGTGAAGGTAAGGATGCAGGAGCCGAGAGCCTGGGTTCACAGCCCAGCTTGACCACTGCTTCTGTTTGGACAAGTCTTGTCCCCAAGGATTCTTGTGTTAGAGGACTGGCCCTCGGTTTGGTGATGGCATGGAAGCTGTGTGGGATGTGCCTGTGCACTTGTGCACACTTGTATGCATATACAGTGCATATGTATGGTATGCAAATGCATATGTGTGCATAGCATATGTGTGAGAGGTGTATGTAGCTGTAGGTACTTGTGCAAGCACATGCAGGTGGAGGCGAGAGGTTGGTGACAAGTGTCTGTATTCACTTTCCATTTTATTCTTTGAGACACACGCTCAACTAAGCCTGGAGGGGACCCACTGGCTAGATTAGCTGGCCAAGTAGTTCTGAGAATCCTCATGGTCCCACTTTCTCTGACTCCTTGCATAGCAAGGGGGTCACAGGCATGTGCGGTCATGCCCCACATTTTATGTGAGTGCTGGGGATCTGGGTCCCAGGTCCCATGCTTTCATGGCAAACCTTTCACTGACATTCTCTCAGGGCTGTTCTGAGAAGGTGGGACTTGGAGACTGCTTTCATAAAGGATTCTGAAATTCATTTTTCTTTGCCAATGTACTTCCGTATTTTCTCTCCCTCCCCCCACTTTTTTTCTCTGGATATTGTAGCTCAGGCTGCCTTGATCCACCTGCCTTTGTCTCCTTGTTGTACCATTGTAATGCTACTTACCCACTGCTCCATTGTGATACGACAAAGCCAAGAGGATCTTCCTTACCAAACCTGAGCTGTGACTAGCATTTTGTCCTCAAGCCTTCAAAACTGAACTAGATAGATCTCTTTGTAAAGTTCCTGTACCTTGGGTGTTTGACTATCACACTAAAAACGAGTTGACTGCACCTGCTTGGCCCTTGAGGTGCTTTTGGACATGTGTGAATGTCTCTGAACATCAGCCTTTTTCTTCTGTGCTAAAGGGCAAATGATCTCGCTGTTCTAAACAGCATATTTGTTTAGTGTTTATAGTAGGGTGTGGCACAATAATTTATCTATGTTACCAGTTGTAAAATCCACTAAATTTTCATCCCATTTGTCACATTTTTGGTTGTAGCCATAATCTGCTTACATTAAACACAAAGAATGTAAAGTCCCTTAGCCTAGAGTTATAGATTTTCTTGTCCTTTTCAATGCTCGGACCAAAAGGGTTACATCCTGCCTTTATCTGTAATTTGTGCACCAAGGCAGGAAGTCAGCCAATTCCTGTCTTCACTGGCCTCTGCTCTGCTTGACCCTGGCCACATTAGTGTATATCCACTGCATGCAGTGAAGTCTTTTAAGAAAAGAAAAGCCACCTCACACTTCATGGTTAAAATAATGGAAATTTACTTATTAGAAGTCTTCCAGTGAGAAAATTTCTTTTTTAAAAATTTCTTTATTTTTATTTTATGTACATTGGTGTTTTGACTCCATGTCTGTGTGAGGGTGTCGGATCCCCTGGAACAGAAAGTACAGACAGTTGTAAGCTGCCATGTGGGTGCTGGGAATTGAACCCAGGCTCTCTGGAAGAGCAGCCAGTGCTCTTCACCACTGAGCCATTTCTCTAGCCCCATGAGAAAATTTCTTAATTGCTTGCTTTTGATTAAAATGAAGGGAAATAGAAGCAGTTCTGAAGTGACTGTTTTGCTAGATGCAGAGTGGGAATCTGACAATTACAAAGCAATTTCCTGCACTTCTCGTTCACCTGTCTAAATTCCAGGCAGTCTATAGTCAACATAGTAAATAGCAGGCTGGCCTAAGACTTTAAAGGTGATATGCAATTATAGAATTGTGGGTGTGTGTGGGGTTGGGGGGAATCATCTTAGAGATTTTCAAGTGTGGCCAGGCTAGAGTATCAACACACAGCTTCAGACACATACATTTCATTTCAGCAAAACATTTGCTACATGTCCTGGGACAGCATCTTAGTCCACACAGGAGCTGTAGCCCTGACCATACCCTGCTTAGTCATGCAAGAATGTAATCCTGCTCAATAAGACACCAAATGAGGAGGTGGATACTCTGAGTGACACAGAGTTCACAGGGTGATTAATGCTGTAACACTTCTGTGTCACAGGTAAATTCATTTTTAGTTTGTACTATAAAAATGATTCAAGTGAGTCTAGGACAGCCAGAGCTGTTATACAGAGAAACCCTGTCTCGAAAAACCAAAAAAAAAAAAAAAAAATGATTCTTCTAATTTTAGTATTTGTAATGTTCCTCAAATTACTACATGTTTCAGAAAACTTGTTCTGGAAATATAATATATATATATCTCCATGGGAGCATGGGACAAAACAGAAAATCTAAACAAAAATAATTCCAAAAGTAAATAAAGTGTGCAGCCTTTAGACAACGTGATCAGTACTAAAAAGAAATGTGCTACCATACCATGAACAAATGGAAGAGGGGAAGGCTCAGGGGAGCAAACTGAGGAGAGGCTTATGCAAAAGAAGCCCTTCTGGAAAGGTTAAGTTGCCTGATTGCAAGCACACGACCCCCTGAAGAAGGTAAAACAGAGAAAAGCGCAGCTATCAGCAGTACTCCAGGAGACCACATGGATAAAGAGGCAGAACACGGGATTTTTAGGGAGAGAACTGTAATGGTCACTTTTCATTATCAACTTGACTGGACTTAGAATTGCCATGGAAACACACCGTGAGCTGGTGTCACACACCTAACAAAAAGGAGAAAGTGAGCTGAGTACCAGTATTTATCTCTCTCTGCTTCCCAACTGCAGGACCACTGTGACCAGCCACCCTACACTCCTGCTGCCATGCCTTCCCTGCCTGACTGGCACACTGCATCAAACTGTGAGCCAAAATAAACTTCCCTGCCTTAAACTGTGTGTTAGTTACTTTCTTTGCTTCTGGGACGCATAACCTGACATTCAGTAGAGCTCGAAGCAGCTATCATATCTCATTCACAACTGAAACTAGCAATGAATGCCTGTATTCAGCTTAGATTTTCCTTTTTATAGTTTATCCTTTTGGAGAATCCTAGGGAATGGAGCCTCCTACTGTGCAGTGAATAGACTTCCTATTTCAGTGAACCTACGCCTGATAATCCCCGAGTGCCTGTCTCCCAGGTGATTCTAGCTCTCCGCAAACTGACAGTGAGATGAACCACTACAAGTTGCTTTTGTCTGGTGTTTCATCGAAGCTGTGAGGGACGTAGCTCATACAAAAAGTGTCTGTATAATATGTGGGCAGTGCCTACCCATCAGCAAGCACTGCTCATGTCTTCTCAGTCTGCTCTCTACCATCACAGTTTCTCAGGCTTTCCTTGGCTTTTCCTCACCTTCATTTTTATTATAATTCAATCACATTTTTAGTTGGCTACTGTACAGATTCATCAATTATTAAGGCATAAGACCCAGAAGGTATGATCTAATAGATGAATGTCATCCTATGGCTGGAAATTTCTTGGGCGTACTCAAATGATCTATCACTGATATTACTCCTCAACAATTTAATTAATGACTAAGAGAAGCAAACTGTTGCCATGGCAGTTCTGTTGGCAGGTGAGAATGATCTGAGAGCATAGCCCACAGGTTGGATAACAGTCCAGAGCAGTGAGACCACAGCATGTCAGGGAAATCTAACAGTGTGAAGCTTGAGGAGGGAGCGTCACCCAACATAATGGAGTGCTCACACCACCCACGGGACTCGAAGGCTGTCCACACTCCTTTTCTGCACAGGTTGAGCACTCCAGAGCCTGGTAAGAATTCACTCAGCATAGGTTCAGTTGAGCCTCTCTTGGATCTGCGCACATTGTGTCTACAGGTAGCCTCATTTGGACGGCGCACATTGTGTCTAGAGATAGTCTCCACATGGGTCTCCACATACCAGACAAATCTGAAGTTCAGTGCTTAGTACTTCTACACATCAATCCCCCAATTATCATGTTTTTGAGACAGGGTCTCATGTTGCCCAGGCTGGCTCTCTGTGTAGCCGTGCTGACCTACAGCTTCTCCCTCTTTGGTTCCTACCCATTTAGCCATGTCTAACTGTGTCTCCACACAACAGGGATTCCAGTACTCAGAGACAGTGACCTTCCCCTCCACAGCACCTACTCACCAGGCTAAGCCTACCTGAATTTCTCCCATGCTGTGTGTACAACATTGCTTGGATATTACCCCCATGTCCCTTCAAAACAACCAGGGTTTTGGACCTGTGGTACAGTTCCATTGGTAAAGTGCAGGAAGACCTGGGTTTTATCAGCAACACCACATAAATCAGGTGTGGCGGTACACACCTGTAATCCCAGCACTCAGGAGGAGGAGGTAGGCCAGCATACATCAGGCCTATTAATTATGAGAGTTCTCCTAAAGTGGACTAGGCTACCTGAGACTGAAGTGTTCTAGCCATAGCAGAACCAACACCTAGAAGAAACCTCTAGAAGACCCGTTTCAGTCTGCGCCCTGACACATTGCTAAACATAGTTAAAGCCCTAGGCACCTGGTTTTAGTATGACACACAGAGCATGCCAGATCATGTATGACTCTCCTAGAGCATGCCAGATCATGTATGACTCTCCTAGAGCATGCCAGATCATGTATGACTCTCCTAGAGCATGCCAGACCATGTATGACTCTCCTAGAGCATGCCAGATCATGTATGACTCTCCTAGCCCATTGTATCTTTCAGCATCGAGCTGCCGTGGTTGAATGCAGTGTGCCCTCACACTGCTGAACACAGCAAGTGATGGATAGCTTGTTTGCACTTCCCAGGCTCCCCTGAGTTTTGCTGGAGCATAGGTTATGAACACTCGTGAGTCTTCCTAACTCTTGTGACTTCTGATGCTCAGTGGCCTTCCCCATAGTCTCTTCGATCAAAGCCAATTCACATTCTCTTCAAGGTTAAGTCTTACGGTGCTATAGCCATTTAACATCTTAAAGCCATGCTGACATTCCTATATTGCTACTGCTTTTGTGAACACCCCTGTCACCCAGTTGCATGCATGTGCAGTGAGCTATTCCTATGTCCTTTGCTCCCAAATGCAGCAAGTTTTAGTGTGACTTGGAGGCCAAGTGAACTACAACAGGATTTTCTGCCTTGGATTTGATACTGAACTCAGAGTGATGGCTCCTGGTATGGACTGTCCTAATCATTGAGAAGACCTCATCCCCACAGGCCCAGGTGCAGGGCCAGTGACCTTATGCGTTGAAAGCTTCTTCGCATAGCCTAGAACCAATTTAAAGCTACAATTTGGAAATCGTAGACATGGCTTCTGGATGCATGATTCTGCCATGTCACCTGCCCCTCCATCATCCATAAAGATGGGATGTGCCATCCTTACAATAGGAAAGATAAAAACAATCACTTTAAAATAGATATGATCAGTGACTTCACAACACACACATACACACACACACACACACGCACGCACGCACGCACGCACGCATGCTACAATGAAGTTTAGGTCACCACAGGATCTGTGACCAGCCCATGAACATTTTGCAAGATATGCTCTCTGGTTGTGGCAGCCTCTAAATCATTAAAGTCTTTGAACCCAAATTTCAGATCTTAAGGATATTGTGGTTATTGGGCAAATTTAAAAGGTAAATTTATCTTTCTGACAGAGGAGGAACATCCAGAAGTCTGAATGCAAATGGAAACTAGGATCCCAGGCTGTGGCTATTTCCACTGTGGTGCCCACCACATCAGCACACACATTCTGTCAGGGTCAGAAGCCTTTGCCCCTGAGAGCCTTGTGAGAGCAGTGAAGGAGGATGGGCCAGCACATGGGTGTGTGGACTACTGCTGCTCTTGACCTGGGGACTCACTCAAGTCAGCTTTTGTTAGGGTGATCTGAAAGCTGCTTATATTCTATTGCTAATTACTGGCCCCAAGATCTTGTTGTTGCCCAGAAGAGGACATTGTCACAATGAGGATATTGTCCCATATACCTGTCTTTGCTGTGTAAACCTTGCTTTACCTGATTTAAAGTTGATTGATTGAATAAAATGCTGCAGCCGGAATTGGAGAGAAGAGATGTGGGAAGCGGGGAGGCTGGCAGGGCTTTTGGGGCATAGAAGATCACAGGAAGAAGCCAGAGGGAGGAAAGGAGAAGAGATGCCATGGGTTAAAAGAG
Organism: Lophiomys imhausi; assembly: GCA_907164525.1. Lineage (NCBI taxonomy): Eukaryota > Metazoa > Chordata > Mammalia > Rodentia > Muridae > Lophiomys > Lophiomys imhausi. Next base: position 460,212 of record CAJQZJ010032781.1, read on the forward strand.
GATTTATTTCCACATGGCCTGGAACATTGGCATATTGTGGAGAATAACAGCCCAGGGAATGTATGTGTTATTGGGTTTTATTTGGGGATAAAATTATAAGATTCTTTGGATGGGCTAAGATTGCACAATCCAGGCTCAGGCTTGTTAAAATCCATTAGGTGTGTCTGTGTGATTATTCATAAATGGGCTAAGGGATAACTCTGTCACCCTAATAATCGTATCAATCATAAATATTAAAATTTTTACAACAGGCCTTACAATCATCCATTTCAATACCCTCTTATGAAATTGACTTCAGAAGCTATTTGGGTGACATTCCCCATTTCAATTTTGTCTTTCTTGTTCTGTAAATGTAACTGCCATGGAGACTATTTTAAGCCGTCAAATCTCAAGCTTTCACATTAAATAGGGATCAGGCTTCTTAGGAAGTTGTTTGTAGCAGTTACGGTTCGAGGGCATGAACTGGGCTGCAGTAGCAGCTGGACAAGAGAAATGCTAGGAGAAAAGCCTGGTAGAAGGCTGCAGGTCCATACTTTCAGCAAATTATAGGATATTTATAACTTCTCCCCCGAAGTCTTATGTGTAACGGGAATATCCTAGAAGAATGCAAACAACACCTTTCCCTCCATTCTTCAACATGTATCAAGCGAATTTGTTATATATTTACTTTAAGCACTTCCTTTGAAATGACCAGCCCACTCTGTAACAGTAAATTTTTATTTATCAAACATATTTATTAATACTTAACAATTACCTAACAATTGCCTATAAAGTTCCTAAATCCTAAAGCCCGAACCCTAACTCTAAGACCTAATCTATAACACCCTAATACCTATAATACAAACATTTAACATTAACCTAAGGTTTCTCAAAAGGACATTTTCCTCTGGGCGTGGATCCTTATGGATGGCTGGCCTTCATCAAATTTTTCAGTCTTAAAGTCTCTGAATTTTGTTCATCAGATCTTAAGACAGTTTATTAAGCAAGAATGGCCTCTGCAGTCTTAGAGTCCAATTATTTATAAGATGAAAAGTTTCCAAGGCTCACCATTCTGATGCTTTAGACCTGCAATGGTCTCTCTTCAATGTTCTGTCCAATCTGAAGCCCCTGGGCTCTGAAGGAAGATAACTCCCCACCTAGACGCTCCAGAATACCAGGGAGAATCTGTCCCCAGACTTGCAACAGGTTGATACAAGAGGGTGAAGCCTCCTAGTGAGACTGTGATGCGAGTTTCTTTGCCAGACAAGGAGGAAAGTGACTGAGGCAGGACAGGGGGTAGCCTGTGTCACGTGAATCTTGACTTAAATCTCTTCACTTGTCATAATGAATTGGCAGCATGATTTTCGGCAAAAGTTTTCTTGCTCTTCCAAGCCATGCCCCTGGGCAATGTGTCCCTCCATAGCTTTTCTTGCAGAGGGCCTAGGAGCAGCATGTAGTCTGGAAACCATGTGATGTGTTGCCATGGATCCTGGCGGGTGCCTCAGGACATCCCCCCCCCCCCCCAAGTCCCATGATCAAATTCCCAGCACCATGGCGGGTGCTGGGAATGCAACTTGAGTCCTCTGTAAGAGCAGCAAGAACTCTTAACCACCGAGCCATCTCTCCAGACTGTGCTCTGCTTTTTAAAACCCACTTAATCCTACGTGTGCTCTGGTTCGGAGCCATTTATGGAGCATGGGTGGTTTCTCCTGTCTACATCCCTAAGGAACCAAACTCTCCCAGCAGACATCAAGTGTCAATAACTCTTCAGGTTGGTATGGTCACCTTCCCCTCCATGCTGGCATTTAAGTGTTATATCCACATGTATTATGGACTGAATTGTGTCCCCTGAATCCACATGGTGGATACTTCATTCCCAGTGTGACTGTAATTGGAGACAAGGGACTTGCAGAAGAAAATTAAGGTTAATTAAATGTTGCTTAGACAGTACAGGTATACCCAGACAGCATGGATCTAAGATTAAAACCCAGCTGTAGCTTCTGCCTCCCAGCCACATGTCTTTCTCAAATGACTACACACTGCTCTTAAAAAAAAAACAACAGTAATTGGAGTATTGTTGGATGATTTATTTTAGACTCATAACATAAGTTGATTGATAATTTGATGAAAACCAATAGGTTTCAGTACAGTAATATTCTTTTGAACTATCAGGCACATAGGGATCTGAACTCTCATTTACATTGTTTTACATTTATACATTTATTGTTTACTTACTTATGGTGTGTGCACATGCACGTATGCATCACAGAACACATGTGGACAACTTACTGTTGTCTCCTTCTCACATGTGGGCTCTTAGGGTTGAATTCAGATTGTCAGGCTTAGCCGCAAGCTCCCTTGTCCGCTCATCCGTCTTTCCAGACCCTCTTATTTTATTTTTACTCCCACACTGTGATGATGTTCAGTTTTTGCATTTTCAAAAAGTTACATTTTTTTCTACCAGGTTATTGTCAGTTACTGAGCCAGTTAATATACTTCCTGTACTGGTTGTGATTTCATTTTTCATTACATCTGTATAAAATTTCATATGTACATAAAATACATTTTGTTTGTTCATTCACCTGTCAACGCATTTCCTGGCTATTGTGAGTAGTGCAGCAAGTATCTCTGTGGCATATACATAGATTTTTTTTTGAGTGTTTACCCAAGTGGTGAAGCTAGGTCAGATGGTAGATCGACTTTCAGTTTTCTTGATAAAATCTGATTCTGTTACACTATTCCTGAGGAGTTGGGAACAGTCTTTAAAAGCCTCTGTTTAACTTCCTGACTCTCTATGACCCTTCCTACAGGATGGACTGCTCTTTCTATAGACAACTCCTGTACGGATTTCCATAGTGGTTACACCATTTATACTCCCACTGGCAGTGAATTAAAGGTTTCTCTTTTGTGTTTACTCACCAGCATATTTTGCCATTGGTTTTCTGGATGATAGCAATTCTATCTAGAGTAGGATAGAATCTCAGACCAGTCTTAATTTGTATTTTTCTGATGGCTAATGTGTTGAACACTTTCCCAAGGACTTATTGACCATTTGTTTTTCTTCTTTTGAGAACAGTCTATTTCCTTCATTAGCCCATTTGTTGATTTGATGATTGATACGGGGCATTCAATTTTTGTAGTTCTTTCTATATCTTACTTATTAATCGCATGTCTGGCATAGTTGTCAAAGATGTTTTGCCTATCCCCAGACTGTCTGTCGCTTCACTGTAGTTATTATTCCTGGTGTGCAGAAGTTTCTTAATTCCATGCATTTGTCAGTTCTTGGGATTCTTCTCTGTGCTGTTTGAATTGCTCCAGAAAGCCCTTGCCTTTTTCCATGACTTGAAGTGTTTTACCTACGTTTTTCGCTAGCAGTTTCAAAGTTTCAGATCTTATATTAAGGTCTAAAATTGATTTTGTGAAGGCTCAGGGTTTCAAACGCTGGAGTTATTTTCAGTTGAGATCTGTTCCTGGCACTAAGTTGAGGGGCTGTCCCTGTTCACACACTTCCCATCCTGAGCCAGCCTCCTGCCTCCTGCCCCTTCAACTTGACAATATCCAGACTTTCTGCTCTTCACAGCTGTCTCTCTGGGCTTTCCCTCATGCAGGGGTTGTGGGAGGCCAACTGTGACTCCCTGACCTGTGGATGTTTCTTGATCTCAGTGCCTGAGGTAACTCAGTTTTTCACAAAGGATTTTCTGCTAATACCATGTCTGCCCACTGCTTTCTGAATCACATAACACAAGTAGGACTCCTCTCCGCTGCTGACCTGGCAGTCCTCCAGAGGTCACTGTGTCACTGAGATTTGCAAGCAGACTTGAAGGTCCCATGGGTGGAGGGCTTGTCTGAAGGTGGGACTGCGAGCTTCCCTGGGCTTTATTTTCTAGAAACCATTTGTCTCCCTGCAGCTGCAGGGGAGCAGTTGGAGCTGTGAGCCCAGGCTGAGCATCCACGACACAGGCTTTTTTCTTCTCCTTTGCTCAATCCTTTTACTTTGTGGATTTTCAAAGTTCCCTTGCTTCTGTCTTTGGGATGAGGTCTATTGTTTTAAATTTCTGTGTATGGATGTTTTGCCTGCATGTCTGTCTATTCAGATCCCCCAGAACTGGACTACAGAGAGCAGTAAGCCACTATATGGGTGTCAGGAATTGAACCTGGGTCCTCTGGAGGAGGAGTCAGTACTTTTAAGTGTTGCTCCATCTCTGCAGCGCAGGAAGTGTGCTCTGGACTCTGAGTTTCTCCTCAGCAGCTCTCAAAAAGTCCACTAATTAACTAACTTGACACTGCTGTGCTTCTTGACATCCGCTCTGTGCAATGCTGACTCTCAACTTCAATCTTGTTCATGAAAGACATCAGAGGCTTGGGTTTGAGCTCTGGAGAAGAGTGCTTGCCTAGCAAGTGCAAGGGCCTGGGTTTGAGCCCCAGCGTCCTAATCAGTAAGATCCAAGCAACGGACCAGCCTTCTTGTGGAAGGGAGGCATCCCAGCATCCTAATCAGTAAGATCCAAGCAACGGACCAGCCTTCTTGTGGAAGGGAGGCTTGCAGGCTTCGATCTCCCTTTTGAACTTCAGGGCATCTTTCACCTTTGCTTTCTAGTCTGTGGACTGTTCAGGGAGCTGGAATTGGCAGAGATGTAACTTCCAATTTGCATTTTGTGTTTATAATGAACTATCTCCATCCTTTTTCTGGTGTAAATTTTACTGGCTCTGCTAGGAGATGCTGTTGCCTCTACATTTTGTTGAGTCTCGTGTGAAGAGGTGTTCATTTTCCATGTCCAAGTTCTGTGTTTACTGTCACAGGAGTTGAAGGGTGAGCAGAAATCCACTTGCAGCAAATGTTATCAATTAGGCTAGGAGTCCCCTCCCTCCCCACCCCATGTGAGTTTCTGTTAGACAAACATGTGGCACTCAGTGTGTTACTCTGAACAGTGCTCTGGCTCGGGTCTATACGCTAATGTGTTTTCTGCTAAGCTCTGTTACAAATGACAAGAGAAGAGAAAACTGCCGGATAGCACTCTCCCAGACCAGAAAGGGAAGAATGACCTATGACCTTCTTGCTCCAAAGTTGTTGAGAGAGAGGTTCAAGTCACCTTTAACAGAGATTTATTTTAGTTTTTATTTTGTGCATTTGTGTGCATGTGCACATGTACATGTGAGCAGGTGCCCATAGAGGCTTGAAGGAATCATCAGTCCTCTTGTGTGTAGTTTGGACATGGTGTGGTGGCATGTGCTTTTAATCCCAGCATTTGGGAGCTAGAGACAGGCAGAACTCTGTGAGTTCGAGGCCACAGTGGTCTGCATAGAAAGTTCCAGACCACATGAGCTACATAGCGAGATGCTTGCTGTCTCAAAAAAAAAAAAAATGCTTACAGCAAAGTATTCAACACTTTAAAAAACAGTAAAATATATGGAATATATATCTATATCAATCTAGACAGTTCAACTTTACAACAAAATTCTTAATATTCCAAGATGTAGATAAGTAAATTTCATTCTTGGTGCTGAGTTAAATTAGATTAATGGACACTTCAAGAGTCCCAGGGCCGCACACAGACCATGACAGCTCCCTCGGGCAGAAGTCACTTATCAGAGGTCCCTCTGTTCCTCCACACCCCAGCTGTATTTTTGATGTTTGTTTGATTTTCCACAGGGTGGTGCATGGATGACCTAGAATCACAGGAGAAAGGTCTCCTGGTGTGTCATCCATCTCTAGTGTGATGTTTGATTTCTGATTATTCAAGTCAGCATTACTTTTTCTTTTCTTGCTTTTTTTTTTCAACTTCATTTTTAACTTTGCTTCACACTGGCAAAAGTTCCCGGGGGCATACAGTGGTGTAAACAGTTTTACTGTCTGTTGTGCTATGTGGTCTTTCTCCCAGCCCCAACTCCCACCCCGAATAACAACTCAGCCTCAAAATATATTTACACATACCTAGGCCATATTGCTAGACTCGTTCTTTGACTACATCATAACTTAATATCCCATTTATTCTAATCTAAGTTCTGCCACATGGCATATTACCTCTGCTCAGCCCTCATGAGTGTGTCCTCACATCTTCTCCCTCAACTCCTCGAAAATCCATTCTACCTACTGGATGTCCTACCTCCTATTTCCTGCCTAAGCTCTAGGCCATCAGGTTTATTATTGACAGGTGAAGTCTCCATACGGACAAAAGAGATTCTTTCTACAGCTGTCTCTCTTCCCACTTCCCACTTTTGACTTTCCAAAGCAAAGAGTAGGAGCCTTGCATTTTGATGGTACTCAATCTCCTCATGCTATTTGATCCAAAACTACATACAGATTCAAGGCAGTCTTAAAAGGGTTACTGTGCATATTTAGTAGGGAGGTGAGAAGGAATAGTGAGAAAATGTCATCCAAAATATTAAAAATAGAAACCAAATAAGACCCCAGCCTTCTCCAGACAGCCATGACAGAAATGGAGGTTCCACTCAGTGTTTGTGAAGTTTCGTTTATGATCTGTTGTGGAGTTTTCTGTTGGCCAGAGTTGAGATGTCCCAGGTGATCTTTTATACTTTGTTTAAACACTCCAAGATGCCTTTAAAGCTACTGTTTGTCAGATTTTATAAAATAAAACCATGAATTCAAAGAGCACTACATCACACACAACCAAGAATTTAATCCATGGGTGCTTTGTCCGATAGTGCGTGAGAGTTATTTCAAAGTTCTCCAGTGACATCACAGCCCAGCTTCTCTTGACTTTTGTTTTGTTTTGAGACATTGCTGGACTCTGGAGCTCAGGCTGATCCAGAACTCACCGTATAGCCCAGGCTAGCCTTGAATTCATGGCAATCATTCCACCTCCACTTCCAAGGTGTTGGGATAGCAGGTACAAGGCACCTTTCTTGACTTCAGTCTCTCTGATGATTTCTGATACATTGAATTTAGCCCTCTATAAAGTCCGGTTAACATCTCGTCCACCTGAAATCTCTAGACACCTGGAAACAGGTGTTTTCAAAGAAGGCTTAACTACCTCTGAAGCATCATTTTTTCCTCATTCATTGTCACGAAGAAAATAATTTCACAACGACTCTTTAAGGAAATAACATAACTTTCTCTACAAGGATTTGTGAGTGTGACAAGTTAATTCTGTTGAGTGTACTCTGGGTTCTTTCTAATTCACTGAACAAGATTGAAATCTGCTCATTTGACCTGCGGCTACCGCAGTCTCCATTCCTCCTGCTTCCCTTACCCTGCAGCTACCTCAGGCTGTGTTCCTCCATGCTCCCTCTAATTGGAGCAGCAGCTTTGTAGCATGCTATGCTAGCTGCATTGCTAGATCAGGAGTGCAACTCTTCATAGGCACTGTTAAAACCATACCCCCAGAACAGTGACCCAAAGTTGTTCAACTAATGTGTGGAAAACTTGGGACCAGAGTGATTTGATTATTTCCAAGGTCTGTTTTCGCTGTAATGTTTTCATTAGTAAGCATTAATCACACATATAATGGGTTTTATTGTGGCATGTTAACTGCCTCCAGACTTTTTGGTTTAGCTAAGACTCTTGCTTATTTACATAAAGCACTCTAAACTTGGTAAGTATATAAGTTCCAAACATTTTGATTAGTGATAAAAATAAAAACTCATCTTAAACCTGCTTCATAAATAATAAAATGTGTTTGTTCTGTTGTCCACAGTACAAGGCAGGGAATAGCTCATGTCCTGTTAGTCCTCTCTGTCTCTCCATCTCTTATGTTTTCTTTTTGTACATGAGTTTCCATACTATTTTTTTTTCAAACGAACTTCTTCACCTGGTTGGAATCAAAACTTTGAACAGCATCCTAGCCTGGTTTGCATTAATTGTGTCCCAAAGCATGTGGTCCTATCACATGTGGCATTCACTAGAATTCCCATGTCAAGGAGAGAAGCTCCAAGAAAGAAAAAACATTTCCAGAGGGAGAGGGCAACCCACACTGAAAGACCTGCCTGAGAAGCTGACACCAAAGCTCCTGCCATGCTGTCCCTGACCTAGTGATCGCGTCCATGAGGGAAGGCACGCATTTACTTGTGTCTAGCTTAAAGGAAACACCAGCCTTTGCTATTCTCTAACAACAGTTCCTATGACACTACAATCTTCCTTAATCCTCTCTATGTTTTTGTCACTTTCTCATATGAACCATATATATCTTTACACAAAAGTCTAGCAATTCACAGGCAGCTCCACTGCTCCTGGGGTGTTATTCGCCATTAGGGTGGGGAAGGACTGGGTATTTTTTTTTTTTTAGGTTTTTTGAGACAGGGTTTCTCTAACAGCCCTGGCTGTCCTGGAGTCTCTTTGTAGACCACGCTGGCCCCGAACTCACAGACATCCACCTGCCTCTGCCTCCCAAGTGCTGGGATTAAAGGAGTGGGCCACCACGCCCGGCCCTGGACTGGGTATTTTTTTGTAGTGAGTGAGAAGCATGCCATGGGAGGTGGAATGCAGCCAGCCAGCCAGCAATCTACTGGACACATTTATCCTTTCATTACCTCAAACGCTTTCTTAAAAGATTTATGTGTGTGTGTGTGTGTGTGTGTGTGTGTGTGTGTGTGTGTGTGTGTATGTGTCTATGAGTGTGGGCACACGTGTGTGTGCGGGTGCACATGTCTCTGTGCACACACCACGGCCAGGACAGACATTGGATTCCCCCATCTGGAGTTTCAGGACCTTTTCTGGTTTGTTATGTGGGTGCTGAATCCAAATTCTGGTCCTCATGATTGTGTGCCAAGGGCTCCTGACTCCCGTGCTATCTCTCCACCTCTGCAAAGGAGGGACTTTTAAAGTACTTTTCTGTGTTTCAGAGTTTGAATAAGGGGAAGGGGGCAGGGAGGCAAGAACGTGAGAGAAGATAAATCCTGAACCTCACTGGGTGCGAAGAGGTCAAACTCCAAGTGAGCTCTGTGCTGCCTCCGATTCCCCTCATCTAATCACCACCTGCCTGGTAAGGTGTCCTCTGGCTGTGATAGAGCACCTGGACAGGGAAGGGTTTCTGGCTCGCAGTTTGAGAGGAGCAGGTCTGTCATGCTGGTCACACTGTGGAAGCAGACGGTGGTGAACGCTAACGCCCGCCTGGGCTCACTTCCTCCTTTGTCTAGTCTGAGGCCCCAGCCCATTGCGTGGGGCTGTGCGTGTTTACCACGGATCCCCGCCATAGGAAAGCTTGTCTAGAAGCTCTCAGGCAAGCTCGGAGGCTTGTCTCCTAGATAACTCTGTCAAGTTGAGAATATTAACGATCAGACGTCTGAGTGTTACATATGGCGCAGATTCTCCTCCTACTGTCTGCTGCCGAAAGTTTGGGATTGTAGTTTTGGGAAGGTGTAAGGTAGGGAAATTGGAGTCAGAGTGCAGAGGGCAGCACAATGAACCAGCCAGTGGTCTGAATCCTGTCTCGCCTCATGAAAACTTTCTCCTGATTTAGTAGCTTCATTTGCTTTTCCCTAACCAGGCCTCTTTTCTTTACATAATTCAGAGAGAAGAAAATGAACAAATTGCAAACAGCTGACCACCATGTGGAGCGAGAAAATGTAAAGCTTTCATTTTCCAAAGTCCAGAGGCACTTCTGTATATACACCTAGGATACCACGGAATCCTTTCTGTTTTGTCTTCCAGTGCAGTGAGTTGAACCCAACATCTCATGCAGTCTAGGCAAGTGCTCTGCCAGTGAACTATTAGTAGATCCCTAGCCTGGCTTTTAGATTTTTAAAATTAATGAAACTGCCTTATTGAGATAGGGTCTCACTGTGTACCTCAGGCAGCAACTGGAGCGTGTGCCTCTACCTGGAATTTTATCTTGAGGTTTTTTTTTCTCAGGGCCTGCTGAGCTCCAACACACGACTTATTCAAACTGAGGCTGTGTTGGAGTTCTGTCTCAGATGAACTAGCACCTTTAGGTATATGGACATCCTTTTAAAATCCATTTATTTTAAAGATCATTTGAATGTGAAAAGAAATGCCATACCTTGGCATCGAGCAAACTTCCTGCAGGATATTTGGTGCCTCTAGAGATAGCATTTGGCAAATACATACCTGCCACTCAAGAAAGAAAAGTGGCTAATGTTCAAGATAATCTAAATAACCCACTTGAAAATTAGAAAAACAACACCCTTCACAATAGCCACACACAATATAAAATACCTGGGGGTAACTCTAACCAAGCAAGTGAAAGACCTGTATGACAAGAACTTCAAGTCCTTGAAGAAAGAAATTGAAGAGGTCATCAGAAGATGGAAAGATCTCCCATATTCATGGATAGGTAGGATCAACATAATAAAAATGGCCATTCTGCCAAAAGCAATATACAGATTCAATGCAATTCCTATCAAAATACCACCACAATTCTTTATAGACCCAGAAAAAGCAATTCTCAACTTCATATGGAAGAACAAAAAACCCAGAATAGCTAAATCAATCTTGTACAATAAAAGAACATCTGGGAGGTATCACCATCCCAGATTTCAAGCTGTACTACAGAGCAATAGTAATAAAACAGCATGGTACTGGTATAGAAACAGACCAGTTGATCAATGGAATCTAACTGAAGACCCAGAAATGAACCCACACACCTATGGTCACTTAATTTTTGATAAAGAAGCCAAAACCGTACAATGGAAAAAAAGCAGCATCTGCAACAAATGGTACTGGTCCAACTGGATGTCCACTTGTAAAAGAATGAAATTAGACCCATACTTATCACCTTGTACAAAACTTAAGTCCAAGTGGATCAAAGACCTTAACATAAGGCCGGTCACACTAAATCTACTAGAAGAAAAAGTGGGAGAAACCCTCGAACTCATTGGCACAGGTGACAACTTCCTGAACAGAACACCAACAGTTCAGGACCTAAGACCAACAATCAATAAATGGGACCTCATGAAACTGAAAATCTTTTGTAAGGCAAAAGACACTGTCATTCGAACAAAACGGCAGCCTACATATTGCAAAAACATCTTCACCAACCCCCACATCTGACAGAGGGCTAATATCCAAAATTTACAAAGAACTCAAGAAATTAAATGCCAAGAAACCAAATAATCCCATCAAAAAATGGGGAACAGAGCTAAACAGAGAATTCACAAAGGAGGAATCCCTAATGGCTAAGAGACACTTGAAGAAGTGCTCAGCATCCTTAATCATCAGAGAAATGCAACTCAAGAGGATTCTGAGATTCCATCTCACACCTGTCAGAATGGCTAAGATAAAAAGCTCAAATGACAGCAAATGCTGGAGAGGTTGTGGAGAAAGGGGAACACTCCTCCATTGCTGGTGGGAGTGCAAGCTTGTACAACCACTATGGAAATCAGTCTGACAATATCTTAGAAAACTTGGAATAGCTCTACCTCAAGACCCAGCCATACCACTTCTGGGTATACATCCAAATGATTCCTCACCAAATCACAAGGAAGTTTCCTCATCTATGTTCATAGCAGCCTTATTTGTAATAGCTAGAAACTGGAAACAACTCAGATGTCCCTCAACTGAGGAATGGATTAAAAAACTGTAGTACATTTACACAATGGAATACTACTCAGCTATCAGAAACAGCAAAATCATGCAATTCATAGCCAAATAGATGAAACTAGAAAAGCTCATCCTGAGTGAGCTAACCCAGACTCAGAAGGATGCACATGGCATCTATTCACTCGTAGTCAGATTTTAGCCATATAGTTCAGGATAACTATACTACAACCAATGCACCAAGGGGAACATGAGCAAAGACTTTGTTTCCTGTCCAGGAGACACTTTTCCCTAGTGTTGCTGCCTTGTAGGCCTCCAGTGCATGAGGAGGCTCTTGGCCCTCATATGACTGCTGAACTGGGGCAGGAGACTGTTATGTAGGGACACTCCACTCCAGAGGAGTAGAATGGAAGGGATGGGGGTAGAGGGTGGGAGGGTGGGACTGGGAGGGGTGGAAAGAGGACACTGTGGTGGAGATGTAACCTGAAGTAATAAATAAATATAAGAAAAAAGATAACCCACTTGAAGTTGGAGTTATGTTTTCCAAGCTGACCTGGAAATGAAGTGGCTTTGGAGAGTTGAAGGGAGGACACTGTGGTTTGAGAGATGCCCCAACCCAGTAGGCTCTTGGTTCCCAACTGCTGGTGCTGTTTGAGGAGGCCATGGGACTTTTAGGAGGTGGGGTGTTGTTGTAAGGAGTGGGTTACTAAGGGCAGAGATTGAGGTTTTGTAAGCTGAGGGCACATCCTGTCCAGATTCATGTACCTGACCTGAGAACAAGAGCCTAACATTCCTACAGACACAGCTGTAAGCTCCTCTGCCACCATGCCTTCCTCCCACAGTGAACTGTACCCTTAAGTCCTGAGTCAGAAGAAACCTTTCTTCTCTGTCAGGTATGTGGGCCCCAGGGAGAAGAAATGTAATTACTACACAAGGGAAACATAAGGAAGTGGCTGTAGAGAGTCACCTAATTCCATGCACTTTAAAATTCACATTGAGCATCAGGGAATTCTTCAAGCAAATACTGAAAATTAGTCTGTCATTTAACCTTATAGGAAATGTGATTTAGTCTACAGAGCAGACTATGGCTAGACTGAGCATTAAAAATGTCATTCTTAAGAAGGATCAACTCTAATATCTTGGCCCAAATCCTTATTTCAGGCCATGAACCATCAAATGCTGATGATGAGTTTTGCTGACAGAGGCTTGCAGAGTCCATAGGCATTGGAAGACTGAAATAGAGTTGGATTTTTGTTTTGTTTTGTTTTGTTGCATGCTGGAGATTGTGAAGGTTTATTTCCACACTCAATGTGACTAGACTAATAATAACAACAACATATATATATATATATATGTTGTTCCTTCCATCTCTGTTCTGGGCACACCCTCTCAGGTACTTTGGGTTTCATTACTCTTCACTAACGCTACCCTCTCTGTCCTGCAGTTGCTTGTCTGCCATGTGACTGGCTGACCTCTGTGCTGTTTAATCCAAACAGCATGATTTTTTTTCCATCTCTTCATTCTCCTACTTCAGGCAGCTGCTGAGAGGTATAATTTATTGCCCTGGGGTTTTTCTTTTAAACGCTGATAAAACTGCCCTAAAACTTCCTAGGGGAGGGGGTATTGGGGTGATGTTTTTACAAACCATGTAACGTTTGTCTTTGTATACTCAAATACTGATTTCTGTATCAGCAGAGAGCTGAATACAAACCAGAGTTTGGTATTGTTAAGCATCACCTGCCCTAATGTTTTGCAAAACTCCCTCCATCATCTTCAAATTGATTGAATGAAGAGCTGAGCAGCCTATAATAAAGGCAGGGGAGAGAATAGGCAGGACTTCTGGAGAGAAAGGAACTCTGGGAAAGAAAGAGGATTATGAGACACAGGGAGTCACATGAAACTGGGGAGAGGTGAAAAACCACATGGCAGAGTGTAGATTAATATAATATAATATAATATAATATAATATAATATAATATAGTAATATAAATGGGTTGGGATATGTTATGAGAGCTAGTTGGGAACAACAGAAAGCTAAGGCCTAAAGCTATTATACATAAATATAAGTTTCTGTGTCCATATTCTGAGCTGGGTGGACATATAAGGTCCATACAGTTTAGTGGGGAGGACAACAGAGAGAGAGAGAGAGAGAGAGAGAGAGAGAGAGAGAGAGAGAGATGGCTACAGGATCAGTGAGATCTACCTTTGGTGTCTGTGAAGGGTTTTCTGGAAAAGACTAACTGAGAAAGACCATACCAAAATGGGTTACCCCCATCCCATGGGCTAGAGTTTCAGATTTGAGTAAAATGCAAAAAAGAAGAGAGCTGAGAACTGGCATTCCTTTCTCTGCTTCTTGTTTTTCAATGGTGTGAGCAAGCAGCCTCTGTCCATGACAATCACTGATCCTGCTGCCACGCCTTCCTGCCATGAGAACCCTTAAAGGATGCCAGAATAAATGCTCCACTCTGGTATTCCTTCCAGTATTCCCTCACAGCAATTAGAAAGCTGATAACGATCTCAAACTTGCACACTCTAACATGGGCCGTGTCAGAGCTGGAATTCACTCCTTTGTGTCTGAGCGATGCCCTTAGTCAAAGCCTGAGGTTTGAGGAGGGCTGACTGGTCCCCACACAGTACCCTGTCTACTTTTCTTTTCCTATCAGAACCCTGCTTCATTTAGGTATCTCCTCCTTCCACACATAGCCACATGTTCAGAGGAGCTACCCACCATCCCAGCCTATGGATTGGCCTGACTGGCAGAAACATATTAGCCCCTCACTCATGCTTGGGTCGGTGATGGTCATGTGACACAGCTCTGGTTGGTGCCTGAGGCAGGAAGGGGTTCCCATGGGAATTTCTGAGAGAGGACTGTGAAGGTAGATTCCTCCTCTTGCCCCGCAGTACTTCTGTAGTCTGGATCTCAGCCTGGACTCCTGGACCCAAGGATGATGCTGGCAGAGGGCAAGATGCCAGCATCCAGAAGGTCCCAGCTCCCTATGACCACAGTGAGGCACCGAATCCACTGACTCCCTCTAGACTTCCCCTGCAAGATAATAAATTTCCCTATTGTTAACAACATTGGGTTTCTTTTACTGCCAGCCAAACAGACCATAACTGATCAAGCTGTCTCAGGGGATGTGGAGCCTTGGTCCACTCAGTTGCCAAAATAGCTTTTCAGTACCAGAACTTACAATGATGTAGGCTTTAGGTATTCTATAAAAGATGAAAGTTTCACAAGGCAGCTGAATTAGATCTGTGCCTTTTGTAAGTAGGAACCAAAGCTAGTCTGTGTGATCAGACTCAATGGATCCAAGCAACTTTGGTGACTCTTACTTGATTAGGGTTAAAGGGACCTTGGTTTCTTGGACAGACTTCAGGATAAACTCAATTCTATAGCACTTTTTGAAGAAAGATACATCATGAATTCAAATAATGATAGCCATTTCTCACACATCTTTCTGTCTATGGAGGCTTCTAGCATTTCCTTTCTCCTGGGTCTACAGAGAAATCATGGTTGGATGCTATTGCAAGCTCACTGGTAGCAAAGAGAAATATTTATAGACGTCATAAAGAAAACCATTGTGGAGACATGTGCCCCAGATCCATCCCATTATACTGAGAACAAATGGCCACACATAAGCACTCAAGCAATACTCAGGGCCATTCTTTTAATGTCTCAGTTCAGCCTTCTTCTGTGACATTGTGCAAGAATCAACAGACATTTTAGGGAAAGTTTTGAGGAAATATACTATTTTTTATGGGAAGAAAGATTCAGATAGTAATGTGCTAAATGTTCATGAGTGAGAGATGTGGAAATATAATGAACCAGTGAAAACTAACAAACTGGATCCTTGCATGTTCATGTAAAGGGATCACACATGTGTAACAGTGAACAGAACACACAAGCTGTAGAATACATTGCATGACTGTGTTAGTGTACAGCACACAGTAATGTAAAAGAGGAATTCTTCCATTCTCTACATATTCTACATTCCTGTAGAGATAATCTCTCGTGTACCTTATGGAAGTATCACTTGTCAATAAAAAGCTGATGGCCTCTGAGTTGAGGCAGGGAATAGGAGTTAAGACATCCATGAGGAAGAAAGGACTTCTGGGATAGAGCAGGTGGGAGGAGATTCATCTGGGAGCTCTGAGGACAGATGCATGAAACAAAGGAGGGGTAACTAGCCACGTGGCACTCATAGACTAGAATAAATAGGATATTTAAGTTATGAATTAGTCGAGGAATGAGCCAAAGCTTATGGCCTAGGCATTTGTAAATAATAATGAAGCCCCAGAGTTGTTATTTCTGGGAACAAAGAGATGGGGAAAAAATATGAGGTTACAGAAAACCCCTTACTACATACTCCCAATTGCAGAAAGAAGCACAAAGACTCGGAAGATCACTGCATTGAGGAATGCTGTCTCTCCGACTTACTAGGAAAGTAGATATGGCAAAGGTGAGGCGTGGGATGAGCACATGAGTCTACAGTGTTATTTTCTGTGTTTTTGTGTATGGTGTTATTTCAGTATACATGCATGTTCCTGTGTGTGTGTGTGTGTGTGTGTGTGTGTGTGTGTATTGTGTATGTGTGTGAATGTGTGTATTGTGTATATGAATGTGTGTGTATTATGTGTGTGTCTATGTATGTGTGTGTGTATTGTGTAAAGTAATATTTTTATTTATCACACTTAAATTTATTAATACTTGTCAATCACCTATAAAAATACCTAAATCCTATAACCTAAACCCTATAATCTATCATCTATAATTTATCTAAAAATACCCCAATATCTACCTAAGAACACTCTAATATCTACCTAAAAACATCCAACTAACACTATTTTAACTTTTTAAAAGGATATTAAAATTCTTTGTGCAGGTCTGTGAAGGATGGCTTGGTTTATGGCAGTCCCATTAAGCTTAAAGTCCATTGGGCCTTATTTATCAGTTCGTAAGGCCAGTTTATTTTCACCATCAAATTGTGGCCAGTTTATGAAGTCAGTCTGTTCCAACTGCCAGCTGAGGGCGGCCTTTTCAATCAGCTAAGACTCGCCTCCGTGGTCTCTTTGGCCTGGGCCAGTCCCAAGCTTCTCCGAGCAGTATTGTAACTCTGTTTGCCTCAATCACTTTTCCTGCGCTCTGGGGCCTCAAGAGAGACACCTTTAAAAGACCCTTTCCCAGAAAGTTTACCCTATGCCTTTGCCTTGGGCTATAGCAGTCTAAATTCTGTTAATGGCGTACCTTGGAGGGCTCTTCTTCAGCGTGACCTCTCAGTTGGTGAGGGCAGGAGAAAGTGACTGACAGTGTGGAATCTCTGGCTTCGTTCCATTTCTCGATCCTTGTCCAAAGCCATTTGCAACATGCTTTAGACTGATGTGACAGGGCTATCTGCTTCAAAATTTCTCAGCAGTCCCATTGCTTCTCATGGCAAATGACATCATCTGCATGGCTTTTGAGATTTCTTAGCAACACCTTCCAACAGGGCATATCTGGCTCCATCCATATCAGCAAGTAAAGGGAAGCCTAGCTCCTCCCTATGTGATGCCCATGCTAATCTTAACTGCCTACCAATTTCACCAGAAAGACCTAACTTCTACCACAGTATTTGTGTGTGTGTGTGTGTGTGTGTGTGTGTGTGTGTGTGTG
>CAJQZJ010032781.1:477302-517534 GCA_907164525.1 Lophiomys imhausi
TGTGTGTGTGTGTGTGTGTGTGTGTGTGTGTGTGTGTGTGCACGTGTGCATGTAAGTAGAGATCCAGAGGTGGTTGCAGTCATATGTTCTCCTCTGCCTTTCCTCCTACTTGTTCTTGTTGTCATTATTGGGACAGGATAATAGTTTTGTCAACTTGACACAATCTAGAATGATTTTGGAAAGGAGTCTCAATGAGGAATTCTCTGTATTAGGTTGGATTGTGGGCATGTCTATTAGGGATTTCCTTAATTGTGTTCACTGATATGGAAGACCCACCCTGAATGGGGGTTGCACTGTTTCATGGGCAAGCCCTGGACTAAGGGAGAGGAGTGAATGAGTTCGGCACTAGCACGCTTCTGCAGAAAGCCATTTGCAACATGCTTTAGACTGATGTGACAGGGCTATCTGCTTCAAACTCCTGCAGCCTTGATTTCCCCACAAAGACATACTGTAGTCTGGAGCTGTGAGCCAAGTAAACGCTTTCTCATTTAAGTTGTTTTCGTCAGGGTGTTTATTACAGATCCAACTGGAAACTAAGCCAGATGGAGCTGCTCGCTGAACCTGAAGTTCACTGATTGGTTAGGCTGCTGACCTGCAAGCTCCAGGGTAGGCATATGCTGGTGATTATAACATGGTGAACTGATCCTGCAGCATTCTCTCTGCACATAGAAAGGAAATGCTTTCAAATACGGTCTCTTCCTCAGCCTTGCTCCACACCAGGAACACGGAACCCCAAAGCCCCCACCTCTGTAAATGTGTAATTATCTGCCAAAGTAGATTTTTCTCTTTCTGTTTTCTTTGACTTCATTTTCGAGTCAGGGTGCAGAGCTTGGTCCCTGTCACTGAAGGTTGGTTAGCTGCCTTTGTGGGCTACATCTGCCTGTTTTCTTAGACATTAGTGTCTATTACGTAGAACAAATAAGAAATTCTGGGCCTGAAAACACCCTCATGAGCCTTGCTGACTAAACACTAGGGGTGAGGTGGGCCTGGGAGTTAATTATGAGCTGCAGAACCATCCAATACACTGAAAGCAGAAAAAGGACCACGACTCCTCAAAACAGACTGTTTCCAATGCACCTTGGTGGCTCCTGTCATAAAAGATGATCTGATTGATTTCATTGACTTTTTCTTCTCTTTGTACTAAAGAACTCAAAGCACTAGCTCTTTGTTTTCCTCTTCTATGGTTAAAAAAGAAAAAGAAAGCCCCAAACGGTATTTCAGTATTTTTTCCTGAGTAATTCCTTCTTCTTTTGCAATTTGGGGATAGGAATGCTTATATCTGCCTGAAGGCCTAGAACAAGAGCAATAAAACCAGAAGAGGCTGGGCTGGGTGTTTTCTGGCCCTGCTGCTTGTTTAATGTTTGTTTCTGTTAGTTACTTCAATTTCATGAAGCATGTTTTGCATTGGGCACTTAAGGGTACAGGAGCAGATGCTTGGGGGAATGGAAAGTAATCTTATGCCCTGGGATGCTTTTCTCCCATTCTTCGTGATTTCGAGTTTGGGGATCTTCTCCCATGGTATTCTGGACACCTAACCTGGTCTGGTGAGCCTGAGGTGAAAGGCTGTAGAAAGTGCTAACTTTTTTTTAATTGAAAAAAATTTATTTTGTGAGTTTCACATCATGCACCCTGTTCCTTCCCATTTCTCTCCTCCCCCAAGACCCACCCTCTACCCTTGCAATTTGTCCCAGCATAAAAAATAACAGCTCATTGTGGAAGCTGCAGTGTATCTCAATATGTCCCACAATATTTCTCTTTGTTCACACATTCTGCTTGCAAATGTTCATTATAATGACTCCTTGGTCTGGTATGAGTACCCTGGTTTCCACTACTCTGTCAGTACTGGAACCTCACTGGAACTCCTCTCAGATATGCTGTAATTGTCCTGTGTCATGGAGATCCTGTAGTCCTAGGTTGTGGAACTGACCTCTTCTTGCACTCCAGCAGTTCATCCATGGGGTAGATGTTGGGGTGGGCTAGCTCAAAGCCCTGGATCTGGACCAACAACCCCCACTTGCATGGCCAGTTCTACTATGGAAAGGTGCAGGACCTGTTCTCCTAAGTGCTGCAGCATGTGAGGGGCAAGGACAGCTCTCCTGCTCTTGTGACCCCATCTGGGCCAGATCTCCTGTTGGCTAATAGTGGTGAGGGCAAAAGGGAGGGGAGGGCAGCTCTCCCTAGTGGATACCACCACATAACAGACTAAAGGCAGGGCTGGCTCTTCCACACTCAGTCCTTCAGGGCTGGCTCACCCACAACCCCCACATCCAGGACCAGTCAGAGTTCTTCTAATTTCTGGTTTGTTTCCTGTCCTGGGAGCCTATCTGGTGCTTGCCTGATATTGATCTGGTAGTCATCACAGGCTACCCCACGGTGCCAAAGTGGTGTTGGTATCCAGCTTGCTTTTGTTTTTTTCCAGGAATGTTAGGCTATTATTCATTCAAATGTTCATAAATCAGAACACTGAATGTACATATAGCCTCTCTCCTCTTTGGCACCTACTGATGCACATGCGACATATTAGTCACATCTGCAATGCCTCTAGGGGCAGGGAAAATGCTAATTTTTAAGAATGGCTTTTTTTTTTAGGGGGGGGGAGTCTGCACTCAAGATTTCAGTGCTATGTTTTATCTTTATTTTTTAAAGATTTACCTACCTTTCTGCTTACGTATGTTCCTTCATGTGACCACATGTATACAGGAGCCTTTGGAAGGCAGAAGAAAGCTGGAACTGGAGTTATAGGGATTGTGAGCTACCATGTGGGTCCTAGGAACTGAACCAGGGTCCTCTGGAAGAGCAGCCAGTACTCTTAGCATCTAAGCCATTTCTTTTATCACCTTTTGTTTTAAAAGAAAAGGCTCCAAGTGGGATGGGTATTAACAAGGCTGAACTATGTGAAGCATGTGCCCCCACTTCCTCCTTCATTGTTCATTGGTCCAGTTGTTGATTCCTCCTCCCTGCTGACTACAGTAGGCACTTACTGTCCTTACTTCTCTGCAGGAAGATAAATTAGCTTGTATTTAAACCTAACAATGACCCTGTGACCCAAGGTTCTTATCATTTTCATTTAGGAATGGGCTTAGAGATGTTAGTCTTGTTTGCTGGTCAGGAATCCAATCAAGTAATAATCAGAGTCTTTTTTTTTTTTTCTCTCTGCCTCCTTGGAGCAAACCCACTATGCAGTTTCTGGGTTAGTTCTGAATACAGATGTGCTGTGTTTCAGAACGCAAGCTCTAACTCTTCTATTATTCTATATTCACACATGAAGAAAGGAAAACCATGAGTTAGTTGCAGCATTATTTAAATAGACTCAGCGGAAGTTGAGGAGAACTCTTGAATGATACCTCCCTCCTTCAGAGAATTAATAACATTTATTTCTACTATATATAGTATAATATACTACTATAATATAATACAATTATATATATATGCTTTGATATCAAGACAATATTTACCATTGCTGTCCCTAGTTTATGCCATGGTCCTGTGACAGTTGACGATCTACAGTTGGGACACTCTGGCTGAGCTTAGGGAGATTGCTTTGATAAGGATCCTAGTTCTAATGGGGCAGGGAAGGGAATGGAGGCAACTGGATTAGGTGGCTTCCAAACAATGTAGTCTTTGGGGATGAAGTCACAGATAGCAGTTTGATGCAGAAGAAAGGAACCAGCCAAGAATTCTTTTGAAATGGGGAGTTTGCGGGTGTTATTGAGTTCAGTCAGTAGAGCCTTTCTCTGACCTCTCTGCTTATCTCAGGGACCTAGGGTCCAGAGAACTGACTGGCCACCAAGGTGGCCCTAGCCAGTAGTTTGTGGGATTGTTGTATCATGAATTCAAAGGATGAAATTCACAGACTAGAAACTGTGAATCTTAGAGAAGTTTATAGACTCCTAGGTGGGAGCCTAAGAGAGAGAAGGGGGCAGAGATCCTGGATAGCAGGAAGGGTCTCCAGGAATGGGGTACCCTTGAGCAGTTAGTCAGAGGCTATTAAAAGGACTGCGGAAGAGAACTGGAAAGAAGTCTGCAGAACTGCAATCCTGAGAAGAGATAAGGTATGTGGATTCTCTTATCTCAGGCTCTTTGTTCACTTCTGTGTTGGAACGAACATCTTGCGACTAATAGACAAAAACCTTTGAAATCCATTAACTTAGCAGATCCCTAGCTTCTACCCACCCCAAAGCTTAAGAATGTCGTAGATAACATTTTAGGGGTATAGGAAAGTTTCCTCCATCTTGCTGTAACTGCCTCTGAGGTACTCATCGATATATTTGAAATTTGCTTTTATATGTTGCCGTGTTCTGTAAACTATAAAACTTCATGAAACTGCTTCCACTTTATGGAACTTGGGATAACCTAAGTCTGTGTTTCTGGGCTATGTTCACTCAAAATGGCTATAGAATAAACTATCTCTTATTCCCTTTAAGATGAGAGCTGAGATTTTTCATCAATGAGACTTATGACAGAAGCTGGAATGTGACATAGTGAAGAGAAAGAACTGGTCAGTTCAGTTGGCCTAGCCACAGAGTGTCCAGATGCCTCCAGTTCCAGTCATGTCCTCACACGCAGCTTCCAGGCCACAGTAAAAACTGGAGAAACTGGAGGCTGAAGCTCCTCTCTGTCATTTCTACCTCTGAGAAGAACATTCTCAGAACTGCTGCTCTGAGGTCCCTGCCATACCTCAGAAATGCCTAATGTCCTGTCTCATCTAGATTCTTACTGATGGCTTAACCCAAGGATAACCTACAACTGAAGGAAGAGTGATGTGGAGAGATTTTCTTCCCTCTTTTGTCTTCTAACATCGAAGCCAAGCCTGTTTTTCGCCTGATGTCTGACAATATTTCTTAATATATATATATATATATATATATATATATATATATACATGTTTTTATTGAAAAGGGTATAGAATAGGGTCATATGTCTGAAAATGCTAATTAGATATAGTTTCTGTTTTGACTAAGGAAAATTGCTTTCTGCACAGAAGAAAGAAATAGAAGTGTCTGGTGGAACACTGGGCTAAACTCAACATTGTTACCCATAGGAGAAAAGTCAGCTTTGAGTATGAAATTAGGATTTTAAGTGTTTAGAGTTCTCTTATTAAAAAAAAAAAAAAAAGAAGCCAATATCCTTGAGGTTACTATGGTTACCTCTTATTCACAAAGGTAAAACAGTTGTGAAAGTGACCTGGGAAGATCATAAGACAGAAGCCAGCTTTTGCCCGGTGCTCGCTGCATCCTAGATATTGTGCCTGTTGCCAGCCTGTTATTCAGTGAGCACCTCTTAGCTGCTCTAACAGCTAATCTTGTAATTCTCATCTTACAGAGGAAGAAACAGAAGCCCAGAACTCAGGGCAAGAACTAAGGTTGAAGGACAGAAGGGAGATTTGAAGCTAGGTCATTTATGACCTTGTTAGACAACTGTGTTTTAATAACTGTTCATTGCCCTTCATTTTGCTCACAAACACACAGTGCAGAGCTCACTTCCTTCAGTCCAACAGACAGTTTTTCTCCAAGCCTCCAAAGTGTCACAATTACTTATTGTTTGCACAGAACATTTAATATCAACCACATGCCAGGCCTCACACAAAGCAGGGACACACACAAGGGCTAGCAAATGCTAAAATAATGTTTGTCTTTTGGGGTTTTATATCCAGAGCCTAAGCTGGTGTATCTCATAATCTTCTGGAGATAGCTGCAACATGATTGCAGAATACCAACAAATTCTTCCTTTCTGTCTGTTTGTCTAAGACATAATTCAGGTTATGGGAAGAGTGGACATTGTAATGTGAGTTTTGTTGCGGTAACATGCAAATGTAGAATTCATTCAGGTTTTAGTTTTTACAGCTTTCTAAGCCCAAACAAATCAATTTTTTTTTTTTCTGGCAAGATCACTTAGAGGTGAGAGGAGAATTGAAGTGACAGGAAGAAGCATTCATGATAATTCGGCTCACTGCTATAGTAGGATGAGGACCAAGTAGGACAGAGGAAGGCAACCCCCACCTGAGGGCATCAGCTGGGGTCTCAGTCTATTCTCAGGCTCCTCCTCCTGGCTTTGATGTGCTTCCCTGACGGTCACTCTCCAGCTCTGATCTCCAATGCTTTATGGCCATATGTGGCCATGAATCCCTCATGTTTCCCCTGTCCATCACAAGGCCAGCCCCAGACAGAATGTCATTTTTTAAAAAGCCCATTTGTTTCTCTACAGATGAGATGCTTTACCTGAGAAATAGCCTAACTGAGTCTGCTCCACAATATGAATAAGAATGAATCCCCTGTGGTTTAGGAGGGGTGCCCTGTAGCTATGGGAGCCTATGAAGCCAGTGGCAGGACCTGTGGTAGGTAGGGGCTGACCTAGTGTTCTGGTCCTGACAAATCTCACAGCTAAAGTTAGAGTCAGGCTTAAATTCCGATGTTAGTCCACCTCAGCACTGCACCTCAGTGTCCACTCTCACAAACTGAAAAAGTAGATACAAGAAATAAAGAACGGAATGTGCTTACTACCTGGGTATGTGCTTTGTATTCAGTTTAGACAGTTTATTATTGTAGTCATTCTGTCTTTGCTGCATGAGAAACGAAAATTCAGCCTGCTTCTGTTTTAAAACCTGCCAGGATTAACAAAACAGCTAAGAGTGTTAACTTCACCATGTTTCCCTCTCTGTCAGCATCTCCAGTGCAGCCAGCAATCGGCTGCTTCGCCACAGGGCTGAAGAGGCTCCCATGCCACCCCAGGCTGTCTCCAGGGACCCTCTTGTGGCACACTCCAATCCCTCTCTCCTGTCTTCTGTTCCACTGTCCAGCTCAGAGCTTTTCCTATTGCTGCTCTGAGAACTTGTAAAGCACGGGATGTACTACAAAGGCGGACTTTACCATTGTCACGTTCACATCTGATGTTTTGTTTGTATTGCTGACAGTTCACATTTACTTTACTGTAATTGGCTTCTGATCATTGCGTGCGGTCCCCTCAAACTCTAGATGTACTTCCTGACTTAAATTTTCTTTCATCTGAAGCTAATAGGATCGGCTTTCATTTCTGTAGAATGAACTGCTTCTCAGCGGTGGAAAGGAATGAGCTGGGATGCTTGTGGCATGGATGAATCTGAAAAGCCAGAAAGCACGGTGAGAGCGGCCAGACACAGAGATCATGTGCAGTATAATTCCATCAAAAACTCTAGGGAATAAATGTAATTTACAGTGACAGAGAACAGACCAGCAATTGCTTGGGGCCCTGGGTGGGATGACAAAATGACTCAGGCACACAGGAAACCTC
Source organism: Lophiomys imhausi (assembly GCA_907164525.1). Taxonomy (NCBI): domain Eukaryota; kingdom Metazoa; phylum Chordata; class Mammalia; order Rodentia; family Muridae; genus Lophiomys; species Lophiomys imhausi. The sequence goes on from CAJQZJ010032781.1 coordinate 484,569, forward strand.
TCATGGTGATGTGAAAATCTGATTGTAGTGGGTGTCATATGCTGTGTTTATTCGTCAAAACTCATTAAACCGTATTACTAACCTGGAAGTCCTTGTGTACAAAACAAGTTTCAACAGAGCTGAGCAACAAACTGCTTTTGGTCTGATTCCCCCCACCCCGTATGTGTTTATTGTGTGTATGTGTGTTTGCATGCATGTGGGTACACGTACATGTATGCACATGTGGAGGTCTGAGTTATCATCATCCCTTGCTCTTCACTTTATTATAAAGGCTGGAATTTTGGCCGAACTTAGGCATTGCTGTGTCAGTGGGTCTTGCTGCTTGCTGGGGACTCTTCACTGTTGGTCCACAGTTTGTGAGCAGAGCTCTGTCATCACACCCAGCTGGCTTTCACATGGCTTCTGGGTACCCGTGGGGTCCTCATGCTTGCATACACACTATTTACCTGTAGAGGGATCTCCACAGCATTGGTTCCTGTCCTTTTTTTTTTTTTAATATACAAACAAAGTTTCATTGGAACACAATCACATGCATTTGTTTACTCAGTATCTATGGCTGGTTTTATGCTATAAAGACAGGTTAGGCAGTTATGACACAGACAACATGGCCTGCCAGGCCCAAATTATTTACTCTCAGGTCTTTTATGGAGCATGCAGGCTGACAACTAGTTGGGTGACAAGTGACACATGTCTTACTGTACACTTCCATCATCTTCAGAGGGATCCAAAGGGTTATAATCAGAGACCATATGTGGATAAGAGCCCAGTGTGGGGTGTATACCTGTAAGCTAGCATTTGGGAGGGGAAGCAGGAGGATCTAAGAGTTTGTGGCTAGTCTGGGCTATATGAAAACTGGTCTCAAAAAAAAAAAATACATGACATGTGGCTTCAGGCTTTTATGACAGTCAGGTAGGTTTAAAGGAGGACACAAGGAGTCCCTGTGCCCAGGACTCAGAACTTCATGGGAATGACAGGCCAGTACTTTGGCTGGTTTCTGTCACAGTGCTTGTCACAGCTCAGCCGCACAGTGGCCTCAGTGACCAGGGTCTTGGGAGCACTGTCCCCACACCTGTCCCCACACAAGAGCTTCATCTCTGCTTTTGCGAGGCTCCCCAGGCTTCTCAGACGTGGGACTCCACTGACTGTACATGCTGGCTGTAGCGGCCAGCACCCAGAGTCATCCAGGCATTCCTCCTCCAGCTGCAGGGGCCACCCTCTTCTCTGTGCCTCCACCCCCCCTCCCCTGGTCTCTGCAGAGTAGTGGCGGAACTCCTCGGTGACTTCCATGTTGCCCAGGTCATATTCTACTCCGTCAATCTGAATCCGACTCCAGCTCCTCCTCGTCACACAGCGATTCATCTTCCCTTATGGACGACTGGCTTGTAGAGTTGTCACGCAGAGGATGGCCAGAGATTTTGGGGTGTGAAACAGTGTAAGGAGACTCCTGCCAGGCCATGCGCTGGCCTTTAAAGCTCCAAGGATGCCAAACATCATAAGACCGAGCGTTCCAGGGAAGAACTCCATGACGGGAGAACCATGGGGAAGTAAAATAGGAATCCTGAACTCTCTGTAGGCATTTTGGTGGCTTTGCATCCAAATCATTGCACGGTAATAATGTTGCCAGGGTATATCTCACCCATATACTGGGTGAGAATACCAAGATGTGGTGGCTTTCCAGTTTGATGATATTGCTGTTATCTCTGATTGCCAAAGTCCAAGTGGACACTCATGGGCATGTCGCTTGCAGGTCTTAGGCGGTCGGCAATAGCAAACCTCATTGTCATTGAGGGGAGGGGGCAGGAGAAGCTGGTCCCTGTCTTTTGTAACACAAGTTCATTTTGCTTTCTTGTAAATAATAATGAGGTGTTGCACACAGTGTTGGGTAGTGAATCTATTCTGTTATGTACCTCTTGTTGCTGGAGAGAACTCAGTCCAGTAGTTCATGTGTCTTGAGTTACTTTTGTTGAGTACATTGTTCATTTTCGCTAAGCTGTGTCTACTTGCTGACTTTATTTTTTCTGCTTAATACGGATATGATTTAGGAACTCCTGGAGGGTTCTCAGCTACAATCCCTTAAAGCAATGTTGGCTCCTCACACTTCTCTTGCTTTTGGGATTCTTGGATGTGTGCTAGGCGGCCTTGGTTCAACCTTCACGTTCCCCTGTCGAATATTTCGTATTGTCAATAACTTTACTTCTCCTGTGGCTGAAATTATTTCCTTAGACCAGTCTTACATTTTTTTTCTCCTTTGATCATGTTGATATGATTAGGAGAGTTAATATTATTTTTACTACTACAATTACAAGTTCAATTTAAAACTAAACAGGCGTATCATTTTTCTATTTGTTTTTGAGCAGGGTCTCCTGTGTTCTGGGCTGGTTTAAGACCCCTAAACCTCCTGCTCTACAGGCGTGCTGGGATTACAGGTGTGCTCAATCAGTCGGTTTATGTGACTCTGCAGGTTGACCGTAGGCCGTGGTGCATCTAGGCAAACACTCTACCAAATGAGCAACACCCTCAGCCCTGTTCCTGTGCTACAGGTCTTGTCTCATGTCTTCTGCTTCTAGATTTAGCTCTTAATACATTTTCTTCATGTTTGTTTATAAGTCTCATTCTCCTCTATTGTTTTAGGTTGCAGAGTTCTGTGCGACATGTTGTGCCTACATCCTGTTTTCCTATGTGGTTTGTAATTTTTGATCCCAAGTTCATTTTCCACAGGCTTCGTTTACTGTGTGATTCCCGTTGGTCTGGGCCTCGGAATGGTTTTTAGGTTTTCTCTGCCAGGTCCCTAGAGGCTCCACCGGCTGGCGCTTAAGTTTAATGGTAAACTGCTTTCGGAAGGCTCTTCAGCAGTGGGATCTTGCTCCTCCCCCACCAAGAGGTGGAGTTATTCTCTTCCTTCTCCATTCCGAGCTGCTTAGGTCTGGCCAGAACCAGTGAAATGTCACAGCAGTGGTATAGTGTGACTGCCATGCCTGACCTCAGAATATTCTTTCACTCTTCCCACCTGCTATGCTCCCTCTTTGAGGCCAGTCATTATGCTGAAGTCTGATTACTCACTCTGAGAACACCTGGCCATGAGGAAGACCTGTCTTCTCATGGAGGACCCACCCCTGGAGCAGAAGAGCCATCTGGCCAGTCTTGCCCTGAACTCCTGGATAAGCAGATCGTAAGCAAACAATCAACTGTACCACACAGTCCCTGGAGCCCGATGCTTACAGGTGGTGCTTCTTCTCCCATCGTGTAGGCTGACGGCAGACTGTCTTCACTCCTCCTCACTTACGGTCCTGTCTTTCCTTCAGCTCCTCGAGTTGAAACACTTCGGTCACTGGCCATACTGTCTCACTCATTACAATTCAGTTCTGTGTCCTTTATGGTACTACCTCCTATGATCCTCATATAGAAAGATAAATAATTATCTTTGCTCTCAGGATGCCCTTCTTCCCCCAAAAGATATACTCCTTTCTAATTTCTGTGAAATCCAGGTTTGAGTCAAGATGTTTTGATGAAAGGAAGCCCTCCCTTTCCTGTTATTATTGTCACTCATCAGCACCTCTGCCAAATGGAACTACCTTGTCCTCTGCTTTTAGGCTCCACTAAAGGACTTCCTCTGCTGTAGATGGTTTATTTTATTTTATTTTATTTTTTGGACAGGTCTTATGTATCTCAAGCCGGCCTAGAATTGGTTATGTAGCTGAGAATGACCTTGAAATTGATCTCCCTGCTTCAATTTCCCAAGTGCAGGATTTACAGGTGTGCACTCACCATATCTGGTACAAGCATTGCTAGGGATTGCACTGAGGGCTTTGTGCATGCTAGGCAAGCATTCTACAACTGAGCTGCGTGTGTGCATACATGCATGCACGTGTGTGCATGTGTGCTCACTCCTAGACCTGCATGTGTGCATGTATAAGTGAAAGGAATACCTACAGAAGTTGCTTCTCTCATTCTACATGGGCCCTAGAGATTGGACTCAGGCTTGAACCAGGCTCAGTGGCAGATGCCTTTGCCTCCTGAGCCTTCTTGCTGATCATGTTGACACTTTTTCCTGTTTGGAAAAGTTGTAACTGTCTTATGGCTTTTACCTTATGGTGACTGAAATGCGCCCATCTTTGAAGGTCTGTGTAAATTGTCCATCTGAAGAAGGTTCAGAAGTGAAGGTGCTAACACTGTTACCTCTATCGTGAAGCGATCTGCTGGCTCTCATTGTAGCCGGGAGAGATTTTTGAAAATGAAGTGTCAGAGATGGTTTATCAGTGTGGACTAAATTAGTGAGGAGCCACTTGTAAAAGATGGCATGCTGAGCTCTGAGATGGTGGTGAAGGGAGTCTTCTCTCTCTCCTGTTTCCCTCACTAGTGATTTAAAAGGAAGGAAGTCATGCATTTCCAGTCAGGAAATTTTGCCTTTTTATCCTTTTTAGGGTGTTATTAAATTTTCGTCTACCATGGAGACCAAAGCAAGTACAAATTGTGTTTTCTCCTGTCTGTGCTGTGAAAATGATGGGAGTGGTGAGGAGAGGACGGGGAGAGGATGTTGAAGGAGTCCACATTCTTCAGAGCTTCAGGGCCTCTTTAATTAGCAAGGAGCTGTCAGGGAAGATGGACAATCCTCCTTTGTCAGGGCAGCACAGTGTAATATTTGTTTTTTCTCTTGGTGCCTTTGTACACAATCATGATGAGAGTAGTTCAGACGCTGCCTGGGAGTCTGGCTAGGAGATGCTTGCCTTGAAAAGCATAGGAGCTAATGGTGAGCCTGCTGAGAGGCAAGAAAGGCAGCACAGGTGCTGTGGGGAGCTCTTCCTAATGCTGAGATTGGCTGGGAAAGGAGTTGGATGAGCTGTTGAGCACATGGATACTTCGAATGTGAGACCAGAATGGAAAATGTTCCCCTCTGGCAGAAGCACATTTTATGGCAATAGATTCTAAGACACTTTTATTTTTCTTAGGCATTCTTTTTTCTTTTTTGCTAGGTGTCTTCAATTCTGCATACATCAACCAATAGTAAAATTATATAAATTTTGAAAGTTTCCAAAGTCTAGGACTTTCATGGACTTGAGCAAAAGCGATAAGAGAGGTTGGTGTCTCCCAATGGCTTCCTGGCAGATGCCACCCCATCCTGAGAATCTACCAGGGCTGATGGACCGGGATGGGTACTCAGTCATAGGATGCTTCTTACTCAATTTTTTTTTTTTTTTTTTTTTTTTTTTGCGACCAGGTGTCCTAATGTAGCCTAAACTGACCTTGAAATTGTGATCCACCTGTCTTAGCATCCTGAGTGATTGTACTCATGAGCTTCCACATCCATCTAATTAACTTAACAAAGCATTCCACTGCAGAGCAGTAGTCCATATCTCTAAACAGGACCCCATCGCCGCCACCACCCTCCCCAGGGACCAGGAAGAAGGGATCAAAACAAAATTAAGAGCTAGAGAATTGGAAAGAATCTTTGCAATGGTGACTTTGAACACCCCTGGCTGTTGAATGCGGTAATCCACAGCAACCAAGATCAGTTGTGCAAGGCCTGCGTGCGACCCAGGCGGTCAAACACCCAGCATGGAGGGAGGAAGTGTCTAGGAAGCCCCACCCTAGCATCTATGAAGCCCCGCCCCTAGCCAAGATGCTACTGGCAGCGGTGGGTCCTGACCGAGGGACAATCAGTTTTCTTTGAGAGCGTGGCAAAGGGTGAGCTGCCAGTGCTCCAGTGGACAGCCCCACACCTCTGTACGTGTGAGCACCCCTGATTTGACTCAGTGGGATGTGTATGAAAGTAGGAGAGGGACATGGGAAAAGCAGGTTCTACAGGGAGCGGGAGGGAATAAAAGAGGGAAGGGGTGGGTGGATCAAAACACAGTACATGTACGTGGAACCGTCACAGTATAAACAAAAAACTATTGGACACATTCTCTCTCCCTTTCCTGCACCTGCTGGTCAAGACTAGTAGTTGAGATGCATGGTTACTGGTGATCGCGCACTGAAAATGGCTCTTGTGTTTGTTTGTTTGTTTAATCATTTCCAACGATACATTAACCATTAGCCAAAACGTACTGCTCTAAAAGCATTAACATAACAGGGATACCAAAAATGAAATAGAGTGATCAAGAAACTAATTTTGAATGTGCTAATATGCAACAGTATTTTCTAGCTCAAGGCACTCCCGGGGCCCATCAGATCTGGGCATTCCTGCTTCCTTCCCACCAAGAACCACAACCTACATAAACATAAGACACACACACACACACACACACACACACACACACACACACACACAGAGAACACAATCAGGCATCTGTCTAACCAGTGTATAATTTGCGTACGTTGTGCTGGTCTGGAGTGCTAGCTGGTTGACTGTGTTACTAACTCTTGGATTGACAGAGTGCTTTGTGGAACTGCTAAGTACCCATTTGTTAGACATGCGGTAATTTGCTTGTACTAAGGGTGCGTCATCAGAGATGGTCCAACATGCACTGGAGCGTGATCAGAGAGTTAGCCGGACTAATGGGCTGTGAGGATGGTGACGACAAGCAACAGAGGACCCAGGTAGCTTTGACATTAAAGGAACTGGAGTTCTGTTTGTTGATGGAGAGGGGGCATTAAGGCAGGTAGCCACAAGAGTCTAGAGAGGCATTGGGGTTTTCTTCTGTGTGTTGTTCGCAGCCCCACTCCCAGTTTAGATTAAGATATACACAGTTCATTGCTCTAGCCAGCTTCGGTTTTGAAGTATTTTGAACACAGATGGCATCTGGGTACATCTTTCTGAAGGACAGAGCTGAAAGAAAACTATGGAAAGGTCTAGGGTCATCTCACTGGACAGCATCTTGTTCCTGTCATTCAAGACAAACCCTTCTCTAAACCTCAGTCCCCCTCTCTCAATTTCTCTCTCATAGTGGCAGCACTTGTAGGAATATGAGAATGCAGGCAGTTTAGTAGTTGGGTGCATGATGAAGGCTCAGGCCCTGAGGACCTTGTGGAAAAACCCTCTCAGATGCATTTTTAGAGTGTCCTTGCTCAATGCCAACACCGATCTGCCTTTGGAACAGACCTGCCTCCTAGACCCTGGCCTTTAGCTGATCCAACATCACATCACACATGTTCAGTCAAGTCACTCTGGTCCCCTGGCTGCAGGCAAGAGATGCCTGAGAAGAGAAAGCTCACCCCTGAAGAGGATGGAGAGCAATTGTTGTGTGGCGGACATCAGAGGCTCAGTGCCAGACACACACATCCAGAGCCCAGGGCAGTGATTTACAGGGGCTGTACTGAGAGAGGATGGCAAATTCAACTGGGATGTGGGCCGATGAGAGAGTGGAAAATGAGTCATGTGTAACAGAAGGGCTTTAATTTGCTGCAAGGAGAATTTCAGGTTAGGCAGAGAGGGGGATGCTGGCATAGTCAGAGTCCCTGGAGCTGAGTTCTAAGGAAGCCACAAAATTTCTCCTTCAATAAGAAGATTTTCCTCATCCCAAGATGGACCCAGCCAATCAGGACAGGCTGAACGTTGTGTAGCAGCTGGGTCTGTGTAAGCTTTGTAATCCTTGAAAACAGAATGAATTGATGGATGAGGGACAGGTCCCCTGTGATTTTCATTGTCCCTGGTCCCTTTCTAGGAAATGTGATTGAGTTTTTGAATGTTCAAGAAATAAGAAGGATGCTAAGAAAAGTGTAACTGAGAAGGAAAAAAACCTATTTGGGAAATATGAGCACCAAGAATGTTGAAAAGAGAATTGAGTGTTTCTTAGCCGTTCAATCACCGAGTATACAGCTGCACAGTGCTAATTTACACATTCTCTGGCCAAGAGAAAGACAGTGCGTGTGGGATTAGGGGTGGGCTGCAGAAGAAAATGGAAAGAAAATAAAGTCTATTTAGAGTTAGTGGGTAAATGTTTCATTTTAATGCAAAGAGTATTTTAATGGAATATAATGCCCACGGCTGAAGGAAAAAAATATCAAATTTGGAAATAGTTTAAAATTACTTATTATTTTTAAAGGTTTGTCTTATTGAAAAGTTGTTTGAGGCAGCTTATTCGACACATGCTCATGAATGCCTTTTGTGTGTTTTCCACTCGAGTAAGTTTATTAGGTGTGTGAACAAGGCGCCACATTACTCACAGTTTCTAATGGCGTGTGCAAGGAGGGAGACAGAGTGACAGACAGAACCAGGTTAGTGTCTGAAGGGGACAGAGGGACAGAAGGCCTTTGCTCTGCATCTTTTTTTTTTTTTTTTTATAAATACTTTATTTTTTTTTCTTCAAGTTACATCTCAGTAACAAACCCCTCCCTATTCCCCCTTCCTAACCCGCCCTTCCACCCTCTTCCCTCCAGAGGTTTCCCCTTTCATCCCTTGAAAGACTTTTATGCAGTTGGAAGAAGAGAGGTGCTGCCCTCAGGAGAGGCGGGCCGGCTGCCTTTTGTAAAGGCTTTGGCTTCCCTAGGCTCAGGGACGTCACAAACATAACCCACAATGAGCTGGCCTTTTCACAATACCTTGTGGTTACAGGGTCTAAGGAGATAGACACTCCTACCTATGAGGAACTGCTATGGAATAAACTTTCACACCCTTCATAAATCTTGTCAATCACTTTGAGTATTTGCATTTTATTCCGGCAAATATGTGGGCCAAACTATTACTTTCTCAAAATAAAATATTCCCCATGGCATTTAATTTTCTTGTTAAACTTAAAGTGGAATTGGGGAAAGGTTGCTACAAAAGAATGAAGGGATAAAATGAGGTATTAACATCAAAAACACTGAAAAACTAAATCAAACCGAAGTGAAACATTAAACCTTTTACAATACGGAGACAAATGTGAGGTTTTCATAACTTGAGGTTTTCATCCAATGGCCATATTAATGAATGTACTTCCCTTGAAAATACTGACAAACTGGATTAGAGGAAAAGAGGCAATTTACCATCTATCACCTGTTTTTAAATGGCAAATTTTTATTATAATTCACAAATGGAGTCAGATGTGAATAACTGTTTTACAATGTAAGCTGATGAAAAAGAATAAAACAGACATTTGTCTAATGCTGTTAAGATCTGATGCTTGCTTAAGATATTGCTGAGCTCACCACTTGGAGGAGTAAACAAATCTGAGTTAGAAATGTTATTATTTATGATGTAACTTCTTCCTATTTCTTAATTATAAAAGTGTCAATAAAAGTGCAAGTTCAGTAATTTAAATGTTTAATGCTTTTGAAAATCTAGGCCTCTTCATCTATCAGACAAAATAAATTTATACACAAGATTCTATTTATTTTACTTTAATGAAAAAAAAACATAGACAACAAATGGAGGCATCACAGCTTAAATCATGGAGTTGTTATTTTTTAACTGAGGATCAGATAAACTCAGTGCACTGTACTGATAAAAACATGCTGATGGGCGCTGGAGAGATAGCTCAGGGTACAAGCACTTACTGCTCTTCCAGAGGACCCAAGTTCAATTCCCAACACCCATGTGGCAGCATACTTCCACAACCCTCTTCAACTCAGTGTTAGATCTTCAGGCTTAGTGGCGCCTGCATACATGTGTCCATAACCTCACACAGACCCACACGAAAACTTGATGGAAAGAAAGCAGGACCACTCAGAAGAGAAGCACCACTGATTTCTCAATCAAGTTCAAAGACCACAGGGGGTAATTACAGCCTATACCTGTCATCCACATGAACTGAATACTCCACACAAACCAGCTCATCACCCTGTTGATTTAAAAACAGAAGACAATTTGATTCCATTGATCCACTGGTCTGTTTCTATACCAGTACCATGCTGTTTTTATTACTATTGCTTTGTAGTACAGCTTGAAATCTGGGATGGTGATACCTCCAGATGTTTTTTTTTTTTTTATTGTACAGGATTGATTTAACTATTCTGGGTTTTTTGTTGTTCCATATGAAATTGAGAATAGCTTTTTCCAGGTCTATAAAGAATTGTGGTATTCTGATAGGAATTGCAACGAATCTGTATATTGCTTTTGGCAGAATGGCCATTTTTATTATGTTGATCCTACCTATCCATGAGCATGGGAGATCTTTCCATCTTCTGATGACCTCTTCAAATTCTTTCTTCAAGGACTTGAAGCTCTTATCATACAGGTCTTTCACTTGCTTGGTTAGAGTTACCCCCAGGCATTTTATATTGTTTGTGGCTATTGTGAAGGGTGTTGTTTCCCTAATTTCTTTCTCAGCCCATTTATTTATTTATTTTTTTTGCATAAAGAAGGGCTTCTGATTTTTTTGAATTAATTTTGTATCCAGCCACCTTGCTGAAGGTGTTTATCAGCTGTAAGAGTTCTCTGGTGGAATTTTTGGGGTCGCTTATGTATACTATCATATCATCTGCAAATAGGGATAATTTGACTTCTTCATTTCCAATTTGTATCCCTTTGATCCTTAATCATCATGGAAATGCAACTCAAGATGACTCTGAGATTCCATCTCACACCTGTCAGAATGGCTAAGATCAAAAACTCAAATGACAGCACATCCTGGCGAGGTTGTGGAAAAAGGGGAACACTCCTCCATTGCTGGTGGGAGTGCAAGCTTGTACAACCACTATGGAAATCAGTTTGGGGATATCTTAGAAAACTTGGAATAGCTTTACCTCAAGACCCAGCTATACCACGTCTGGATATACATCCAAATGATTCCTCACCAAATAACAAGGAAGTTTCCTCATCTATGTTCATAGCAGCCTTATTTGTAATAGCTAGAAACTGGAAACAACCCATATGTCCCTCAAGAAAGGAATGGATTAAAATACTGTGGTATATCTACACAATGGAATACTACTCAGCCATCAGAAACAACGAAATCCTGCAATTTGCAGCCAAATGAATGGAACTAGAGAAGCTCATCCTGAGTGAGCTAACCCAGACTCAGAAGGATGCACATATTATTTATTCACTTATAATCAGATTTTAGTCATATAGTACAGGATAACTATACTACAACCAATGCACCAAAGGGAAAATGAACATAGACTTTGTTTCCTGTCAATGAGACACTTTGCCCTAGTGGTGCTGCCTTGTAGGCCCCCAGCGTATGAAAAGGCTCTTGGCCCTCATATGACTGCTGAACTGGGGTGAGGGACTGATATGTAGGGACACTTTACTCCAGAGAAGTAGGATGGAAGGGATAGAGAGTAGAGGGTGGGGGGCGGGACTGAGAGGGGTGGAAAGAGGACACTGTGATGGAGATGTAACCTGAAGTAAAAAATAATATTAAAAAAAAAAAAAAACCCAGAAGACAATCTGCAGTATGCCTTCCAGAGACTATTCCTAGATGACCAGACAGCACAGTGTGTGATGGAGGAGTTCATCCCACCTGCAAAATTCTTCACGCCAAAACCATCAGTGGCATCCAGAATGTGGATGAACCACTTTTTAGTTTTAAGATTTATGTGTGGTAGCATCTTGCCACTTGGGATTCTTCTTCATTCACTTTCCAAAGCTGAATGAAGTGTCAGATTGACACTTACTGAACATATAAGGAACACCGTTTCCGTGCTGGGGAGCCAAAGAGCTGAGGAGTGCAAACGAAACAAAACAAAACAACGAAAATAACACCAACAACAAAACAAAACCAGGACGTTTGCAACCTGCTTGAGAAGTAAGGCCACAAACAGAAAGTGAAGAAAATTGATCACTACCCAAAGATGTACGAGCAGATAGGATGTAATTAATTAATTGCCAGAAGAGTTCTATAACCTGTAATTGTTAGAGGTGAAGTAGAAAGAATGTTCAAGGAAGGAGGCTTGAATGGACAAATGGGAGATGCTATGACCCCAAGGGATGGAGAGATAGACTTCAATCAGAAGCACAGACACAAAGAGAGCAGGAACACTAGTGTCCACAGGTCAAGGTTAGTCCTGTAGATTGCTTTTGTTCACGGAAAGCATTAAGAATAGATTGAGCATTTTTAAAGTGGGGGGAAAAAAGGGAATATTCTGTAATGCAGAAGAGTGTTGTGGAATGGACCCTTTAGCGTGCTTGAATTTACTTTTGTTGGCCCTCAGCCATCAGCCATTTGTTTGTGTCTTTGACTGCTTTCGTGTAGCAATGGCAGAACCGAGGCGCTTTGACAGACCCAATGGCTGCAAAGCCTACTAGTTACTGTCTGGCTCTTTACTGGGAAAGCCTGCCAATCCCTAATGTAAGAGAATAATGGGCAAGAATGATGGAAAGGAATGTGGCAGGCCTGCCAACATGTAGTGCTTCGGACATAAAGGACGCCACTAAAAGTTATGAAGATAGGAATGAACTTGCAGTAACAAAGTTCGTTCCGTGGGTTTCTCTGAGTATCTCTCTGACCCTTTCTTTGGGTTCTGTGTTGCCCTTGTACCTTTCCTACAATAGCACAGACCCATACACAAAATCTGAGAATTGAAGGTGATTCCCCAGACACGAAGAATTACTAAAAATCGTTGTCCTTTCCAGGGGGTTGGCGACACCAAACCATTTCAGAAAAAAAAAAAATAATGGTCTTTAGCAAGACTCAAATTGCAGTAATAGCTTACTTGTGAGACCCTCTCCTACAGGTGGCTTCCTCAGACTCACCATGAATGCATTTTCAACACTAAATTTTCCTCATAATATTTTCAGGGAAATACCTTAGAGGGGGACCTTCCCAAGAGGAGAAACCAAGAGAAGTATAGCAAAACACACTGTGGAGTAAGTACTTCACAGTAAAAGAAAATATCTTTGGGAAACATGGTGAGAAACTAAGAAACTTGGGTAATAATCGAGCTTTGGAGAAATCCAATATAAACCAAATTTAAATGACAGGCCAGGGCTGCCAGCCATATTTACTTTAAATTTATTATATTTAAAAAAGAATCCTAGGGAGAAATTCCACAAGAAAACAAATCTAGCTAAAAGCTACATTCTTCTTTCTATGTTATGAAAACTAGGTAAAGACTCTTCATTTTAGACTTTTATCTTTTAATACAATATCTTTTTTCCATAATTAGTTCATGTGAAAATATTTTTTGTTTTGTTATTTGAGAAAAGATGAGAATGTCTATTAAGAAGAGTAGAGTAAGCTCTGGAGAGACGACAAAGAAGTTACCTTGCTGCTCACACAGAGGACTTGGGCTCAGTTTGGAGGACCCATGTGGTGGCTCTAAAACACCTGTAATTGCAGCTTTAGGGGATTGGAAACCTTCTTCTGGCCTTTGTGGGCACTGCACACACATGGCGCACATGCGTAAGTGCATGATAACACCTAATACACATGAAATAAAAATAAATGCCAGTTATAGTACCATAAACAGGTGGCTGAAAGACACAGCCAAACATCCTTGGGCACAGGTACACACATGAACACATCTGGGTACAGACATACAAGAAACACCAGCTTCAGGATGTAAAAAGGTAAGGGGGAGATGGTTTCTAGAAAAAGTCATTCCTATGCTCACCTGGAAAGTAAGAGAATGATTTTCCCATAACACTTCCTAATGGATCTTCCAGTCAGCCGTGATGTGAGTATGATTTATGTAGTGGATGACAAGGAAGATTTTATTATATCTGGGATTCATTTAGCATCTTTAGATGGGAAAGTTTGAGACCAATTAAAACCTTAATAAATGACTGTTGAATATAAATATATTAAGTTAGTGTGTGTGCAGGGTGAAACTGGAAAAGTTATGAGAGTCTGCATTTTAATTCTGTCAGGGAACTGTATGTCATAACTCTGAGAATAACTTAGATTACTTAGTGATAGAGCTGTTTATAATGAAACAAAAATGAATTTAAATAGTAAAATTTAGCTCATGACTCCTGATATCTCATGAGTCCTAAGGCTTGCTGATGTCTCATTGGTGACAGGCCAGGCTGAGAGGGAAGATGGAATAGTGGAAGCCAAGGAGAACCCTCTTGATGCCAGTGTTTGGTGTACTGATAGTAGTGTCCCCAGGCTCTCATCATGAAGGGAAGTAGGCCCCTTAGAGAGGTCGCATAAAGGAGTGAGAGTCTTTGGTGGGAGGTAATTTTTATGGGAAGAAGGTGGGAACAACCTGGCTGTGGAGTGAGCTGTTTAGTTATTTGTCAAGTTGACACAAGCTAGAATAATCTGGGAAGAGGAAATGCCAATTGAGGAATTATCTCCATTATGCATCGGCCCATAGCCAAGTGTATAGGGCATTTTCTTGATTAGTGATTGATTTAGGTGGGTGGTGCCACATCTGGTTGAGTAAGAAAGCAGGCTAAGCAAGCCATGAGGAGACAGCTAGTAGTCAGCACTCCTTCATGGCCCCTGAGTCAGTCTGTATGTCCTGCCTTGAGTACCTGTACCGGCTTTACTCAATGATAGGTTGTTATGGGGACCTGTGAGCCACATAAATTCCTTCTTCTCTAAGTTGCCTTTGGTCATGGTGCTGATCACAGCAAACTAAAACATAGGCTGGGCTACACCTAGATGGGACATGCAGTGCTGTTGATAATGAATTTCCCAAGGGATGGGGGTTGAAAATACAAGATGGTGCATCTGATCTGCACATTCAGTTGTTAGGGTCTATTCACTTCCACACTCAGCTGAGGCTTTTTGTCCTTGTGCAGATCTCTTTTGGATCTGTAGTAGTCACTTAGTTATGGTGACAAAAGCAACGTAGAGAAGAGAGGGTTCATTTTGGCTCCCAGTTCAAGGGAAGAGTCCATTGTGGTGGGGGAAGCCGAGGCAGCAGTAGCACGAGGCAGCCAGCCACATTGCTTCTTGACTGTAACAAGAAGCAGACATAAGTGCCAGAAACCAAACCTGCATTTCCATTTCCCTCTGTTCTGTAACCCTATCCTATGGGATGATGCTGCCCAAATTCATGGTGGCTCTTCCATCCTAGGTTAAACTTTCCTGGAAATTCCCCCTAGACCAGAGGTTCTCAATTTTTCAAAGGAGTCACTAAAGACCATGGGAAAACAGATATTTGCATTATGACTCATAACAGTAGCAAAATTACAGTTATAAAGTAACAACAAAAATAATTTTATGGTTGGGGGTCATTACAACATGAGGAACTGGATTAAAGGGTCACAGCATTAGGAAGGTTGAGAACCACTGGTCCAGACATACTCAGAAATGTGTTTTCACAGTGATTCAAAATCCATCCAAGTTGATCAAGAAGGTTAACTGTCCCAGTATCTTAGAAGGTGTAGATACTAATCCAGTGTTTTCTTATGAGGAAACCCAAGATGATACCATGAACTCAGAGTGCTGAATTCCTCACACTGGCCAGGTCACTGTGGTAGGTAAGATGGATAACTTCTAAGTTCAACACCCTATGCCATGGGTGTTGCAGGTCAATTGAGGTTGAACAGCTGACTGCACGGGGCTTTTGTTTTATTATTAATTTTAGAAATAGGCACTCTTAGATTTAAGCTACACAATTTAAGAAGTTGGGAAAATTGGACTATACCTATAGACCAGCCTAAGCTATTCTTGACACTTGGCCCATTTTAAAACAAAAATATCGTGGCTGCATTCTCCTATCTACCCACCTCCTACAAATCTGGCTGTACCTCCATTCCCTGGCAGATTCAGAACCTGTTTTTATTTCTAAGCTAAAGCTTTTCTAGGGTAGACCTTCCAAAGAAGCAGCTGTCAATCCTATTTTAGAAAATCCTAGCCTAGGTTTATCCTAACATTTCTTGCTTTTAGATTATAGTAATACTATGTACCCCTACTCCTCACTGTACTTGGTCATAACCTATGAATGTCAATAAAATTTAAAATTTGGGGATTAGGGGAGATTGCATAGTCAGTAAAATGCTTGGTGCACACACACAAGACCTGAGTTTGGAACTCCACAACTCAAAGAGCCAGGCATGGTGGTGCCTGCCTGTACCCCCATTCTGGGAGGATAGAGGTACGATGTTAATGGGACTTGCTGGCTAACCATCCTCACTAAATTAGTGAGGTCCAGGTTCAGTGAGCACTCTTGTCTTAAAAAATAAGGTTTAGAGGAGTGGTTCTCAACCTGATGGTCACAACCCTATCGGGGGGGGGGGGTCACGTATCAGATAGTCTGCATATCAAATGTTTACGTTAACATTCATAACAGTAGGAAAATTATGGTTATGGCATAGCAACAAAATAATTTTATGGTTGGGGCGGTGTCACCACAACATTAGGAAGTGTATTAAAGGGTTGCAGTGTGAAGAAGGTTGAGACCCACCGGTATAAAGTGACCAAAAAAAAACTTAACATCAATGTGCATGTGCACATGAGAATGTACACACACATGGAAATACACACAGGGAAGAGTACCACTTTGGAAAGCATGGATTTGGGTGGCTGGGTGTTCAGTTGAAGAAGCCATGTCAGAGTGGGTTCAACTGTGATCTTTCTATCTTCAGTGGAAAGTCTTCTTAAAATAACTTTTTATCATTTAAAAGTGATCATCATTCAGGCTGGTAAGACGGCTCAGTTGTTAAAAGCACTGCCTGCTCTTGAAGAGGACCCTAGTTCAATCCCCAGCACCCACGTGGCAGCTCACAGCTGTCTCTAACTCCAGTTCCTGGGCATCCAACACAGTTACACACACAAACATGGAGGAAGAACACCAATGCATATAAAATAAAAATGAAAAAGAAAAAAAGTGGTCATCGTGCCAGGAATTGAAGTAAATGATCTCACATTAAACTCTGATAAGGCTGTTAATATTGTCAAATGAAAGATCAGAGAGAAGTCAAGAGGCTTGGTCCAAGTGACCAAGCAAGAAAGTGCTCATCAATATTCTTCACCAGAGTCTGCTGACCCTTCCCAGATTTGGTACAGATTTTCTGGAGAGAGAGAGAGAGAGAGAGAGAGAGAGAGAGAGAGAGAGAGAGAGAGAGAGGTGCTCAAACCATCTTTGCCTCTTTTTTTGGAAGGGGATACTTTATTACTTTTGAGATTATAATTATAAATTTATAAACTTTCTCCCTTCTCTTTCCTCCCTCCACACCTGCCGATATACCTCTCTCTGCTCTTTTTCAAATTCATGGCCTCTTTTTAAAAACTTAATTGTTGTTACATGCATGTATGTATATACACACATTCCTAAATGCTACCTGTTTCATCCATGTACCTTGTTCGTGTGTCCGTCTTTCCTCTTAGTTTGTAGTTTGCTCCTTTACTGTGTGATGTTGTCAGGAGAGACCACCAAAACCAATCTCTTATTGCTGACAGGTCCTGTAGTAACTGAAAGATTTTTCCCACCAGCTCACCAGATTTAAAAAAACTGACATGAAAGGAACAAATGAACAAATGAATGAATGTGGGGTCTAGGAGATAGCTCAGTGGGCAAAGGTACTTGTCCCTAAGCCTGACAACCTAAGTTCAACCTCTGGGGCCTACTTGGTAGAAGTTGTTCTCTGACCTCCACGTGCACCTGGTGACATGAGTGTTCTCCTTCAAAGAAATAAACAAGTAAGTTGGCTGAGTTTTTCTGGTCTGCTGTGTTACTTTAGGTTACTCTTGCTGTGACGAAATACCATGATGAAGGTTAACTTGGGGAAAGGGCAGGAACCTGCGGCAGGAGCTGATGCAGACAGAGGCCATGGAGGGGTACTGCTTACCGGATTGCTCCTTATGGCTTGCTCAGCCTGCTTTCCTACAGAACCCAGGACCAGGGTAGTTCCCACGCATATCAAACACTAAATAAGAAAATGTCCAACAGGCTTGCCTGATCTTGTGGAGTCATTTTTCAGTTGAGGCTCCCTTCTCACCAGTGGTCCTAGCTTGTGTCAAGCTAACACGAAATAAACCAGCACACCTGCTAAGACCATTTGTTAAAGCAACTGTTTAAAGTATGTGATCGCCATCAAACCACTCTTATAAAATATGTGTGCCTCCAAGGCAGAGGGAGGGAGGGAGGAAAGGAAGTTGCAGCAGGACAGAGTGCAGTCTCCTTGGAGACAGACAGAGCTTGCCTGAGAGCAGGCAGTTTGAAAGGGGCTCTGTCTTTTCCAGTATCTTTCCTGGGATTCCTCCGGGTCTCTCAGAGTGTTGAGTGTTCTCATCGACAACATGCCAGTTCCCATGAGCACTTGATTCCTGTCTGATGATGTGGGAGCCATCTCATGACCCTCGGTCACTATCAGTCCACATGCTTTTCCTGACTCCGAGTATGCCAGCTGATCTGCCAAGGGAGGTTTCTTTAGGGTAGATGTTTGGGGAGGTAATTTAGACTTCCATGACCTGGGTAGCAGAAATCTGTGGATCTATAGAATGGTTTCCTTCCTCTCAACATGTTTTCTCCTTGTAGAAGTGATTGTTCCCTTAGCGGGGATGGTGCGGGAGGAAGCCTTTCCTAATAGTCTGTCACATACAGAGGGTCCACTAAGGACCTAGAAAGGACTAGGGTTCTCTTTGTACATGCCACCTCTTGGGTAAATCTGGCAAAGTGTCCTTTGTTTTAACATGTGACAGTTCAGGGTAGGTGGTTGAAAAGGACCCTCCCAGATTTCCCAATTTAAGAGGAAAGCTAATATGTAACTTGGTTGTTGAAACCCTAGCAGAGTTCTCTAAAGTCTAAGACTGCAGCAAATCCCCGCGTGTCTCACAGCAGGCAGGTGTACACAGGTACTTTTGTCATATGCACTGTATCTTCATGTTTATAGTCATTTTACCAACAACCTTGCAACAGGATGCAACATTCACAGCTTTATGTTTCTGTGCGCATAGGCTACACGTGCTGTGCATTCGCCCCAGGATTATGGCTTGTTTCGTGTAGAACAGGGGTATCCAATCTTGTAGCTT
The DNA here is from genome assembly GCA_907164525.1 of Lophiomys imhausi. Classification (NCBI taxonomy): domain Eukaryota; kingdom Metazoa; phylum Chordata; class Mammalia; order Rodentia; family Muridae; genus Lophiomys; species Lophiomys imhausi. The sequence continues at coordinate 503,300 of CAJQZJ010032781.1, forward strand.
GTCTAGCTGTTTTCGCTTTCAGACTGACAACCAATCAATCATGGCAAGAGAGGCCCACCACAGAATTCTTCAGTGCCAAGGGCTAGCCCGGGGCACTTCCAGCTGCTTTCGAAGAATCCTTTGATGGGCCCCACGCCTGCCCTAGGAAGGTGCCAAATGCAGCTAACTTTTTGGAAAGTGGCTCATCTGCGGGTTATCTGATGAGTGAGTGCAGCTGGAAGGACCACCTTCTGTCCTCAGGGAACCGGGTCTGCTGCAAGCAGGTCTGCTGCATACCTTCATCCACAGAGCGGTTTAAAAAAAAAAAAAAAAAAAGCCAAGTAGTAGTAGCCGCAGCAGAGTAGCAGGCAGTTGCGGGCCCCACGGAGGGCACGTGACTCGGGGCGGGGCCTCGTGCGGCGCTAGCCAGTGGCGGGGCTCGGGGGTGGGACCTGGGCGCGCAGCTCCCGCGGGCCCGGCTCGCTCTGCGGGAATGTGCGCTGGAGTGGTCCCGGTGCGGAGTCGAGGTGCAGCAAGCCACAGGGTCCATCCATAGCGCCATGGCCTGCATCCTCAAGGTAACTGCTCGGCTGCGGGCCGCATGCGAGCTCCGCCTGCCGGGTGCGCAGAGGCGTGGAGCCCGCCGCGGTCCCGCCGCATCCTCAGCCCGCCAGTCTCTTCCTGGCGTCGGCTTCCTTTTTGTTCCTTTGGCCAAGGCATCTGGGTGGGAGACTATGCAATGTACGTTGGGCACAGACTCCTTGCCTACACTGCTGCCGGCTGGCGCCTGCCTGGAAGGAGCTGGGCTGGGAGCGCGCGGCGGCGTGCCGAGTGATGGGTATGGCAGGCAGAGCAGAGGGTTCTCCGAGCCTTGCGGTCAGGGCAGCACCGCGGCCTGTGGGGGGCCATGGGCTGAAAAGGAGTGGCCCGGCATGGGTGAGGGGCACAGCGTTTGGGAAGAGGGGGAGAGGGTGCGGAACGCAGAAACTTATGGGTCCACAGGTAGCCTTGTAGGGATGAGTTTTCTGGGGAACTAGCTCCAGGTGTCAGTGACTACAGTTGGAAAAGTTCATTGGATGGAAATATGTAGAACCTTGGACCTCCTTAGGCTCTGTGTGAACAGACACGCCTACTCAGAGCCTACCCCTGTTTTGCTGTGTTCTTTCAAGTCCTGGTTCATTACTTGGTTCACTCATAAGGCAGTGTTCTGAGTACCTACCTTAGCCAGAGGCTTGAGAACTCTGGGTGGACCTACTTGGTGAGAACCTTCCGAGGGAAGACTGTTTCCAACCCACTGGGAAAGTTCATGCCCCATTCTGTTTTTTCCTTACTGCTGTTATTCAACTGTCCAGCCCGACTTCATGGATCAAAACACGAGCGGGATGAAGGTTCCCTATCCTTGAGTACACAAAGGCGTTCGGTTTCCAGCCCAGAGAAGGTGCTGTGTGACCAAAGCCAACATCAGAGAACAGTTGTGTGTGTTGTATTGGACCGCAACCAACGGCACTTGATATAAAGTCTTGGACTGCTGTTGTAGTTTCTCCAGTCCTTCCTTCCCAGCATGAAGGGAGGAACCAGACACTTCCTGTGACTTTCCTGAACTTGTTTTGTTTGTTTTGGAGCACTTTCCAGGACATGGCCAAAGGTGGCAAAGTCAGAAGGAAGTAATCCGTTGATACCACAGAATGAAACTCGAACCTCACCGGCTCATGCGGTAGTAACTAGAACGAGGTCACAGCCTCTTTATTTGTGTCACTTACTAAAAGGAAATTGAGGAGTAGGACATGTCTTTCCCGATTGGTTTCTCCCCTGCCATGTATCTTCTGTCGTAGTGTGTATGTGTGGTTTGGGGTGGTGATGGAACCCAGAGCCCCACACATGCTAAGCACATGTCTGGTCACAGAGCTATATCCACAGACCCCTTGAAGCATCTTTAGTGCTTATCCAAGGACACACAGAGATCTGATCTAATCTTGTCCTTGTCACTCCTCACATGGAGGTCGTACCTGAAGCCCCTCCTTATTTGCCTTCAAAACCCAACCATGAATGAAGAGAAGCAATGACCAAAAACATTCATCTGAATTCTGGCTCTGCCTCCCGTCACCTGTGTGGCCTTGGTCAAGTTACATGTCTCTGAATACTAATTTCATCAACATAAGATCAAAGTAATCGTGGTACACTTTTCCATGCTGCTGTGGAGATGACAGAATAGGGATGGGAAGGACTTTGAGGTACAGGTGTGTAATGCCACTGTTTTTCCTGATGTTCAGTAATGATGAATTAGTTAAGATGTTCTGAACCCTCGGTCTTTTCCGTAAGATATAATTTTCATAAGCCTGGAAGGGGCAGTGTTCTTGTTGCAACTCTACTTTCTAGGGAAAGAAACTTGAGTTTTTTAACTACAGAGTTAAGGACAGAGTGAACCTGGATTAAGTCCCACATCTGAAACTGTCCTCACACGTTAAAACTGGTCCGGGGGATGACTTCAAGCGTTCTTATACCATTCGGTCCTTGCCACCTTTGAGCAAGGGAGTGCTTTGTTTTGGTGATAACTTTGTGCTACATGATGCTGTGGCTTCTAAATGTACTGGGCCACATTCATGGCTATTCTGGGCTGTTGGTAGCCTGCATGGTGCAGGCTGGACCTACTTGGTGCTAGATGGTCTCAGAAGATGCTTTTGCGTGTGCCATATTTGAAAAGCTACACAGGTGGAGTGGGGAACACACGTTCCAAACAGGAAGAAAACATTGTGCGCATTTGATTTTGCCTTCCCTTCTTCCAAAGCATAGAAAAATGTGTAATTATAATTATAAATATTTTTTTAACAGTGTTGTAGCAAACAGAAAACGTAGACCTCTTGTTTTTAATGCAATATTTTTTGCAACACTCTGAACCTAGTTGGGTGTTGGAAACTGATATTGGCCTGATGATCAAATGAACAAAGGGCAGGTAGATTGATAGGGGAGCAGCATATGTATTTTATTTGATGTCCATAGTATTCTATGTATTTGTACATATATGTATATCTTCCCCTTATGTGTGCATGCGTGTGTGTAAATGTATATATGAAGCATGTCTTCCCTGTGTGTTTATGTGTGTGTATGAAATACAAACTCACAGAAGGGGTGTGCTGGTTAGTTTCCTGTCAACTTGACATGAGCCCGGTTCACATGGGAGGAGGAACACCTTGACCAAAAAGCCCCGATTAGAATGACCTGTAGGCAACTCTGCTGCATTGTCTCTATTGGTGATTGATGTGGGAGGGCTCAACCCACTGTGGATGGTACCACCCCTGCACAGATGATCCTAGGTGCTATAAGAAAGCAGCCATGGGTGAGCAGGCAGGTTACCAGTGTCCCCAGTGACCTCTTCTTTGTTCCTGCCTCCAGGTTCCTGCCTTGAATTCCTGCTCTGACTTCTTTCCGTGATGGACTAGAAACTATAAAATAAAATAAATCCTTTCCTCCTCAAGTTGATTTTGATCGTGGTGTTTTATCTCAGCAACAGAAAGAAAACCAAGATAAGGGGATAGGTCTGGGGGCTTATGTCACATTTTAACAAAGAGTGACCTGTTATGAAGACATGAAAGGACAACAAGAAGCAGGACTTGAGCTATATGTTATGAGTGCCAGGAAATGACAGGGAAAGCAATGAAAGATGAATTTTGTTTGGGCATTTTTTATCTTGGTCTTGACCCTCTAATGCTAAGAATATTCCATTCCTCACATAAGAAAGGCATGCTTTTCAAATGAGTCCTTTGCAGAGGATGAGTGTGTACCTGGGTTTCTGAAAAGAACAATGAAGCATAGAGAGAGAGAGACAGTTAAAACCCTAAAACCCTGCCAGGGCACAGCCAAGGCCGCTTGCCACTGACTGGTGGAGCTGAACAGGACTTATTGCCTGGGAACTTGTGTTTTTGAAATGGGTTCACTTCCTGCCTTCATTAGGCTGCTGTTCTGCATAGCCCTGCTAGACAGTGAGCCCTCAATTCAACAGCCACTGAGTTCCATGGAGTGAGGACTGCAAGGGCTCTCTACTGAATCCCCTGCCTTTAAAGAGATTAGAGAGGATCCCGTGGGGAGCTCAAGGGTCTTTGAAATTTACTAGAGAAGAAAAGTGGCCACTTTAATTTGTAGTTATTAGTGCAGCTAAAATTTACATTTATATTAGCCATTTATCTTTCTTATGTTACAGAAACCTTACAGTTTTAATAAAAATGATTTCTATTTTCTCTTATGATTTCTTGTGGTGGGCAAGGACTTTTTGGGTACAGTATTTCATACACTTGTGACACGTAACAAATCTTTGTTGAATTGCATTGAATTTCATATCCAGTACTGATGTGGACACCAGGCGGACTGTGATGGGTATGTGTGAGTTACTTCTGAGGACTATGGTTTTCCCTGTTAGTCAAGCTTATGATGCTAATACAGATAATACCACAGATGCATGTCTAAGCTACTTTTACTTTTCTATGAGGTGCTTTGTCCTCAGACATTTATCCAGTTGATACAACATTGCAAAATCGTGATGCAAAGCTACAAACTTATCTTCTCATTTAGTCTTCTCTCCCCTGCTGCAGACCTAACCCTTCAGCATATGGCTTCAGTTTCACTGTGGGAGAACGTCTGGGTTCCACCCTTGCTTCCATTCGCATTCCGGATCCTTGGATTTGGTCTGCGTTTGAGAGAGCCTCCTTTCTTGGCAGCTCCTTGCAGCTTGCCATTTTCCTCATTGTTCCCACAGAGCTGAGTAAGGTGCAGGGCCCACAAGCCCTTTGGGGCGTTAGGCCTTACTTTGGTTCCCTGCGCCTAAGGTGATAATCGGGCTCAGCATGACCTGCAGGTTCTTTCTGAATCTGGTTCCTGTCTCCACAGCTCGGAAGTGTGCTGTTCACTCACTCACTCCTGGCCTGCACACTTATCTGCATGAACCTCAATCCAGGCCAACATGGGGATCATTAGTGTGCTGAGCTCTGGGGTCCCAGCCTGTCCCAGCCGTGATACCCAAGCCTCAGTTTCCTTGTCTCTGAAGTGGGTATGAAAATAGTCCACAAAGACAGAAAAGCTCCTTTCTATGAAACAGGAAGGTAGTATATCTGTAAAGTCCTGTGACGGCAGCTGTCACCTGTGTTGTTTCTACGCTCTTTTTCTGCAGGAAATCCCCATCTGACCTCCCCATCTACAAACATTTTCCTCCTCTGTCAGCACCAGCTCAGGGTCACATCTGGGAAAGGTGTCCTCTAGGTTCCTGTAGCTTTAGCTCTTGTGTGTGTAGTGCAGGCACACGGAACACCTATGTGCACCCAGCTGTCTACCTGAGTGATCTCATGGGGCCAGCCGGCCAGTGTCCTTCGAGGACCATTATATTCAGTCTAGGAAGGATCACATGCTGAAGGTATGTAAATGGTTAAGCTCGTAACCAAAGTGTGCAGAGTGCTTTGAAAGGTAAACCTGTGGGGTGGGAGTGTACATGTGGGTGGGTGGTGGGAGTTATTCACTGAATATCAACTGAGGAGAGGCCTACTCCTACTCAAGTTGGTATGCCCAAGAACTGACCTGGTTTTCAGTAAGCTATCTCTAGATATTCTTTTTGTTTGTTTGTTTTTTGGAGACGGGGTTTCTCTGTAATCCTTGGCTGTCCTGGACTCACTCTTGCAGGCTAGCCTTGAATTCACAGAGATCCACCTGCTTCTGCCTCCTGAGTGCTGGGATTAAAGGTGTGCACCACCCCACCTGGCAATTACAGACAGTGGTGAACTGTTATATGGGTGCTAGGATTTGAACCCGGGTCCTTTGGAAGACCAGCCAGTGCTCTTAACTGCTGAGCCATCTCTCCAGCCCTCAGTAAGCTATCTCTAAATGACCACTGAATGCATAAAATGTGGTGTTAGTGAATTTGTTTGAGACTCAAATTATAGACATGAGTGTAATCTGCCAGAAGACCCTTGGTGTGATATGTGTGTTTTAGAATCTGTCACTTACTTAGCTTCTCAAATGTTGTCAGTATCTTTCTCATAGGCCTGTTACTCTTCATAGACAATTCAGGGTGATTTGAAATCTGAATATGAAGGGGGAGGAAAACAGGGCTGTGTATTAGGAATTTTAAAGGGATGTTAGCTTTTTCTATCCCAGCTAGCTCCCAAATAATGAGGCAGAGACCCATTAGATCTATTCAACAAGCTTTAAGCACAATATCTAGGTATATATTAATCTATCCTCCTCACCCTCTGTGCTGTCTTAGCTATCCACACACCCTGAGTTACTTGCCATCCTTAGTCTCACATGGTTCACTCTGTCCCATGTGTGTCCTCATGGTGACTCCTCCTGGACCTTCCTGCCCGGGGCCCGACTTCCTTTTCTGACTGCTGCTTTGTCTTTCTACCTGGGACCCCCGACTGAGGTCGAAAGTCCAGCCTTCCTGGATCCTCTGCCCAGTCTTTGGCTGTTCAGCTTTTTAATAACCGATCAGAGGTAATTGGGGAACATTCTTTACACCACATTGATACAGGAGATGTTTCAATAATCTTATTGTAACCAATAACGCATACAGTGCCATGTGCAGACTGCAACCAGATCTCAAAGCGCAGAAACAAGCATCTGAATACGTAGTACACAAAACCAACTCCAACAGGGATCCAAGGAAGAAAGATGAGATTTGGAGGATATATGTAGGGCTGCCTGGCTTTGTCAGGATCATTTAAGCTCATTTAAAGTAATAGAAACAAGCAAAGAAAAGAAAATCAGAACAACAAATGCTAGACAAAACCCTCAAAACGAAATACCTGTGCCTAAGAAATAGTGTGGTTCTTGGGTGAGTTTTCAGAACTTCTGAAAACTACAAGGTTTCGAGGCATCACGTATGAGGAGCACTAGCAAACCCTACTACATAAGCAATAAAAACAGTTTGTCTAGTCCATTAGCGATGGCGCTTCTGACCACTGCCCAGGCAACGCCCAGATCCAGGAGCTGCTTTACTGGAGAGATGTTTTTGCTGTGTGTGTTGTTATGTCCTGGGAAATAAGCCTGGTCTTGGTGCCAGCATGCTGTGTGTCTGTGTGTGTGTGTGTGTGTGTGTGTGTGTGTGTGTGTGTGTGTGTGTGTGTTCAAGCGCTCTGGGGGATGGATGTGCATGCTCTGAGTATGAGCATGCCCTGGGTGTGAGCGTGCCCTGGGTGTGAGCGAGTGGCAGGTGCAGGCATCACTCTTTGGATTAGTGGTGACAGTGGCAGTTACTGCACAGATGAGCCACTTTGCTAGAGCTTGAGCTAAGAAACTAATAAATGGGGTCTAGGAAAGCTAAGTAACTTGTCCCAGGTTACAAAAGCGGCAGAGGGGACATTGACCTCAGGCCTGTGTGGCTGTCAGAGAAGTATGTCTGCCCTTTATTGGCAATACAGATATTGATTTTATTTGCCATCTTCTACCCAGGTCCACATGGCAGGGACCACTTTGCCCATGCTGTTTTCATTTGTGTCTTCTCAAAGTTTCCTTTGTGATTTTTGGAAATGGAGGAGGGGTAGGGGCAGAGAAACTGGGGGATAAAGGAGGTGGTAATTCTGTGTATAAAAATGAACAGTCTCTGAAGTGGGGGCAAGCCAACACAAAGTTCAGCTACATGTGCTAGCAATTTGAGGGAGGGAGGAAGGGAGGTGGGAGGGAGGGAGGGAGGAGGGAGGGAGGGAGGAGGGAGGGAGGGAGGAGGGAGGGAGGGAGACAGACAGGAAAGGGGTGAGGGTGGGGGATGTCATTGAGGGAGGAAGTGGGAGTGAGAGAGAGAGAGGGTGGTTTAGGATTAGAGCAACTTGGGGCCCCTCCCAGGCTCTGGGAAGAGACCCCAGCATTTTTTATTGATAAGTTTATTGTGTTTATTTCTTAAAAAAATTAAAAGGCCCACAAGCCATACAATCCTTGGGTTCTTTCACTCCAGTTTGCCCCAGGTAGCACTGGAAAACTAAAAGAGAATTGTGGTGCATTTGCTGGGAAACTGATGCTGCTGTGGATGTGGGGGCAGTCAGCTGACCCTCTGTGACTGAACTCTGAGAGCCCAAGTCAGCTTCCTGGGCATGGGCTTTTTGTGTGGAAGGAACTTAGCTCTGAGGAGAGCCAAAACCCACTATTGACTTTCAAAGTTTCAAACTTTTCAAAGTTACTGAATCTCTCCAGAAGGAAGTAACTGCTGGCGAGCGTTTCAGAGAGACTTGTACCTGAGGGTGGACAATGGGGATTTCTCTTGCATTTCCCAACTTTAGGAACAGTGCAGAGTACATTTACAGATGCTACCAGAAACCCAAGAGGCCCCTTACTGAGGTTGATAACCCAGGCCTATTAATGTCCAGCCATTCTGACATACAAATTCATGCATGTTACTGCCAATTAGTGCCTTGATACGCCAGGGGAGGAAGGAGGTCTGAGTCTCAAGTCCCTTGGTTATACTCTCATTAACAGTTCTCTAAAGGGTCAGTAGGAAGGGGGCAGGGAAGGGAGTGTGTGAGAGAGGTCACTATTGCTGCCTGTCCTCGATTAAACAGGAGAGCGAGCAAAGTCCAAAACCTCGGTCCAGGATCTTGAGAGACTTTAATAAACAGCAGCCTCCTGGTAGGTGACATTCCTTAAGACCTCTTTTGCCCCATGTCCCATATCTCCAGCCACATTTCATTTCCTGCATGATTTGGAGGGTATGCCGGCAACATCTGGTCATTGACAAAGATGGGAGGAGTTACCCCTGATAATTTTTGCTGGAGAGGGGGCAGGAGAAGCTGCATCCAGTTCTGGTGGTCTTTCCATTGTGGCGTAAAAGCCACACATGGACCCAGTCAATGGCAGTCTGTGCTCACTCACCCACTGTTTAGTGATGAGACTTTTCCTGGGCAGATGCAACACACATATCTACTTAGCCCAGATAGAGATTCTACGACAGTCCAAAGTATGGATGCCACTGTTGGTGAACCAGTTTGTTTTATTGGGGGTTACAGGAATATGGACAAGGAGTTACTTACAGGAGCAGAATTGATTCAGACAGCTGATCACCAAGGTCCACCCCAGCACGGATGACAGCTCAGAGTCTGGGAACCCAGAGCACACTGCACAGCCTGCAGGCAGCTCGCTAGGCTGGAGATAGAGTCTCAGTAGTCATTATTGTTTACTCTGGGGAAGGGGTTGGGTTGACTGGTGAGTCTGGTCAGTTTCAGGGACTTCCTGAAATTATTTTGAGTTGTTTACTTTGTGTTTTAATACTTTTCGTCTTGAGGAGCTTCCCCCTAGGATGGAATGTTTCAATCTTGGAGGAAACTGTTACACAACACCCACGCACCCACTCAGACTTCACTGTTTGCTCAGATTAGAAAGCTGAAAACCGTTGCGAGTCAAATCTTTGCTGGAAAAGACTTATTTCTAAATTCAAAAGCTTTTATTTCTTAGTGAAGATTGTCTTTCGTCTCTTTTAAAAACCGTGTTTGAATCTTGCTGTGAGAAGGTCAGGATTGCAGGGGAAATGGAACTGGTGTGAGCTGGGGCTGTGGCTCTGTAGTCTGGTCACGTAGTCAGTGCAGATTTAAGAACTGGAATTCGCAAATGACTGTTTGGAGGCTGCTCCTTTTTGGGGGACAAACTGGGTTTGAATTTGGGCCAAGCAGGGCAGTGATTGCTGGAGTTCTTTTGGTGTAAGTATGGCAGCAGCAATGGGCTGGTCTCTAAAGAAAGAAGTGAGTCTCAGGCAGTTGGGTGCCTCTACAGGGTTTCGGCGACACGAAGAATGAGGGGTACAGTTGTAGCTCTCCTACCTCTGAGCCAGCTCTAAAGTGCTGTGAAGAACAACAAGGTGCTCATGCTTGTGTGTGCTGTCTGTCAGAGCTGCCTGTGAGAAGCCCTCCCTTCCCCTTTCCCGCTTCCTTCCTCCTTTCCCCCTCTCATTTTCACCTTCTTTCTCTTTCCCTTTTCTCTGTCTCCCTCCTCTTCTCTCTATCCTACTCTGTTACCACCAAAGTACAATTTGGTGAACTCAAAAGTTTTATTGGGGTTACTTACAGGAATATGGGTGAGGGGTTACAGGAGTACACATGAGGGGTTACACTCTTTCACTGTGTAGGTCAAGGTAGTGGTGTTCCTGTCTCAGTCTCTGATTGCTGAGATTACAAGTCATGCCTAGTACAACCTACACATTTCCTAAGATCCATATTAAAAATAAAAAGACACATGTAGAATTTATGTAATGTATTTTATTTAACCAAAACTATCAAAAGTGGCTTTATTTCGCTGTATTACCATTATATAATTATTAGTGAAATGTCTTTTTTACATATTCCAAATTCAGTGTATATTTTTCAATTCCAGTACACCTCAATTTAGGTCCAAAATTTTTCTTAGATATTTTTTGACCTACATGTAGTGGTTTAAAGAAGTAGATTCATTTATTTTCCAATAACTAAATTACACACCTCGTTTTGATTACGAGTTGATTAAAATGAAACCGAATAAACAATGCAGTTTCTTAGTTGTACCTGCCAGGGATCGATGTCCAGAAGCCACATGTGGTTACTGACCACTCCTTTGGTCAACAACAGACCCCATCAGGAGGGGCTGCAGAGCTCAGCCATGAGTACAGTGCAAGGAACTAGGACCAGAGGCCTTGGCACACGTGTTGGTCAGTGTCTTACACAGGAAAGGAAGGCAGAGTAGAATCAAGTCATGAAAGCCTGACCGGGGACACATGTGAGCCTTTAAGCGACCCTTGAAATCTCATCTGGGTTTCTCCATGAACTGATCCAAATCCCTCCCAGATGTTGTGCAGCTGTGAACTCTCCCCAGGGGCTGCTGCTCTGTGGGATGTGCGAGCTAGCTGTTTGCTTTCAGTGTGGTGGTGTGAGCTCCTGAGGGCTTCAAGGTCAGAGGCAGGACTTAAACACTTTGATTTGCTTCATTGCTGCAGGAGACTGAGGCACACACATATGGGAACAATTTGGATGCACAGGAAAAACCATGTCTTCTTTGGAAGTTCCTTTGTGTGTTTGTACGCACAGAAGTTCAGCTCCATCTCAGAGATGCGTGTGCTGTGGTGTGTAAGGCACGTTTGTTCATATGCCTGCGGCTGTGTCATGCCCACCTTGGAGGTGTCATCCTGCCCTGCCTCGGCTTCTCTCAGATCACAGGATGTTAACAGTCCTTCATGAGTGACCATGTAGCAAGGACAGTACGTGTCATTTGCTGAATCTCATCTGGTGTCAGTGCCAGGCAGCCTTTTCCAGATTTTATCTTACAGCAAACTGTCAGAGTGTGTGGCATTTGCTCTTGCTGGACAGATGGGAGACTCTGATTCACATAGCCTTGTACCATCACTAATGTGAGCCTACTAGTCCTGGGCCTGAGATCCGGTAAGAATGACTTTTGCATCAGTAAGTGGCTTAAAAAGAATCAAAAGATCAATAAGATTTCATGACAAAAATTACGTGATATTCCCACTCAGTGTCCTGAACCAGTTTTATTAGAACATTGCTGTATGCACTGCATGTCAGTGGCACAGTTGAGCTGAGACAGGGGATGGAAACACCCACAGCACCAAGATGCCACAGATACGACTCCAGATAAACTTTGCCAGCTCTGTGCTGAATTGCTTTCACTTCTTTTAGCACTGTGAATGAAGCCAAGGGCATTGTGATTCTGTGTCATTACATCAGCCCTGTTGGGGACATGCACTTCAGAAGAGCCTGGCACGGCCCCTTCTCTCTTGCTTACTAGCTTCTGTAGTGAGGTGTGCTCACTCTGGTGAAAGAAGTTAATGCTGTTCTGCTAGAGTTTGCTGTTGTAGTTGTGACCTAGTCAGTCTCATATTAAAAAACCCTTACCCAAAGGGTGAGGAATAGGGAGAGTGAAGACTGGCAAAAGGGGATAGATTTGAACTTTCCAAGTCGGTGATTCACAGCCTCATCTGAGATTTTAATAAGTAACAGAAAGCCTTGGGAGCCACTGGGCTGGTCTCTCAGGCTTCTTTTGGTATACAGCAAGAAATGACTCTCTAGACTTTTGCTTTCTCCTGACCTTCGATTTTGTGCCTCATTTTTCTTTTTTATTTTTTTTTTATGCTGGGCATTGAACCCAGAACCTCAGGCATGATAGGCAAGTGCTTTCCCATTGAGGTATGCCTCTCAGCCTCATATATTATTATAGTAAGTTATATAATTTTTTTTAATTTTACATAAGAGGTTTATTTTATTATAGTTTAAGAAAAAAAAGTTGACATTTATCTGGTCCTATATAATATTTGTTGATTCCTTTCTAAATATTTGGGCCCCCATACCTGAGACTGTTTTTATATATATATATGTATATATATATATAAATTTTTTTTTTTTTGTCAATCTGATTGTGCCTCATTTTTCTGACGAGTCTCAATGTATCTCTGGCTTCAATGTCCCTTCTCCATCCAGGTGTTGTAGGGATCATAAACTAATGGTTAAAAGGAGGGAGCATTGTCCCTGCTCCAGGGCAGGGTAGGTATAGGACTCTTTATTAACAAGTAGATAAGACGATCTTTCAAAGTACAAGGGTGTTGGCGACTTAATTTGGGATTGTCTGGGAAATGTGAGTCATTCCTGTTCCCCAAAAGGTTGGTCTTGTGCGTGGCACCACCAGATGCCACGTGTCACTTTTCACACCTACTCCATATAGGAGACTGACTTGCCTCTTTCCTTGCTGCCCTTCTCAGCCGTGCTATCCCCTAAGGTAGAGGGTCCTGCAGCATTGCCTCCGTGTTTTGCTCCGTCTCCTCCTTTCGGCTGTGTGGAAGAACACCTCACTCCGTTCTTGTGGTTCTTGGGCTCGTGTGGTGCTTGTTTAATCCGGCCAGGCTACATAACCTCCCCAGCCTGGTTGCTGGCCTAATCTGTTCCAAGATTTCTACTTAGGATATCTGGCTTGTTGGCGACTTGAGGTTTGCTTTTTCTCTTCCATTTTTGACCAAGGGCATTAAAACCATTATTAAACAGCCTCCACTTTGTGTGCTCATCTAAAAAGTTAATTTAAAAAAGAAATGGCATCCAACGGTCATCGCTGTAGGTTCCTCTATTAAGTGTTGACAGTTGAGAGTCACTGTATTTTATTCTGTGTGCGCTTTAATAGACACAGACAGAAACACAGTATTGAGAGGGTCTATGTGTGACTCTTCCACATAGTTTTAGCAGATAGAGGTGTGTGACAAGAAAATGTACTTTTCATGAACTCAGACTCTGTGTACTGTGGATGAGAGCAGGGAGGAGCTGAAGGAGCTGCAGAAAGCTCTGTTCCGAGGGAGCTTTGGGTATGTGTGGAAGTAATTGCACTTGATTCGAGCTTGCATGGGGTTGGACTTTGTATTTGTGGTTCTCTAGAAACTCTAAGGTGGGCCTGGTGATAAATCCCACTTGGATGAATCATTGAAGCCTAGAGAGGGAAGCTCTGTCAAGGTGGCTTACTAGTAAGATTGGAACTAGGATCTGAATCCAAAATAGAATAGAATTCTGCAAAGTGGTGATGACAGAATACTTGTGATCTCAACTCTTGGGAGGCTGAGACAGGAGGATCATCATAAATTTGAGGCAGCTGGGGTTGCATGTGAGTTCTAGGACAATCTGTGCTACATAGCAAGACATTGTCTAAAAAAAAGAAAGGAAGGAAGGTAAAGAATTTGTAACTTCCTACAACTAAAATTGATAGCATTAATAATAAAATAACATCAGCAAACACTTTATTACCACTCAATATAGGGTAGTTGTCATATTTCAGATATACATATCTTAGCCTTTAATGTTCAACTATTAGAGAAAAAAAACACTGTTGCTCATATCTATTTAATCTATAAGGAAACTGAGTCTTGGAGAATACTTGCTTTCTTTCCCGTAAGCCCTTTGCCAGGTGAGCTGAAAACTTCCAAGGGCATAGTGTTTTTAAAGAGTCATCACTGTGTGACGCAAGGCCAGGCATTATTTTCAGTGCTTGGGATTGTTATTCAGTAACAGTAATAGGATTGTTACATTGTTATTGTTATTCAACTCTTACTTTACAGAGAGGGAAACTGGAGCACAGAGTGGGTGACATAAAACACAGGTGTCTGGCTGTAGGGTCTGAGTGTAATGTGTACTGCACACACATGCGTGTAACGTGCACCACACACATGCTCTCTCTTTCTCTCTCTCTGCGTGTGTGTGTATGTGTCTCTGTCTCCTCTGTGTGTGTGTGTGTGTGTGTGTGTGTGTGTGTCTGTCTCCTCTGTGTGTGTGTGTGTGT
>CAJQZJ010032781.1:517544-528894 GCA_907164525.1 Lophiomys imhausi
GTGTGTGTGTGTGTGTGTGTCTGTCTCCTCTGTGTGTGTGTGTGTGTGTGTGTATGTGTCTCTGTCTCCTCTGTGTGTGTGTCTGTCTGTCTCTATTTCCCTTTCTGCCTGTCTCTGTCTTTCTTTCTCATTCTCCGCCTGCTCTGAAAGCTTACCTTCTAGTGTTAGCATCAGCTCAAGCGCTTCAAAGAAATTCTGGGCATAGCAGACGCAGCTTGATTTTTTTCTTTTCTTTTTCTTTCTTTATTTTTTTTTAAGGGAGGAAAGGGTTTATTTGGGTTATACTTCCATATCAGTATTCATTTGTAAAGGAAGTCAGGACAGAAACTCAAACAGGGCAGGAACCTAGTGGAGGAGTTCTGCTTACTATCTTGCTCCTCATTGCTTGCTCATTTTGCTTTCTTTTCTTTTTTAAAAAACTTTTTTTTATTGGTTCCCTTTGAATTTCACATCATTCACCACAGTCCCACTCATCTCACCCTTCCCTTGTACCTTCCTTCTACCCTTGCAACCTCCCTCCCAACAGAAAAAAAATAATCTCCTTGTGGAAGCTGTAGTGTGTCACAGCCTGTCCTACAGTATACTCTTTTGTCTGAACTTCTTTACTTGCAAATGTTCATTACAGCGACTTGTTGGTCTGGTTTGAGGCCTCTAACTTCTGCTGTTTTATCAATATTAGAACCTCACTGGGACTCCCCTCAGACATCCTGTGTCATGGAGATCCTGTAGTCTTAGATTGTAGGACCGACCCTCTCATGGACTCCAGCAGTTCATTGATGAGGTAGATGTTGAGGTGGACCAATTCAAAGCCCTGGATCTGGGCCTGAGAGGTATCTGAGCTAGTTAGCCTACCAGCTCTCCCATATTCACTCCCTAGGGCTGGCTCACTAGCAACCCCACAGCCAGGGCCAGCTCTGCTGTGCTGCCCAGGTGAGGAACAGGGCCTGCTCTCTTGAGTGCTGGTAAGGGGCAGGACCAGCTTTCCTGCTGTCATGACCCCAGTGCCAGGTCTCCCTTTTGCTGTAGGTCGTATGGGGCAAGGAGGGAGCAGGAAATCTCTCCCTTGCCCACCCACTGGACAGGAGATGAGTGGTAAGGCCAGCTCTCCCATGCTCACTTTAGAGCCAGCTCACCATCAACTCCCACAATATGCGGGGCTGATCTCCTGAACACCAGAGCTGGCCAGGGGCAGGGGCAGCTCTCCTGCTCTCTGCCCCCAGAGCCAGCTCTCCCATGACGTCCAGGTGAGGGGTGGGGCCTGTTCTGCACATCACTCAGACATCAACATGTCCCTGGGTATCAGCCTAGACCAGGGATGTCTGCCTTGCCTTTGGAAGTAACAAAGGCCATGTTACCAGGAGCTACATCTGGGTGGTCTATGGCCTTTTGTTGTAGCTGCAGGGCCACGTACCCAGATGTGGCCCCTGGTGGCAGCACTGGCAGGACCCCACCATGGCCCCAGGTAGCATCACTGGCTGAATCAAACTGTTCCACACTACTCTTTAGCTCTGTGTCTCTTTGTTGTGCCCACATCCTTCTGCTTCTCCTTCACCTTCATTTCTCCACCACTTACTTGCTCCTCTGATTGGTTCCTGGGGTCTCTGAGTGTCTGAGATCATCTCAGGAGTGGTCCTAGGAATGCTATGCCCAGCTTGTGCATTATGGTGCCAGGCAGGGTTCATCTTAGGTATGGTCTGCCTTCCCTGGGCATGTGTAGCACTGTATTTGTAGTCATCTCAGGCTAGCTCTCTGTCCCGTCACCTGGTCTGGTGGTCATCTCAGGCTCACTTTGTTCCAGGAATGTTAGGCTACTAATCATTCAGATGTTCATAGGTCAGAATACTGAACATAGACATAGCCTCTCTCCTCTCTGCCACCTACTGATGCATATGTGACACAGCAGCCACACCTGCAATGCTTCTAGGGGCAGACTTAGTTTGAATTTTAACTTGAGATAAGCTGATTTTAAATCCTTGAAGGATTTAAAAAATGTTTCTGATCAGATCACACTGGTGAAGACTTAGGTCAAACTGCACCTTGTGTACCTAATTTCCTCACAGCGATGGTGTTGAGCCTGGTCAATCTGACCATGTGGGTGTGTGCTTGCGTGTGGTTTCCCTGTTCTGCCTTGTCAGTGCCACAGAACAGCTAGAGAGACATTTCAAGAAGATTGGGTCATGGCAGTGTCTGTTTAAACTCTTTGGTGGTTTTCTATTCCCCTCAGCACAAGGTTGGAATTCCTTCCCGCATTGTATAGGGTCCTTTATTCCCGAATTTCACAAGTTAATGAACTCCTTCCTTACTCTCTAGACTTTTCTCCCTGCCTCACTTCTCTGCTTGTCAGTCCTTGCTGTATCAAGCCTCCCTCAGATGCTGTTCCCTGTCTGCCCTCTCTTGCCCCCAAGTTCTTCTTGAAACCCTTTCTTTCCACCTTCTAAGACCAGCATGGAGACTTCCACCTTTGTTGTACATGCTGATGAAGCTCATGTATTCCTGACACTCCCTATCACAACTCCCCATCTAGGAATGCCCACAGCATTTTCTTGACTTATGGACACATGCATATTTATTTATCTGCTTATCAGCTTAAAGACAGAAAGGTCAGAAGTCATAGTGGATTTTAGCTCATCGTTGTATCTTGCACCTGGCGAAATGGAGCCTCCAGACATAGGAATGATGGAGAGAATGAATTTCAGGGCGGAAGAACAGTATGTGTGAAGACACGGTATCCTTGAAGGAACAGGAATTTTAGGGGACAGTGGTGAATGTGATTATCTGGTACAGAGCTGGTTTTGGGAGGTGAAGAGATGAAATATTTGGTGCCAAATCCTGTTCTCATGTTCTGTGGACTGTAGACGCCCTCTCTAAACATGTGAGTCACTAATGTTGAAAGAGATTATTAAATCTAGGCAGTGTTGAGCCAGAGAGAGCATTCTATATCTCACTGTCTCCTCTAACACTCAATCTGTGGGACGAGCCAGGTTCTTCACATTTAGAAATGATTTATCCCAACTGTGACTTCCCCATAGCAAGGACACAAGCAGGTCTCAAAGAGCTCCATTTAAATTAAATTTTACAACAATAAAATTAACATATATCAGAAGTGCGCTTGTGTGTACAGAGCAAGGAATTGTGTGTTACAGCCAATAAGCTGAGCCTGAGCACTTCCTACAAGTATGGCCCCAGTTCTGTCTCACTTTGTTGAATTTCCCACTTACTACAGGGAATCTTTTTTTTTTTTTTAAGAGTCCACAAAGGCTATCCAACTGACCTGGGAGATAATGTTGGACATTATCTCCCAGGTCAGTTGGATAGCCTTTGTGGACTCTTAGCTGTTTGAATGCTTCAACTCTCCTGTTTAAAGTGTTACTTTTAAGGAGAACATTCAGCAGGCGTCTTTGAGCCCTGCCTGGGAGGACAGTGTTATTGTCCTCAAAGTAGCTAGTATTTATTGCCTGCCTTCTATATGGGGGGTGTATTAGGGTTCTCTAGAAAAGCAAAATCAATGGATTGAATATATATCATAAAGGGATTTGTTAGGTTGGCTTACACGACGTTGGCTTGGAGGCTGAGAATGTAGTAGCTGTTCAGTCCACTAGGCTGGATGCCTCAGCAGTGAAGCCCAAGAGGATTCCTGGAGAGCCACTGGTCTTCTGTCAACACTGGATGACTGAAGGAATGGGGTTGTCATGTCAGAGAGAGATGGTGGTAACAAGACAGACACACCAACAAGAAGGCAGGCAGGTGGGGAGGCAGGTAGGCAAGCGGTGCCTCTGCTTCTCCCTGGGACCTCTTTACATTGGGGTTGGTTCAGGAAGGTGCTGATCACTCTGGGGAGGGTCCTCCTTTAGCTAATCCTTCTGGGAAATGACCTCAGAAGCTGCCAGAGGCATGTCTCTTAGTTGATTCCTAATCCAGCTAAGTTGACATCCAGGTTCACCACCACAGTAGGTGAGCTAAGATAGAGATGAGATGTCCTGTCTTTGAGGATTACACATTCCCACTCTATAGTCAGAAGCCCTTGCCCTTGAAGGTCAGTCATTCTCTCTAGTGAATAGAGATCAGTGATGGAATCAGCCTCAGTTCTATGTGACTCAAAACAACTTGCTTTTTAACTTCATGTTGCTGTGAGGTGTCCACCAGAGAAGAGCATTTGGACACGGGTTCAAACCAATAGAATGAAGTCTTAACCAACTGAGGCTACACTGGGTGTTCAGTGCTCAAATGTATTTGCTGACCTTTCTTGGTGTGAGCTTTTAAGCACACACACACACACACACAAACACACACACACACACACACACACACACACACACACACCAACCAACCACAACAAAACAAAACAACCCCCCCCCCATCTTGGGTTGACACACTTCAGTCAGAAAGAACAGTTACCCAGAAATGGAACTGCAGGAGCCAAAAAGCAAGGTTAGTACATTTAGGGATTTCCCGGAACTATGGACTTTGATAGATTATGTCATTTTGGCAAGTGTTGCTGCCTACAGGGTGAGTTTCACGACCTGAATGGTACTTCTATCATGGCAACAGTTATGGTGAAGTCTGGAGACCTACTAAGGTCTATAACTCCCTGTTACAATGTCTGTAGAGAAGAGAATGACATGGACAATTAAGATGAGCTAAATGTTGATGGATGCCAAAGAAACTTGTGGAGATAACTTATCAGAGTAAACTGAGTGTGAGAAATGTGGAGGAATGTTTTGAAGTCTGATTTGATCAGAAGAGCTTCCAATCCATGCTCCTTAGAAAAGTAGTTTGAGAAGGATAAATATATCTGATTGTATAGGAAGTGCAGGGCCTGCAGCTTCCAATACTAAGAAATGACAAACCAGTGACTACCTGGACAGTTCCCATTTTCTCTCCATACATTCCAGCATCAGTCTTCAGCCTTTTGGTCCTGTTTCTCTGACAGACATTTATTGTAGAGCAGGGATTGTGAAGGACTAACCTACCCTGTCTTGGCAGAGCTAGGCTGTCGACTTCCCTGCTACCAAGTTTTGTCCTTTTTGGGACAGCAGTCTGTCTGCAGTTGAAGCAAGGAGTTTTTACATGTCAAGAGATAGGCTTGCCACTAATTCAACCATCTCACATTGGAGATTCTTCGATGCTTTTCTTCTACTTGGGGTAGAATAGGGGGTGCTGTCAGGATCAGATATATTTATCCTTCTCAGCTCTCTGAGGTGGTTGAAGAATAGACAGCTTGAGTCTCATAGCTAAATTTTGAGTTGTTTAGAAATCAAGAGGGCGTTCTAGATCTAAGAAGATGGTTATAATAGTGATGCAAGTTAGTATGAAAACTAAGTCAGTTATAGAACTTTAAACTCATGGAGATGGTTAGAAGGTAGAAGGTTAAAGTCAGGGGCCAAATATGTATGAACTGGACATTGGGAAGGTACACCGGGCCATTTAACTCTCATAAATGTGGCATATTTAATTCTGCTGTTTTGTATAGAATTTACTGTTATAAGAGAAAGAACCATTTGTTGGAATGAAAAGAGAAGCTGTTGGGGGGGGGGGAAGAGGGTGGAAGGGTGGGACAAGAAGGGGGAATAGGGAAGGGTTTGCGACTGAGATGTAACTTGAAAAAAAAAATAAAGTACTTATTAAAAAAAAAGTAGTTTGTTTGTATTTCTTGGCTGAGCTTGGCTTATGGGATGGCTCAGGGCTGAGGACTTGAACAAGATCTTGGGGGAGCGACATAAGGATTCTCAGGTGTCAGGATGGCTGTGTGGGTTTGCAAACTGTCCTCCCACCACGACTTCCTCTCTTTGTCCTCCACCACCCTGTGTCACTACTCAGCACAGGGCCAGAAAGAACTTTAAAAGATCAGATAAAAGTATCTTAATTCCCACTTGTAAGTGGCCAACGGCTTTCTCCCTGGGGTGGACTACAGTCATTTTATCCTGACTTTACGGCCCTGTATGAACCCTGTGTTTCTCTTCATGCTCTTAAAGGCACCCCATTTTATGCTCTCTCTGAGTCAGCTACTCTGGGATCTTTCAAGTTATGGACGTAAAACATGTCATTTCTGTAAAATAATAGGTAAGTCTAGATGGCTGTTTAGTCTGGATTCCAGGGCTGGCGGGGGGCAGTGGGTAGTTTAAGCAGTTTGAACTTGATCTTGTAGGTGATAGACACCTTTGAACCATCTTAAGCACAAGACTGGACGCATGTGAGCAGTTACACGAGGGGATAGAATATCCTGCTGTCTTACTGTCTTTTCAACTTTTGGGTGCTTTTGTCACTCTGCTCCTTTGTACTCAGAAGTCAACTGTGGCAGCGTTAGTGATTTCTAGGCAGATACCACCAGAAAGGTGCCAAGGAGAACATGGATGGTACTGTCATCCTTTACCTTGGGTGGGTGCAGACTCGCCACATATATGTGGTCACTATATTGATCACTGTATCTAGTGAGTGTCTTGCCTGTATATATATGTCTGCACTACTTGCATCCAGTGCCCTTGGAGGCCAGAAGGAAGAATTGAGTCCCCTGGAGCTGGAGTTCCAGGTTTTTGTTAGCCACCATGTGGGTACTAGGAATCGAATCCCCACTTCTCTGGCAGAGCAGCTCTTAAGCCCCGAGCATCTCTCTGGCCCTGGTACATTTAAGGTGCTCGCTGTTTGAAACGAAGGATCCAGGATGATGTTTTGTACTGTCTCAGCCCTCAGTCTGTATGACCACACTTAAATGAGAAGGTGTCATCTCTGAAATAGGATAAGCAAACATATTCATCTGCTTGACACTGAGAAAAGCAATATATTCTTAGCAATGAAAGCTATTAATGCCCATGGTGAGAGTTTCATTTAGTGAGGGCAATCCCAGATTTGGGTGTCATATTTTCTATCATTAGATGCTTGATGGCTCAGGTGAGTTTCCTTTGGATGGAGTGACATAGTCAGTGCTTGTAATCTGAAGGTGTAATTTCTGTGGAGTGAGGTCCTGCCTGCCCAGTATGCTTTTCACCATGTACTCTGTTTCCCAGCACTGACCTGGAGTGTACTTCCATATTGTTGCCCACAATGTAGCTATTTATTGGCGATAATATGGCCAAGTATCCATCTAAGCACTGTTGTGCCCCCCCATCAGTAAAAGTTATGAGAAGAACTCTGCGAATCCATTTCTAACACCCATACCCATAAGTTTGGATTGATAATGAGGAAAACAGAAGCTTAGAGAGGGTAATTGTTTGGAAGTCAAAGAGTTGAGGCATCTAGAGCCAGAGTCTCACTTAATTCTGACTATAAAGTCCAGGTTCAACAACACCCCCATTCCTAGTCTAAGGCAGAGAACCAACCCACAGCCATAAGACTATTTCGGACCATTTGTTTGAATCCCTTCCTTCCTTCCTTCTTTGTGATACAGTCAGTTTTACCCAATATATTCTTTTTAGTGAGAAGCAGGTCATTTCTTTTTTATAGACTACCTTAAGAATTAAGTAAGGGAATTTGTTACCTAAAAGAGTGTGTTGTTGATCCCTTGGCAAAGTGAAGAATGGTTTTATAATTGGATATTAATGCTTAGTTATTTGGTTTCATGACTTGACTGAAAAAAATATGGCCAAAGCTAACACATTTTGATGCACTGGATGCTTAGTTGTGTTTCTATCCTGGTGTTGGGTCTCAAACATGGGGCATTGTTCCTGCTGGGGCATTGTGATTCTGGGGCATCGCACATTCAAGGTAACACTCTACCACTGCACTGTACCCCCAGCCTCCAGGTACTCTGATAAACAGTTTGTTTGGGGAGGTAGTTTCTTATCCTTACAGAACCCCTGCCTGTAATTTCTTCATAATTTTTAACAAGATGAGTTAAATTTTCATTTCCCACCAAATGACATGAATTTTGTTGTTGGTCTAACCTCTGGGAGCTCCCCCAGGTCACCCAGCCCAGTCAAGTGCCCCACTTTCCTAGTGTTCCTAGTGTCTTTTCCTTGGGGTTGGCCTTCAGAGCTGGGTGATTTGAACTTTGTTAAGTTCTTAGAATGAAAGTTTCAGGAAAAACCAGACCCTCCCACTGACCTTCTCCAAGGTGGCCTAACTTATTAGAATGTACATCACTGTGGTGAGGTTGGGATGTACTTAGGGCTGCTGTGAGACCTCTTCGTAGCCATTTGTTGCCCTTTTGTGTGAGGAAGATGTGAACTAACAACTTTTTGTTCATTAGGTCAGTGTTTTGGAATGCATGGACCCCTAGTTCCCACCATACAGAAGGCTCCTTCAATTAGCCTATAGCAGAGATCTTCCTGCTTTGCTTTGACCCGCTTACCCAGTGTTCCCACCAATGTACCAAAAAGTGATTGAACCAAGAGTGTCATACATGCTAGGTTAGCAGCACTCCAGCAATTCAGCTTTACCTCCAGCCCCCATATTTCACGTTTGTAAAGATTGCTCATGTAGAAGGGAGCCAGTTGGATTTGCCACCTGGAAAGGTTTCAAATGTAGCATCTCTCCTCCACCTCCCTTGAGTTCCGTCCTGTGGGGAGATAAGGCAGCTTTCCCTTGGTTCTGAGTAGACTCCTCCTACTCTTCCTTCTCTTTAGCCACATGAGCTCCCTCCCCACCTATCACAGATGGCACTTCCCAAACCAGCCTCCTTTAATTGCAGTTTCTAAATGATAAATGCCCATGTGGTCTCTGGTCACCAGTTATCCACATATTAGTGTCATTATGAATAGATGAGACAATGAGGGACTGCAGTCAGACCATGAGCTGGATGCTCAGGGTGGACCACACACACCCATTCAACTTCAGGGCTAGATTGGGCATGGTGATCCCATCTGCTCCACTGGAGGCTGGCAGAAGCAATATGCAGTAAGATGATGGAGTTTGTGTGATTGTATGCCTTGCTTGGTTAAACCTACTTCAATGAGAAGGACCTGATATCCTGAAAGTACTTACTTTGCTTCTTCCTATGGCTACTGCAGCTTGCCATATTGTATTACTTCAAGTCTGAGGAAAGCTAGGGAGCCCTTTGCTAATTAGATATTTTAGGAAAATTGCCAACTTGCTGCTAAGGCTGACATAGTGTGGACTGGAGGGAAATGGTTTTGCTTATTGGAGCCGTCCTGAGATTCCTGAGCTTGGAGCTTGGGTCACATTCCACAGGCCATTCTGTGGAATGAGTTTCACTCATTCCAAACTCTTCCCTCCTTCCTTCCTGTCTTTCCTTTGGGCTTTTTAAGACAGAGTCTCTCTTAGGAGTATAGCAAGCTGACCTGGCAGTCACTAAATAGCCCCAGCTGGCTCCAGACTCCTGGCAGTCCTCCTCCTTGCAAGGACAATTGTGATGAAGATTGAGATACTTGATAGGAAGCACCTGGCGTCCGGCAGACGTTTACTGGCTGCTTTCACTCTAACTCCAGATAGGAAGGAGTTGCTCTTCCAGTGATGAGTGGCAGAGAAGCAGGGGAGCTTAAGAGGCATGAATACATTTGGTCTCCCCTGTCCGTTTTCTCCTCCCCACTCCCCCATTTCCTATCTTTCATTTTCCAGGCTGAATGAACTTTGATGTCTTCTAAAAGTGTCAGTCTTTGCCACAATGCCCTGAGAAATGGCGCTGTTGGCACTTGGACATAATCAAAACATGAATGGCCTTGGTTGAGTTGTCTGTGCTCTCATGCAGTAGTGATGGCCACTCCATGGGGTCATTGGGCCAGATTGGAGTTACTGGTGCTGCTTGGTCTCCTACGTAACCTTCACCGAGGCTGGTGACAAAAAGGTGTCACATCTGCCTGATGCAGGCATGAGGTTACCAGGTTGCAGGGGCGATGGAAGGCAACAGTTTTCTCTGGAAGGGAAGCAGATGCAATTGTTAATGGCTATTGAGGGGAAACTCATTTTCTGAACCACAATCTTCCAGCTGAGAAACGGTTTTTGTGAACCTGGCAAATCTCATAGGGAAAAGAAAACGCCCTGTTGTTTAGGATTGTTAATCTTCCCATTTTCTCAACAGGTTGTTGCATTTGTCTTCCTGCTTTGGGGGATTAGAGAGTAGTTCTTAAAGGCTGTTCTGTGATGATTTGGGAGATTAATGTGGAAACATACAGTGTACCCGGAGCTTTAGTCTCTAACTGGCCCCCAGGCCCTTCACTCCCTGAAGCCTTTATTTATTTGATACAGATTTTAAAGAAAGGGGCACAGGCATTGAAGTCACCATTGTCTTAGCACAAGTGACCCTGTCTGTGACTACCTGCCCTCTATCCAGGTGACCGTGGAACATTACTGATGGCCCAGAAGGTTACCTCTTCTGTTTATCAAAGTTCCCCCCTTTTTTTTATACCGAAGGCAAACCACTGTCATATGCACCCTTACCTGAGAGAAGCAAGACCTCTTGGTTACCAACAATCCCTACCAGATGGTAGTGTGTGACACTTGATGGCACCAAACTAACATGCCACTCTGCCCAGTCCCACAGTTGCTTTAGTCCTTTCCTCTCCAGAGCTTGGGGTTTTACTTTCGGTTTTTTGGTGCTCACTGGAAGAGGTGACAGTGTCCATTATGACTTAGGTCTTACAACATGATATCAGTTTTCTCTCTTACTTCTCATGTCTAGTTATCTGTTTGACTTCCAACGCTGTCCAGATGCCCGCAGGCAGCATCATTATTGACTTTCTCAAGCATGATGCATTTTTGATTCCCTCATATGCTCAGTCTCTGTTCTTCATTTCTTCTGTCCAGGAACACTTTCTTTTTTTTAAATATTTATTTATTACTTCAGGTTACATCTCCATCACAGTGTCCTCTTTCCACCCCTCCCAGTCCCGCCCTCCCACCCTCTACCCCCTATCCCTTCCATCCCACTCCTCTGGAGTGGAGTGTCCCTACATATCAGTCCCCTGCCCCAGTTCAGCAGTCATATGAGGGTCAAGAGCCTCCTCATACACTGGGGGCCTACAAGGCAGCACCACTCGGGCAAAGTGTCTCATTGACAGGAAACAAAGTCTATGTTCATGTTCCCTTTGGTGCATTGGTTGTAGTATAGTTATCCTGTACTATATGGCTAAAATCTGAATATAAGTGAACAGATGCCATGTGCATCCTTCTGAGTCTGGATTAGCTCACTCAGGATGAGCTTCTCTAGTCAGGAACACTTTCTTCTGCCTACGGAGCACCCTTTAGCATCTTTCTTGTTGGTGATCTGCTGCCTGTGTGTCCTTTTGGTTCTTGTTTGAAATGCTTTATGTTGCCATCATTCCTGTGTTTTCTCTGGGTGTGGACTTTGAGGCTGTTATTAAATTCTTTCAACACTTTCAGGATTCTTTGCTTACTTCTGGCCTTTTTGATTTCTGTTGGTAAGTCAGCTAAAATATAATTTTTGTTCCCTCGGGCTGAT
>CAJQZJ010032781.1:528904-563793 GCA_907164525.1 Lophiomys imhausi
TGTGGAGGCTGTGTTTCAGGGTGTTGGTTAGACTGTGGAGGCTGTGTGTCAGGGTGTTAACTGCCCTGTTCCTTCTGGAGGCTTAAGGGAATACCCCATTCTTGATCTTGTCCAGCTTGTGGTGGTCACATGGTACCAAAATGATAGTATAATGTGGATTAAGGCCCAGTAAGGCAAGGTATTCTGTCTCCTTGTTCCCTTTTCCTCCACATCTGTCTCAAGACATCTCTCTTGTCTCTCTCTTATTTTTTTAGACTTTATTTTACTTTTATTTATGTGTGTTCCTGTCTGCCTGATGTGCCTGTGTTTGCAGGTGCCTCTGGCATTGTATCCCCCTGGAGCTGGAGTTATAGATGGCCGCAACCCCTCCAGCATGGATCCCAGGAGCCAAACTTGGGTTCTCTGGAGGCAGAGGATACATTCTTGACCACTGAGTCATATCTCCGGCACCTACCTCTCACAAGAGTACTTGTGACTGTATGCAGGGTTATCTTTATAATGCATGATAACTTTCTCCCCTAGTGTTCTCTCTCTCTCTCTCTCTCCTACCTACACAGGAATTATACATTATACATTGTTTATTTCTTTGTCATATAACAGTCATAGGTCTCCAACACTAGAAGAGAATTTTATTTTTTGTAATGATTCTGCCTGCTAAACCATTCTGTGTTGGAATTCTAACCTTTTTGTTTTGAATCTTCTTATAGATAAATGCCTATTTCAAATGGTTCCTGTGTCTGGGACCCATGTGTTTGTTTCAGCTCTGTTATTTCTAGCATTTACTTACATCTTCTCAGTTCTTTGTGTGCTTGCTTATGATGTAGAGCAGTGATTCTCAACCTTCCTAATGCTGTGACCCTTTAATAGAGTTCTTATGTCGTGGTGATCCCCAACCATAAAATTATTTCTGTTGCTACTTCTTAAGTATAATTTTGCTACTGTTATGAATCACTATGTAAATATCTGTGTTTTCCCATGGTCTTAGACAACCCCTGTGAAAGGGTCTTACACTCTTCAAAGGGGCCGTGACCCACAGGTTGAGAACCATTGTGTTGTGTGCGAGGCCTGTCTAAAGTGTTCTCCAAATACAGTCTGAAGTGTTCTAGTTTCAGAGCTCTGCATCATCTCCAAGTGTTACTTTATTTATTGCAAAGTGGGACAGTGTCTCAACTCCCAGCCTCTGTCCCTTCTGGAGCCCAGCATCACAAATGGCTGCTGCTTCACAAATGGCTGCTGCTTCTGAATCCTCCATGTACGTTTGCTGTTGGGCTTGTATTCCTTGAACTGCTATTAAGTCAGTGTGAATTCTCAGAGCAGTGCAGCCTCTCTGAGCTTGGAAGAAGTCTCCTCAAAATGTATCCCATCTTTCAGAGGTAGGGAGTGTAACCCCAGCGGCTGAAGTGTGTTGTGGATTGCTGGTGTCTAGCAGGCTTAGGCAGAGTCCCAGCTCAGGCTTGTCTATACCCTTCAGGTTTCCTCTTCATAGCTGGACTGTTTACCCACTATTTCCCCTTCTCTTCTGATAGCACTCATTCCATTACCAGAGTTCTGATATAATATGACATTAAGACGTGACGAGGAGAGCTTTATTGGTCATTAGTACTTGCCTGCAGCGAAAGGCACAGCCTTTGACCACTCCAGGCATGTATTAATGGGCCCATAAAGGCCATCCTGGATTGCTGGTGCCATTATCTTCAGCTATTACATTTCTAAAATTATTGTACAAATACCACCTCAAATTATTTTCCTTTTGTTCTCTCTCTCTCTCTCTCTCTCTCTCTCTCTCTAAGCTCAAAAGATTAACTCTCATTTATGGGAAGCAATTCTTCACATGGCTTGGAAAATTCAGTCCTTGGGCCAGGGAACTTAGAAGCAGTGTGTTGCAGAGTCACAACCCATCTTTGTGAAGAGTTCGCTCTGCTGCTTGCTGGTCCTGGCTGTGGTATCAGGCAAGTTTCTAAACCAGCCTTGTCCACAGTCAAAGGATAACAGTGGTGTGTCTTTTAGAATCCACATGTACAGGGGTCTAGAGAGAAGTTCAGAGCTCATATCACTTTTGTGAGGAACTGGGTTTAGTTCCCAGTCCTCACACTGGATGGTCCACATGCCTGCAACTTCGGCTCCAGAGGATTCGGCACCTCTTCTGGACTCCTTGGGAACCTGTACCGACATGCTTATTTCTACACATGTCCCCATGTATAAACACATGAGTAAAAATAAATCTTTAAGAATTAATGTACACAAAACACCTAGTTCTGAACATAAGAGGCTGTCAGTAAACTCATGTATACTTGTCATTGTAACGGAGATGGTAATGAAACAAAATAAGAATTTCTTTTTTAACTAATCCATTGATTTGTAAGATTAAACAATTGTTGTTGGTTGTTGTTGCTATTAGCAGATCATTCTTTGTGAATTTGGTTGGTGTCAGAGGGACTGACAGCAGTGCTATCAGAAGGGTGTGACATGATCTTGGGAGATCTTTACTTCCCCTTCTCACTTTGCACTTCTTAGTTTAGTTTAGTGCTGTGCCTCATGCCCATAGGTCTCTGCTTCCTCCATGCAACCCTGTTGCTGGCTCTCATGGCTGAGTGAAGCCGACTTCTGTTAAGAGCTGAAGTAGTCATGCTAGTTGGTGGGATGAGGCAGAGAAACAGCCACAAAATACATTCCTTTCTTGTCCAATTAAGCAAACATAAAAATCATTAATTCAAATGGGAGAAATGTGAAGTTTTATGGAGGAAGTAGATTTATTGTAATACAAAGCTGGAGACTGAGACGGTGATGTCCATGAGCATGCTGAAGTGACAAACAGGACAATGGTACTTCCTAAGTGTCTTTTCCTGGGGCTCACTGCTGTTGTTATGGGAAATTCGTGTTGGAGAACTTGCTCTGAAATACAAGCACACATGACCTTCCCTCTGGCCAAGATGTGCGCATCCTCAGAGACCAAAGGACTCCTTGCTATCCTCCCAAGAGCTTAACCTCTCTTTTCTCTTTGTTGTGACAAACTGTCACACACTGCCTGGTCCTTAGTTTTTGGAAAAAAGCACAGGATTCCTTCCGGGTCTTCCTGGATTGGCCTGGGTTCACCGGTCGTGAAAGGAATTTTCTTGACGGTCTGCAGCAGGAGCAGACATGTCTTACATCTGAATCATCTCAGTCAGTTTCCTAACTTCTTCCCTGACCAACCACCAAGCGCCAGAGTGACAGGAATAATGGGCTTCTGGCACACTGTGGTTAGACCCAGCCTTGCTTTTGTCACAGCAGTCGGTGTGCCGGTGAGGTCTCATGTACACTCATTTAGCCGGGGCCTCGGCAGTGTCTCTGAAGCATAAGAAACTTGCCCCCATTCATAATGGTAGCAGGCTCAGTGTGGACTGAACCCAGACTTGCCTGCCTGGAGGGCCCTGTCCAGTGTCTGTAACCACTATCCACTCTCTGCAGAGCCCTGTCCAGTGTCTGTAACCACTGTCCACTTTCTGCAGATCCCTGTCCAGTGTCTGCTCTCTAGACACTATGATTCTTCCTTTTTCTGGTAAAATTCTTCCTCTTAGTTATCTTTGTTGTTGCTCTTTAATTAAAAAAATTAATTACTTGTGTGGGAGGGTGTTTGTGCACTTGGTGGAGTCAGGGGTGAAACTCAGCTCATCGACTTGGTGGTTAAGTGCCTTTATCCCTTGAGTTACCTAGCCAGCTTTTTCTCGTTATTTTTAATATACAGTGGCTAACACAATGTACAACTTATATGATGTAGCTTATATGGAGCTTGTATGGATTCACAGGCCCTTTGAAGCCCCACTGAGGCCTTCCAGCTAGGATCTTAGCTCTGCTGTTACAGATTTATGAGCACTTTAGGGGGTTCACAGACCCTTTGAAGGCCCTCTGAGGTCCACCAACTGGATCCTCATTCTGTGATGTGATGCCCTTCTGGTTTAATCACATCTTGATGCATATCAAGGCTTTGCTAGTATAATTGGGGGTAGAAACTGACCTTGTGTTGTGATAGGTGGGCTTAGATAGGTCCGCCTGCTCATTGCTGATGCCTTTAAGACAGATAACAGAAGCAAGTGACATTGTGGGGTTGCTCAAGGTAAAACACATGTCTGTACCAAAAGCACTGTCTTTGTATTGGCTGTTTCCTGATGCTTGGGGGGAGGGGGAAGATGTCTAAAATGCTTTGTGGCAAATAAACCTTCAATTGAAACAAGCTAGAACAAAAGGAAGAGAACCCTCAGGTGATTGTTAAGCTCAGTCCATTAGATATTTGCAAGAGTCCCTGTCATCTTGGAAAAGGCAATATAACCACAGTGAATTGTGTGTGTATGCATGTGTGTGTACATGAACATTTATGGGTGTGCATATATGTATGTGCATATATGTGTGTATGATATGTACATTTGAGTGTATATATGAGTGTGAATGTGCATGAGCACAAGTATATGTGTATAGTGAATATATGTTCTTATATATGTGTATGTATATATGTGTGTGTGCATGAATGTGTATGTGTGTACATATTTGTATATATGTGTGTGGATGATGTATACATGTATCAGTGTGTATGCATGTGTATATGTTCATGAGTGTATGTATGTATATATGTATGTATCTGTATACATATTCATATATGGTGTATATGTATGAATTGTGTGAGTGTGTGTGTATGTATTATATGTGTGTATAAATGGTGCATGTATGTTTTTATGTGTATAGATGTATGTTTGTCTGAAGACAATGAAAATTTTGCATCTGGAATCTGAGGGCATTGCCTCTGGAGCATCTTTCATGAAGCAACATGACAGCTAATCAGAAAGCTACCGCGCTAGGCCTCTGTTTTTATATTATTTAATTAGATGAGTTATAGTTTCTCTGACATATCTGCTGCAGCCTTTGTGTTCCTGGAAGGAATGGTTTATAACTTACAGTCCCAGAGAACAGTGTACCCTGG
Source organism: Lophiomys imhausi (assembly GCA_907164525.1). Taxonomy (NCBI): domain Eukaryota; kingdom Metazoa; phylum Chordata; class Mammalia; order Rodentia; family Muridae; genus Lophiomys; species Lophiomys imhausi. The sequence goes on from CAJQZJ010032781.1 coordinate 533,856, forward strand.
CCTCACTTGAAGCTTGTGAGGTCTGGCTTCCATCAATGTGAGCAGGAGTTGCTGATTTCAAAAAAGTGGGTCTTTTTTGTGTACTGACTTTCCTTCTAGTCAGGGTGAGGAGGAGGAGCCCCTGCTCCCTCCCTGTAGTCAAGAGTAACTGGAGACTTCTTGAAGTAGAAGGGAATCATGTTTCCATGAAGAAAACCAAAGTGTGTAGTAAACTGAGCTGAGGAGGGCTAGGACCTTACCGCTGGCTGTGAAGGGCTGGGGTGTAAATGGCTAAAGAAATTCTCTGTCTCAGAGCTACCTGCAACTCCAGGATGTTCCAGAACATTTCCCACTGCAGAGAAGTAGCCCCGTACTGTGTTCCCAGAAACTCGGATGTCTCCCGTCCATGTGGCTGTGTGTCCTTACCCGTTCTTATCTTGTGGTAGTATGTGGGAGAGTCAGCTTCCTGTGACCTGGGGCCTTAGTTCTCAGGCCAGGCAGGGAGAGACTGAGCCCAGCTGGACCTTGCTTGCTCCCAGCACTCTCTGCTAGCCAGGGTGCCATGCAGAGCCTGGGCTTTCAGGCACATTTCGAGAGAGGGGCCATCTCTCCTGAGTCACTTAGGGGCTACTGGAGAAAGTGAAGCAGCAGCTGTTGAGTGAGTCAGGCTGAGGAGCTGGAGTTGGGAGGGGAGGGCGGGAGTTGATCTTTCCAGCATAGGGTTAGGAGCGGATCATGTTGATTGTACTTCTACTGTTTCCCCCGGCTAACAAATTATTAAGGTAAATTTCCACTGGACAGTAAACGAGCATGGACCAGATTGCACATTCATTCTGAAAATTCTGATGCTGCCTATGGGAAGGCCAGGCAGTGAGCCGAGAATTTTCACGAAGGTTTAATTTGTTCCCTTGTCTGTTGGATTCTGGATGGAAACTTGCTGGGCTGACCACGCCTAGCTCTGTGTTTTGTTTCTACCTTCCAGGAGATTGTTGTTGTTGTTGTTTTAAATTTTCTTCATCTCTTCCATATGCTCCATGTCCCTCTGTTACCTGGAATGGTGTTCTCAGGAAAGAAAGAAGTTATTCATTCTGTCTTATGCATCTTAGTATGAAGGGCATTGTGAAACTTAGCTATTGATACTCCCTGGGGCGTTTATTACTTTCTGTGAAATAGAAGACCTGGTCTTCTTTATATGGAGGCGGAAGCCAGGGCCTAAATGTACTTCAGCGAGTAGCCCTGTTGTGCTTTGCTTGTTTTGAGACCCTGGGAATGTGAACACAGAACAGTGGGTGAGCAAGTATCCTAAACACTGTTGTTCTGGGGGGACACTGGGGGGACGGGGTCCCACAGAACTCACTTTGCTACTCACTCTTTGACTTTGGGGATGCCAGCCCACTGGTCTTTTTAAAATGAGAGGGCTGTGTCAGACAATCTTTAGTTTCTGTGTAGACACGAGAGTCCAAGGATCAAGTTGAATCCTTTGAAACAGGCTGTGTAGACAGACGACAGATGCCTACCAGTGGGTCCCCTTAGAGTACCAAGGCTGCCACACGAAGGTGGATAAAAGCCCAACATACAAAGAAGGAAAGGTTGTATACATTTAACAGTGGGTGCCAGACTTTTCCCACTGGAGAGAAAATCTCTTGTCTGGGGCTATACTGTGATGAAAAACGTGAGGCTGGAAGCCTGTGTGGGTGAACCCAAGCCATAGCAACAGGTAGATCACCTTTTTGTCCATGAGGAGTGAGTGTTCTACTCTAGGCAGGTGAGGAAGAGAAGATGCCAGTTCCTTAGGCCTGGCCAGCCAGTTCTCAGACCAGACAGTAAGGACCAGCCTCCAAGGAACGCTGGCAGGATCAAGGAACACATTGAAACACTGCCCAGGGTTCTGCAGGGCCAGGGAGGAACCTGTGGGTTGCATCTCCTTTAGTGGGCTCGAATGGCCCTGTCACAGGGGCTGCCTGAGACCATGTGCATATCAGATATTTACATTACAATTCACACCTGCAGCAAAATTATAGTTATGAAGTAGCAACAAAAATAATTTTATGGTTGGGGGTCACCACAACATGAGGAGCTGTATTAAAGGTCGCAGCATTGGGAAGGCTGAGAACCGCTGCTCTTGACACATGAGGAGGAGCTGTACTGCCTATGGTTTTCCGTTAACTGTGTGGTTTGCCATCTAGATTTTTGACTTAGCATTTGTTAGTAAGTCTAAATTTTACTCCCATTGTGTGTGTGTGTGTGTGTGTGTGTGTGTGTGTGTGTGTGTAAATGGGAAAGCCCTGAGACTTAATGCCTCAATTAACGGGGGAGGGGTAGATTAGTGGGGGAGGCAGTGTGCATAGGTTGCAGCCTTGAGCAATCTTGGAGGGTGAGGTGACCGTCGCCTCCCGCAAAGCACCGCTGAAAGCTCAGTGGCTTATGCCCCTGCTGAGTATGGGACATGGGGACTCTAGCCAGTCTCACTCCATCTGCAGGGCCAGCCCAGGTACAGAGTCCACATGACACTGTTAAGAGGTCTTATTTGCAAACCAGAACTCTGTGGTAGAGCAATGGTGATGAGCTATTTCCAAGATTCTTGGGGAAAATGAACAGACTGGAATGTGACCTGGGGTGACCCTGATTCCGACCTGAAATGATGCAGTGACCTCATGAAGTGCTCCACAGTGGTCCCTTTGGCCAGAGGTGATCTGACTGCTTCAGACAGACACCAAGTGCAATTCCTGGGTTTCATCTGTGGCCACTTGTAACTCAGTGACTGCTCTCGTGCTCGGTATTGTTTTGGTGATTTCTGAGGGACATTCTGAGACAAGAACCTCCCTTGTTTGTGGGTGTTAGCTTTGGAAATGACAAGCAAAGTCTCTGTTGCAAAACAGTATACACTGTCTAACACGGGCTGGATGGAAAATAAAAATGCTGCTCAGAAAGAAGAAGAAAGTATAAACACTAACGTGTTAGAGTAAGAGGCCCCATCGTGACTTTCATGACTTCTTGTTCTGTCCTTTAAATTGTGGCAGTTACACAGATTTACTTGTGTGATCTGTTACCAATTCCTTTTCCACGAGAGGGATGGCTTATCCTTCACCAGGCCTCAGGGGCATGTCTGGTAACCCTTTTGCCTTCACCTTTTAGGTTCTACAGTAGCATGATTTCCATGAACACAAACCAGACATTTTACTAAAATGCAGAGTGCATAATTAAATACTTTATTACTTTCATGGGCTTCTACTGGTATAACTGAAGAGGAAGGCTTTTGGGGACAAATAGCAACAGACCAGGGAGTGCCTAGAAAGGGCGGGCTTCTGCCTTTAGGTCTGCCTAAAGGAGGAGACCCAGGGAGTGTCCAGGCTATGCTAAGAGTGAGACAGAGCCACACCTCCAGAAGCCAGTACTCAACAGGGAGTCTGTCTTGAATTATTGAAGTAATGGCCCTGTTTGTATTTTGTTCTGTGTCTTATAAAATCGTATTTTGGTTTTGTCAGGAAAACAGTAAATGTGACCACAGAGATGGGATTGCTTGTCAGTATGTCCTCCTGCTCCTGGGATGCAGGTGGGGGTGGGGCAGGGCTCCTGCAGCTTAGTTCAGTATCTTTTTTTGCTGCTGTTGCTTTTCTAAATTAATTAGAACTTTCAGCTGGGCATGGTGACGCACAAATTTAATCCCAGTACAGGAGGCAGAGGCAGGCAGATCTATGAGTTCCAGGCCAGCCTGGTTTATAGAACAAATTTCAGGATAGCTAGGGCTTTATGGAGAAACCCTGTCTCGAAAAACAAACAAAAAAGTGTGTGTATGTGTGTGTAGACCAGATGTCAACTTTGGGGGAATCTTCCACTATCATTTGTCACTTTGAAAAAAAATTCAATATGTCTGTCTGTCTGTCTATCATGAATCTACCATATATTTATCTTTCTTTCTATCATCTGTCCTCTAGCATCTATCTATCTATCTATCTCTCTATCTCTATCTATCTATCTATCTCTCTATCTATCTATCTATCTATCTATCTATCTATCTATCTATCTATCTTTATCTATCATCTGTCTGTCTGTCTGTCTATCATCTATCTTTCTATCTGTCAATCATCTGTCTATCATCTATCTGTTTTTTGTACCTGTGTGTGTACATTTTTGAGTGTGGAGGGCAGAAGTCAACTTGTGGGAGTTGACTCTCTGTCTCTACCAGGTACGTCCCAGGGATCAAATGCATGGCTGCTAGGATTGACAGCAGGTTCCTTTCCCTGCTGAGCCACCTTGCTGGCTCTCTGTCTTACTTCTTCATACAGGAGTTTCCTCTGAACTTAGGCCTTGCCATTTTGGCTAGCCTGGCTATCCAGAGAGCCCTGGAGATCACCTGTCTCTGTCCCCTGCCTGGGTTTTGAGGCATACACTACTGCAGCTGGTTTTTAGATGCCTGCTGGGGTCCCTCATACTTGTACAGTCAAGATACTTTGTAGAGGTAGATACCTAGTTCAGGTTCAGTATATTTTCACATGTCAATATATTTTGGTATGTGTCTATATAAAGTGGAACAATCCTCACCTCCACCACTTTACCATTTAGCATGGTGTGTGACAAATTTGGGATGGCCATCACTGTTATTTTTAATGTCAACTCAAGAGAGTTTAAATGTGCCACATGCCAAGTCCCAAAGCCACCCGTACATTAAACACACAGGGGTCATTTACATGACTGTGTAATGGGGCTGTGGGTCTTGTGTAATGGCCGGCTGGTGTTCTGGGATCGCTGGTTCTCACCTGAGTGGCTAGTGGCCTACTTCAGAGACACCGGTGGGAGCGTGAGCATGGCGTGCTTGGGTGCAGGGGTTCTGCTGCGTGGGAAACCATAGTAGAGTTTGTTTTTTAGGTTGCCTTGGTGTAACAAAATGTCCCTTATGCCTTTGGAGGGCTTCTTGCCAACCTTCACTTGCCAATTGGTTCCTGTCTGGGTCAGTGTTTTGAGTTGGAAATGAGATGTGGGAAGTGACTTATTTGCCTCCCAGCCATGCCTCCCTGTGTATTTTGTTACACTGGAAACTTGTTAAGGACTTGGTCTAATTCACTTGTGTTGTTTTTTTTCTTCTTGAAAAATGCACATTTTTTTTTAATATTACCATTCATTGCATGAGACTTGTGATTTCTCTGTGAATATGCTAGAGAGAGAGAGAGAGAGAGAGAGAGAGAGAGAGAGAGAGAGAGAGAGAGACTGCCCCTGTTCAGCTTACTGTATGACAGCAAAGGGAAGTAAGTCAGCTCAGGCACTTTTACCCTCCAGTGGCCACATGATCCTGGCTGGCCCAGAGGCCCATGTGGAAGAAGGGCTAAGGGTAGATGGTCAGATATGGGGTCACAGGGTGTGGGTGGCCGACTGTGGGGGCCTTGGTCTGAGAAGGAGCCTCTGTCACTGAGGGAATGAAAAAAACAGTGCCTGCTGCTGAGTGGCAGGCAGAGGCAGGGAGGAGGCCCATGCTCCCGAAACTCCTTTATCCCAGAGAAGACTTTGAGCTCTAAGTGAATAATTTTCTCCCTGATTAGGAAGTGCCTTGCTTGGGAAGATATAGTGGGAACACATGTTATTTCTTTTAATATTTATTGATTACTTCAAGTTACATCTCCATCACAGTGCCCTCTTTCTGCCCCTCCCAGTCCCACCCTCCCACCCTCTACCCCCTATCTCTTCCATCACACTCTTCTGAAGGGGAGTGTCCCTACATAACAGTCCCCCACCCCAGTTCATGTCATATGAGGGCCAAGAGCCTCCTTATACACTGGGGGCCTACAAGGAAGCACCAATAGGGCAAAGTGTCTCATTGACAGGTAACAAAGTCTATATTCCTGTTCCCCTGGGTGCACTGGTTGTAGTAGAGTTATCCTGAACTATATGGCTAAAATCCGATTATAAGTGAATAGATGCCATATGCATCTTTCTGAGTCTGGGTTAGCTCACTCAGGATGAGCTTCTCTAGTTCCATCCATTTGGCTGCAAATTGCATGATTTTCTTGTTTCTGATGGCTCAGTAGTATTCCATTGTGTAGATGTACCACATTTTATAATCCACTCCTTGGTTGAGGGACATCTGGGTTGTTTCCAGTTTCTACCTATTACAAATAAGGCTACTGTGAACATAGATGAGGAAACTTTCTTGTGATCTGGATGAGGAATCATTTGGATGTATACCCAGAAGTGGTATGGCTGGGTCTTGAAGTAGATATACTCCAAGTTTTCTAAGATATCCCCAGACTGATTTCCATAGTGGTTGTACAAGCTTGCACTTCCACCAGCAATGGAGGCGTGTTCCCCTTTCTCCACAACCTTGGCAGCATATGCTGACATTAGAGTTTTTATCTTAGTCATTCTGACAGGTGTGAGATGGAATCTCAGAGTAGTCTTGAGTTAAATTTCTCAGATGATTAAGGATGCTGAGCATTTCTTCAAGTGTTTCTCAGCCATTAGGGATTCATGAATTCTCTGTTTAGCTCTGTTCCCCATTTTTTGATTGGATTATTTGGTTTCTTGGCATTTAATTTCTTGAGTTCTTTGTAAAATTTGGATATTAGTCCTCTGTCAGATGTGGGGTTGGTGAAGATCTTTTCCCAGTCTGTAGGATGCCATTTTGTTCGAATGACAGTTTCCTTTGCCTTACAGAAGCTTTTCAGTTTCATGAGGTTCCATTTATTGATTGTTGGTCTTAGGTCCTGAGTTGTTGGTGTTCTGTTCAGGAAGTTGTCACCTGTACCGATGAGTTGGGCTTTTCCCCACTTTCTCTTCTATTACATTTAGTGTGTCAGGCCTTATGTTAAGGTCTTTGATCCACTTGGACTTAAGTTTTGTACAAGGTGATAAGTATGGGTCTAATTTCATTCTTTTACATGTTGACATCCAGTTGGACCTGCACCATTTGCTGAAGATGCTGTCCTTTTTCCATTAAGCCATTTACATTGGCTTCTTTGTCAAAAATTAAGTGACGATAGGTGTGTGGATCCATGTTTGGGTCTTCAATTTGATTCCATTGATCCACTGGTCTGTTTCTATACCAGTACCATGCTGTTTTTATTACTATTGCTCTGTAGTACAGTTTGAAATCTGGGATGGTGATACCTCCAGATGTTTTTTTATCGTACAAGATTGATTTAGCTATTCTGGGTTTTTTGTTCTTCCATAGGAAGTTGAGAATTGCTTTTTCCAGGTCTATAAAGAATTGTGGTGGTATTTTGATAGGAATTGCATTGAATTTGTATATTGCTTTTGGCAGAATGGCCATTTTTAGTATGTTGATCCTACCTATCCATGAGCATGGGAGATCTTTGCATCTTTTGATGGGCTCTTCAATTTCTTTCTTCAAGGGCTTGAAGTTCTTGTCATACAGGTCCTTTACTTGCTTGGTTAGAGTTACCCCCAGGTATTTTATGTTGTTTGTGGCTATTGTGAAGGGTGTTGTTTCCCTAATATCTGTCTCAGCCCATTTATTTGTTGTATAAGGAAGGACTTCTGATTTTTTTGAGTTAATTTTGTATCCAGCCACCTTGCTGAAGGTGTTTATCAGCTGTAAGAGTTCTCTGGTGGAATTTTTGGGGTCGCTTATGTATACTATCATATCATCTGCAAATAGGGATAATTTGACTTCTTTGTTTCCAATTTGTATCCCCTTGATGTCCTTTAGTTGTCTTATTGCTCTAGCAAGAACTTCAAGTGCTATGTTGAACAGATATGGTGAAAGTGGACGTCCTTGTCTTGTCCCTGAGTTTAGAGGAAATGCTTCAAGTTTCTCTCCATTTAATTTGATGTTGGCTACAGGCTTGCTGTGTATCGCCTTTATTATTTCTAGGTATGGTCTTGTATGCCCGTTCTCTCCAGGACTTTTAGCATGAAGGGTGTTGGATTTTGTCAAATGCTTTTTCAACATCTAGTGAGATGATCATGTGGTTTTTTTTCTTTCATCTTATTTATATGGTGAATTACGTTGATAGACTTTTGTATGTTGAACCATCCCTGGGATGAAGCCTACTTGATCATGGTGTGTGATACTTTTGATGTGTTCTTGGATTTGGTTTGCTAGTATTTTATTAAGTATTTTTGTATCTATGTTCATGAGGGAGATTGATCTGAAGTTCTCTTTCTTTGTTGGGTTTTTTGTGTGGTTTAGGAATCAGGGTGACTGTGGCCTCATAGAATGAGTTTGGCAGTGTTCTTTCTTTTTCTATTTTGTGAAAGTGTTGGAAGAGTATTGGTATTAGCTCTCCTTTGATGGTCTGGTAGAATTCTGTGCTGAAACCAGCTGGCCCTGGGCTTTTTTTTTTTTTTTGGTTGGTAGATTTTTAATGACTGTTTCTATTTCCTTAGGGGTTATAGGCCTTTTTAATCTGCTAACCTGATCTTGATTTCACTTTGGTAGGTGGAATCTATGAAGAAAATTGTCCATTTAGCCTATGTTTTCAAATTTGGTGGAGTCCAGATTTTTAAAGTAGGGCCGAATGATTCTCTGGATTTCCTCAATGTCTGTTGTTATTGCTCCCTTTCCATTTCTGATTTTGTTTATTTGGGTTTTTTCCCTCTGCCTTTTAGTTAGTTTGGCTAAGGGTCTGTCTATTTTGTTGATTTTCTCAAAGAACCAACTCTTGGTTTCATTGATTCTTTGTATTGTTCTTTTTGTTTCTAAGTTATAGATTTCAGCCCTAAGTTTGATGATTTCCGCTCCTCTTGGGAGTGTTTGCTTCTTTTTCTCCAGTTCTTCCAGTTCAGCTGTTAATTCGCTAATATGAGCTGTCACAATTTTATTTTTGAAGGCACTTAGTGCTATGAACTTTCCTTGTAGCACAGCTTTCATTGTATCCCATAGGTTTGGGTATGTTGTGTCTTCATTTTCATTGGATTTTAAGAAGTCTTTGATTTCCTTCTTTATTTCTTCCCTGACCCAGTGGTCATCCAGTAAAGAGTTGTTCAATTTCCATGTGTGTGTAGGCTTTCTGTTGGTTCTTTTGCTGTTGAAGTCCAGCTTTATTCCATGGTGGTCTGATAAGATACAAGGGTCATTTCAATTTTCTCGAATCTGTTGAGGCTTGCTATGTGTCCGACTATATGGTTGATTTTGGAGAAGGTTCCGTGTGGTGCTGAGAAGAAGATGTATTTCTTTGTGTTTGGGTGAAACGTTCTGTAGAGATCTGTTAGGTCCATTTGGTTCATGATCTCTGTTAGACTCATTATTTCTTTGTTTGGTTTCTGTCTTGATGACCTGTCCATTGTTGTGAGTGGGCTGTTAAAGAGTTTCTTTTACAAATGTAGGTGCCCTTGTATTTGGGGCATAGATATTCAATATTGAGATGTCATTTTGATTAATATTTTCTTTAATGAATATGTAGTGCCCTTCTCTATCTTTTTTGATTGACTTCAGTTGAAAGTCAATTTTATTTGATATTAAGATGCCTTGCTTGGAAAACCTTTTCCTAGCCCTTTAGTCTGGGGTAGCGTCTATCTTTGTTAGTGAGATTCGTTTCTTGTATGCAGCAAAATGATGGGTCTTGTTTATGGATCCATTCTGTAAGCCTGTGTCTTTTTATTGGGGAGTTGAGTCCATTAATGTTAGTGGATATTAATGACCAAAGGTTGTTATTTCCTATTTTTTTGGTGTAGGTGATGGTTGTGTGTTTCTTTTGGTTTAGCTGCAGAGGCGTTTTTTGCTTCCTCTGTTTTCTTGGGTGTAGTTATCTTCTTGGGTTGGAATTTTCCTTCTAAAATCTTCTGTAGGGCTGGATTTGTGCATAGATACTGTTTAAATTTGATTTTGTCATGGAATATCTTGTTTTCTCCATCTATGTTGATAGAGAGTTTTGCTGGGTATAGTAGTCTAGCTGGGCACCTATGTTCTCTCAGGGCTTATAGGATGTCTGTCCAGGCCCGTCTGGCTTTTAAAGTTTCTGAGGATAAGTCAGGTGTAATTCTGATGGGTCTGCTATCATATGTTACTTGACCTTTTTCTTTTACGCTTTTAATATTCTTTCTTTGTTCTGTACATTTGGAGTTTCAATTATTATGTGGCGAGAGGAATTTCTTTTCTGATCTAATCTGTTTGGTGTTCTGTATGCATCCTGGAATTTTATTGGTATCTCTTTCTTTAGGTTTGGGAAGTTTTCTTCTATGATTTTGTTGAAGATGTTTTTTGGACTTTGGAGTCTGGTGTCTTCTCTTTCCTCTATGCCTATAATTTTTGGGTTCTGTCTTTTCATTGAGTCCTTTATTTCTTGGATGCTATGGATGAGAACTTTTTTTTAGCTTTCTCATTTTCTTTGGTTGTTGTACTGATTTCTTCCATTGAATCTTCCATGCCTGAGATCCTGTCTTCCATCTCTTGTATCCTATTTTTGATACTCATGTCTATAGTTCCTGTTTTCTTCCCTTGATTCTCCACTTCCACATTTATCTCTGATTGTGTTTTCTTTATTGCGTCTACTTCCATTTTCAAGTCTTGAACCATTTTATTCATTTTATACATTTCCTGTTCTAATTTGCTTGCCTTTGTCTGCAAATCTTTCAAATCTTTCATTGCCTTGTCTGTTTCCCATTCATGTTGGGCTGCATTGGCTTGGAGGTCTCTAATGGTATTCTCCAATGCTTTTATTTGTAAAATCGAGGATTCTTTGTATTCTTTCAGTATTTTAATTTCTTGTTGAAAGGACTCCATCATTTTCCTAAGTATAGATTTGTTATAATTTTCATGTGTTTCAGCTGTGGTGGAATGTTCAGGGCTTGCTGTGTTAACCTTGTTGAATTTCACTGGGGTCATATTTCCCTGATTTTTGTCAGTTTTGTTCTTTCGCTGACCTTTAGCCATCTGGTTTCCCTAAGGTGATTGTTCCTGATGTCTTCTAGACTGTTTCAGTGGCACTGTCGGTCCTCTTTAGGGTGTTGCAGTGACCATGTGAATATTGGGTGCTCAGTTAGCAGGGAAGTCCCTCTATCTGGCAGTTGGGGCTACCTCCCAGTACCCTGGAGTAATCAGACATGCGGGAGATTGTACCAGTACAGGAAGGGCAGCCCTCTGCCCTGTCTGACTACAATGTTCTTCCAAGTGATTGTATATCCAGTAGAGGGACCTTTCTGTCCAACACCTTTCTGGGTAAGCCCAGATATACTTGTGTCTCCCTGCCAGCTGCTGCGTGGCTTTTGCCAGCTTCTGCTGCAGGGTCTGTGCTGGCCTCTGCTCTGGGTCCCGGGCCTGTGCGCCACCAGAGGCCTCTGCTTTGGACCCGAGTCTGTGTCCCTTGCCACTAACCTCCACTTTGGGCCCCAGACTGTTCTCCAAGCTGTTGATCTCTGCTTTGGGCCCCAAGACTGTCCAATCACTGGGTTATTTGTCCACTTCCAGGGCTCGTTCCTTGGCCTGGGTTCCAAGCCTAGCCTTGCCACCCGACGCCATGCCACGCTCCAAGTCCTGTGTTCCATGCTGCTTGCTCCCGGCTGTCTGGGTCCAGGCTGCAGCACTGCCTGGGAGTGTCTGAGGGTCCCCCGAGGGACCCCTACTAGTCCATGGGTTTGCTGGGTGTGACCCTGCAGGTTCACACTTCTCAGGATGTTGCTCAGCTTGTTTATATTTCTGCAATGTTGTAGCTATTTCCTGCCCCCCCCCCAACTCCCAGCTCAAAATGTGTCCCTGCCGACTGCTGCCATCTTGGATTGTCTCGTGGGAACACATGTTATTGCGCTTTCTTAGATCTTGGCCGTTTCTACTTCTGGAAGGAGAAATTAGAAAATTCTGGAAACTCATGGAAATTTTTTCTGTATTGTTCCATCTACATAGTTGGCATGAAGGCAGTGTGGGACTGTAGACTGTTTGTTACCCAACCATAGGTGGTTGATCCAGGGACTTTTCATACTTGATACCTTGGAGTATCAGAATTCCATTGAGAAAAGAGCAGGGCTTCCTGCCTGATAGTATAAATAGAGCATGGTTCTGTCAGTGTGAATACAGAATCTAAAGACAGAAGAAGCAAGTCCACCAGGAAAACACAAGCTAACTCAGAGGGAGAAGGTATTTTCTGGGTCCTCAGGATCTCCAGGCTCTTCCAGATCTTCCCAGAATCCATACAAGTCTTTGATTCCAGAACATGGTAACATTCCTTTTCTTGCTTCCTGCTTATCCCAGCAGTGGTAGTGTCTACCACCAATGAAAAATGATTTCCTGTATGCAGATATTTGCAGACATTTATGACAATTCTACCTTAGGTCTACTGTAGAACAAATTATTAAATTTTATAATTGATACTTATGATTATTAAGGTGGCAGAGTTAACCCTCATCCACTACTTATGAATAAACACACAGACACCAGCCTTGACCTGGATTGTGCAATCTTGTCCCATCTAAACTAGCTTCTAATTCTGTTCCCCAAATAAGACCCTATAACATGTACATATATCTGCTGGCTGTTATCCTCCACTCTGTGCCAATATTCCAGATCATGTGAAGAAATGATCTTCCAATTAACCCGTGGAGTGTCTCATTCCTTCTTTTCTTCTCATTCGTCTATGTCTTCTCCCCTTGTGGCTTCTTCTAATCTTTTACTCCCACAAATGCCCTTGAAACTTAGTTCTGCCTATCTATCTCTCTGCTCCAATCACAGGCCTTAGCATTTTATTACAGCCAGTCAGAGACAATGGTTGACAAGGTAACACAGCATTACTTGATGTATGTGCATATGGCCTCATACAGCAAGCAGACCTTGGGAGCAGATTAATTTAACATTTAGAATACATAACAGATCACACCATCACTCTACCTTCTGATTTAGAGGTCCACAAACCTTGTTAATTTCACAGCAAGTCACTTGTTATCTTGCTTAGATCGAAGATCTCAAGGGACTGGAAAAGCCAAGTTCATATCATGTTTCCTGAAATGGAAACATGAACAGGGATGGAGCTATGCTGTATAAACAGAAACACCTAGACAATACAAATCCTGGCTTTGCATGTGAAAACAAAGGAAGAGCTGGACCCTACTGCCAGTGCCCACTCTGCCCACAAAGGTCTGATCCTTCTAGAAGGTGGTGTCCACAGAAACAGTGTTACCATCACCCAAAGGTGTGGCTTACTTTTGGGTTTGGCCACCTCCATTTTTTTAATGTTGTCCAGATCACAGATGACATGTCCCTCCTGCCAGACTGGTCTCCATTAGTTTATACTGATACTCCTTGCCAGTGGTGGGTGAGCTTTGACAAAGTCAGACATACAGATAGGCAAATTAGAGACCATTCCGTACTGCGGTATGGCGGCTTAATAACTAGATCCAGTCCTGTGGGTTCAGAACTGTATGTATACTATATCAAGTGAGTTATCTGACCCTTCTGGTTTTGTTTGCTTCTTTGTTATGAAGTTCTGAAGCCCCAGGCTGGCCTCAGACTCTCTGTGTAGTCTAGGATATCCCTGACTTCATACTCTCCTCCTTCTGTCTCCCCAGTGCTTCGATGACAGGCATGCACCACAGTGCCCAGGCTATGCAGTGCTGAGGACAGAGCCCAGGGCTTGTGACACATTAGGATAGTTCTCTGCCGACATAGCTACATCACCTGCCCTGTCTGATCCCTCTGAATCACATTCTAATGGTGGGATGTGGTGAGGAGAGGACTTCATGGGAACATGGCTCAGATCACTAATACTTCATCGTACATGGAGTGTTCGAGTAGCAGGGGTTGTTAAGAGCATTGTTATTTATGTACAGGAGTCATCACAGCACCTAGAATTTGAAACGTGCTATGGCTTTCTAAACCTGCCTTCTCCAGAGTGTGTGTCCATAACTTGAGACCTGCTGTGGGTAAACAGCTTCCTTAACTTACCAGGGTCTCCTGTTGGTCTGGCTAGCTGGCCAGTGAGCCCTAGGACTCTGCTTGTCTCTGCCTTTCTTCTCCCTGTCACTGAGATCACTGGTGTAGTCCACCACACTCACTTTCCATATGGATTCTGAACTCAGTTCCTCACCTTGTGAGGTAAATGCTTTACCAGTTGAGTTGTCTCCTCAGCCCCTTCTTGCTGTTTCTCATCATACCCAGGACCCTTTTCTGCGAGATACTGGCGTGGCTGTCCTTTTTTCAAGCCTCTGATCAACTGACCCTCTCAGAGCCCTCTTTCCTGTCACCCTCACTACCCCGACACTGTTACTTCACCCTACTTTGTCTTCGTGGCCAAGCACATCATACAACAGTGTGCTATATACATGTCTTCCTCTGGGAGAGGCTTGTTCACAAGATCGGGGCAGCTGTGTCTTAGAACCTGGAATGATACCTTCACAAGGTAAATGCTCAGTGGATGAAGCTTTGGCTTTAGGTCTTGTTCTGATTAGGGTGTGTCCTCTCGCTGTGTGCTCTATTCATAGGCAGGTAAGGAAAGGTGTGATTTTGTTACAACAGCAAGTTCATTATGTTTTTGACTCCTTTATAAGTATTGGGGAACATGGGGCAAATATAGGGAAAAAATTCCCTTCTAGGAAGGGAATAGGGAGGTAGACAAATGGTTCCTTCCCTCCTTCAGTGAAGGTCTTCCCTTCAAGGCAGCAGTCTATTTACCAGCCATTTCCCTTGGCATTGTTCTTTCCTGTTTGTGTTCTCAGTGCTAACTGCTCACCAGAGGGAGTGAAGGCACGCAGAGTTCACATAACTCAGAGAGGCTCCCAGCCTCAGCACAGGTTTGGGGCGCATTTGATGTGGAGATGGTTATACTCCTTAACCTCCAAAATGTTCTCACATTCTAGATTTGTTTCCAACTCTCCAAAGAGGAGCTTGAAGTCTGGGAGCAGGCAGTATTGTCTCTCTCAGCTCAGCTTGAGTCTGCTGAGCAGCCTCTGGGTGTTAGAGGCTGAGGTGATGGGTGGGGGGAGGGAGTGGGAAGGCAGAGTGTGCACAGCTCTGGGCCCCGCCCTGGAGGAGCTGTGGGACACATCTATATGATGGAGAGTGATCCTCATCTCGAGACCTCTTAGTCTTGGAGGATTCCAGACTTAGATCGTGGGAATCACATTCTACATTTTTATTGGGTATCTCTGTGATTGATGTGCACCTTAATATTTAAGAAGCGTTGTTGTGGGGAGAGCGGCCAGTCCATGAACAGTTGCTGTGTGTGATTTGATTGCATTGAGAAGGGAAGGAGCAGGAAGCAGGTGCTGTCCAGGGGGGATTCTCAGCTTTTTGTCAGTGTATGGGTGCTTTGTTGGGAATGCCAGGTAGGGCTTGGCATGGGCATTGGTCAGAAAAGCCCACGCAGTGAGGTAATAAGTGAGGTCAGCTCGGAAGGAAGGAAGGAGTAACTATTTCAGTATGCAACTGACGATCACAGCTTTCACTTACTGGGCACAGAATAATGATGAGTAAATGATAGACCATGCATGTGGTTCCCAGCATGCTCCAGGCCTGGCTTTACTAATTTCCATTTCTAATGCACTGATTATGCTACATTAACTCATCTTAATTCTCTGGGAAGTACAGACAGTTATTCTCCGAGGGTTTTTTTTTTTTTTAAGGAAACTCATTCTCAGAGGTCAAGTAATTTGCTCAAGGTCACATGCCTAGCAAATGTTGACTTCTCATCAAAGCCTGATCCATTAACCCCATGGCCATCCTCTTCTCTCTCTCTGTCTCTGTGCATGCGCGTGCGTGTGTGCGTGTGTGTGCCTGTACGTGTGTGTGCACATGTGTTCAGGTACACATTCACATGCTTGAGAGAGATGAGGCACTCACACTCTATGTAATATTTTTTTTAAATACTTTATTTTTTTTTCTTCAAGTTACATCTCAGTAACAAACCCCTCCCTATTCCCCCTTCCTATCCCGCCCTTCCACCCTCTTCCCCCCAGAAGTTTCCCCTTTCAGTCCAACAGATGGTTCCTTCTCTTATTACAGTATTATACAAAACAATAGATATAAATATGCCACATTTATGAGAGTTAAATGGCCCAGTATACCTTCCCAATGTCCAGTTTATACATATTTGGCCCCTGACTTTAATATTCTACTATCTAACCTTCTCCATGAGTTTAAAGGTCTATATGTGACTCAACATTCATACTAACTTGCAACACACTTTTAAGAGTATCTTCTTAGATCTATAACACCCTCTTGATTCCTAAACAGCTCAAAATTTAACTATGAGACTCTAGCTGTCTATTCTTCAACCACCTCAGAGACCTGAGAGGGATAAATATATTTGCTTATATAGGAAGTGCAGGGCCTGCAGCTTCCAAAACTAAGAAAGGACATACCAATAACTGCCTGGACAGTTCCCATTTTCTCTCCATACATTCCTGCATCAGTCTTCAGCCTTTGGGTCCTGTTTCTCTGACAAACATTTGTTGTAGAGCAGGGATTATGAAGGACTTACCTACCCTGTCTTGGCAGAGTTAGGCTGTCGACTTCCCTGCTACCAAGTTTTGTCCTTTTTGGACAGCAGTCTGTCTGCAGTTGGTGCAAGGGGTTCTTTCATGCCAAGAGAAAGGCTTGCCACTAATTCAACCATCTTACAGTGGAGGTTCTTCGATGCTTATCTTCTACCTGGAGTAGAATAGGGGGTGCTGTCAGGCGCTGATATGTCTCGATATCAAAAAAAAAAGAAAATCTTGATTTAAGATAACATCTTTGAATGCCATAATCTGCAGATCTCTTGGGGTTTTTGAAGATGCCCTATCCATCTCTTGTATTTAGATAAGCAAATGTTGTTTGTCTTTTAGCAACTTGATTACTGGGTAGTTTAGAGAATATCTGTGATAGACTGTCATAGTAGCTAACAAAGTGACATGTTTGCATGACTAGGAGTTTGTTTTAACTATCCTAGACCGTTTTAGACGGTTGGTATCAAGAGGTCAGAGCTTCACATTTTATTTTTAAGTATCTCTAGGTATGATACCATTAGGAAGCGTTACCTTTAATTTTGTATCAATATACAAAGATCTATTCAGTTGTGGTTAAATATACTCTTAATTATGTATCAATATACCAAGATCAATGCCTATGTAGCCCAATATAATCTTAATATTACGTCCATATGCAAGGGTCAATACCATTGTGGCCAACTATAATCTTAATTTTGTATCAATATACAAAGATCAATACCGATGTAATCCAATACAATCTTATTTTTGCACAATAAACAATGGTCAATACCACTTTAGCCAAATAAACTACTAATTTTGTATCAATATACAAAGGTATAAGGGCATATTCAATAATCTGCCCCTTCTTCTTGGACCTTCCTGTGCTATGTCTATATCTCATTTTTCTCAAGCCTATGCACTCCTACATAGGAGAGGAAGAAGGATGCAGAAAAGGAAAAGTAGGAAGTCCCTGGGGCTAACCTCCAAAACCCATTAAACAGGACCATTTATCAGCTTGTAATCTCTTCCCCTAAATATCAGAGTTTTCAGTTATTCTTCAAATAACCAAAAAGAAGGGCGGAGAAACACCTTCCCCACCCTCTGGGCATGGGACGTCGCTCTCTTAAAGTGACTTCCTGCTGATTTGGGTCGTAGTAGACCTGTTTGGGGCCCGAACCCAAATGGGAAAAATGGTTAAAAATGTTAGTACACTCCATGCTCTATGTAATATTGCTCGAGTATAAAATAGGTGGCCAGGATGGTCAGGGCCTCTGGTGGACGGTAATCCCAGGGGCAGGTGGGGACTGCGGTTCAGTTCATTGGCTTCAGGGTTATTATTATTATTATTATTTTTTTATTCTCATACTCTCTCAGGGGGAAGTTTCTAACAGCTTTAGGTGTTCTCCAAAGAGCAAAAGAATATTCTTGGCTTCTCACAGAGCAGTGAGAGGATCAAAAACTGGAGGAGATAGCCAGCACTTCCCGGACATCTGCTGATGGCTGGAGGGCAAGGTGACCCTCAGCGGCCATTTCCCCACATCTCTCATCTTTTGTCCCTGGGGAGCAGTTTTACTGCTGGGGAGTCAGAGTCAGCTCTCAAGTCCAGTTAGCATCCTTGAAAATTCACACCCTGCTCTGTCAAGGTGACTAAAAGATTTTGAACAGTTCTGGACAGAAATCGTTTTGGACAGCATTGAGCAGGCCAGGAGGGGCCTGTCTCCATGGTGAGTTTGATGCAGCAGGTCCCTTGACAGGGCCGTGCTGGCCTCCACCTACTGTGGGAGGCCAGATGTATTGACTTTTCCTGACAGACACCCACCTGATTTCCATTTCAAAGAAATGCTTGCTTTATGGTTCAGCACAGAACTCAGTCTGCTGGCCTAGGCTTCCTTTTTCCTTTTTTGACTGTATTTATAAGAGCACTTCATGAATTCAGGAGGGGGCTGAGAGGTGGGGGTTGCATCTGGGAATCAAGAGGAGTGGGTAGTGAGTGTGGTGAGAATGCATTGTAAGAAATTCTCAAAAAAATTAATTAAAAATATTTTTAAAAAGCTCCTCAGTTGTCCTAGTTTCTTCATCTGGATTTATAATTCTACTTCCTGTGCCTTGAAGAAAGCCCTGTTGACTGTAAAAAAAAAACAAAGATAAAATATTTCATGAATAGTTTTTATATTGGTTGCTTGAATATTTTATATGTATAGATTGAGATATATCAAAGTTAATTTTACTTGTTTTGTTTTTACTTTTTTGTTAAAGCTATTACTAGAAAATTAAAACCACACACGTGGCTCCCGTGACATTTATCTAGGACAGCCCTTTCTGAGCTTGCCTCGGCAGGAGCAGGTACAGCTGCCAACCAGTCATGTGCCTGCTGGATTCCGTATTCACTGTGAAAGGCCAACACATCGATTTCCCAGCTCCACTCCTCCAGGGCTGTCAATCAGGTGTCAGCGTGCTGGAGACTGTTCACCACTGCACCTGGCTGGCTAGTCTCTTCCTTTCTCTGGACTCCTTGGCAAGCTCCTCACAGCCCTGCAGTTGGGAGTGACAGTGCCGACCCTTCACCCTCCCAGTCCTTGGGACTCAGGTTCTTACCAAACCATTTTCAACTTGCTGTGCAAGGACCTGTGGTCCATCTGGAAATAGTCCTGAAGTCCCTGTCGTCTTATTTTAATACCTAGAATACATTGTGGGGGTTGGAGTGTGTCTGTGCAACAGGGCATGTGTTTCCCATCGGTGGACAGTGGAGCCTTACGTATTTGGCTTCCGGGCCTTTTCAGCTGACTGCCTGTGGCATCCTCTCAGCCTTGTGAACCTGGGGTGATGCCTGTTCCTTTCTCTGCCTTTCTCTAGTTCTGAGACTGACAGCTTCCTGACTCCACTTTACCTGCCATATGTGCCAGGCCAGGTGTTCTCTGGCACTTGCCACACCACCTCCTGCTTTCCTTCTGGGCCACTGTGTTAAAGTCCCATTTCGATGGACAAGTCAGTTGAGTGGGGCCCCTGGAAAGCTGATCTCAGTATAAATCTTCCTCCTGCTGGTGAAGACAGCGGCTCCCCAGGGATTTGGTCTGGAAATCTTACTGGATCTGCAGGATGTAAGTTAATATAGACCCCTCTCCCCACTTCAAGATGGCAAAGGGCCTCATTGCTTTACCTTGAGAGATGTTTTTAGAAGTCTCTCTTATGATTCTTGCTAAGGAAGTTACTTCTAATATTTTGAGAGAAGCTAAGGCAGGGAAGTCTATTTTCTTGGTACTCCTAATCCCCATGTACTGTCCTCCTTGTTGCCCTTCATCTTTCTGGCCTCTTTCTCCTTCTCTTCTTCCTCTCATGCACACATCTGCCTGTTTCCAATGGAATGAATGACTATTGACAAAACTTGCCAAGTAATTCCTTTAATGGAAACGTGTTGCCCTTTACCTCCCCTTTCTCCCCCACCATGTTTCCTGTAGTATAAATAAGTAGTTTCATGATAAAGTACACCCCCAATCAAGTGAGAACCCTTCATACATAAAGCCCCCCTCCTAAAAGTTGCCCTAACGAGCAGCATGTAACAGGGACAAGGTGGGAACCTTGAATCAGGCCCTATGTTGCTGACCTTCTCACTGCCGTGACAGACTACCCGACAAAAGCATCTTGGAGAAGGGAGGGTTTATGTACTTCACAGCTGGAGGGTGCCATCCATTGTAGAAGGAGCAGGAGGCAGCAGCCAACCTGCTCACAGCCAGGGAAGACACGAGGAGGAAGGCTACTCAGCCCTCTTCATGCTTTCTCTCATTAGGTTCATTTCAGCCCACGAGTGGTGGCCGCACACACATTTCCAGTGAGTTCTTCTACCTCAGCTAACACTCGCTTACATGTCCAGAAGGTTGCTTCCTAGTGACTCTGTCCTGCCATACCTGTTGATGGTATTAGCCATCGTGGACTCCCAGCTCTCTGTTTATACTGGGCAGATGGCACCATGCTCCATGTTCTTATGAGCTTGTCTGCTGTGCAGGGTAAATAACCCCTACACTGTATGTGTGTAAGAAATGAAAGGAGTGGGCATTCTGAGTGTGCTTGGTTGCAAACAACTGCCACGGGGGGGGGGGGTTTATAAAAGCCTTGTCACTGCCTTCTTGAGTCCAACACGCATGTCTCCTTTATGTCTTTAGTGCCTGTGACCCTGTACCTCTGAGCTCTCTTACTAGGGCTGCCGGGCCGCCCTGCGGAACACCAATTCTGCAGCGGTGCTTTGCACAGGTGAGCGTGGAGGTGAGGAAGGAAACTGGACTTTCACTGTGGGAAGTTTTTCTGTTTATTGCAGTGTGCAATATGAAGTGTGTGTCCTCTGAGTGTGGATGGCTCTCAAGGTGTGAGGATGCTCCACTATGGGACCTAAGAGGCATGGGTGGCCAGCAGCTCACAGTGGTAGAAACTGATGCCCCTGGGGCTTCTGGTCAAACAATCATTGGCAGGAGAGGACTGTGTGTCTGCTTTGACTTAATGTTAGCTTCCTGCTCTCTCAGGAAGTGCCACTGGGATGAGGAAGGAGCTGGGTACATAAAGTGTAGATTTATGAAGTGGATATCAAATCTTTAATTCCAATAAATCTCATGTGCTAAGTGGACATGTCCATCCTTAATGTCTTACCATGTTGTGACATAACACGCCTTACGGGTTTGCAGCACTCACCGTGTTTAGTGTTTAGTATTTTGCAGAGAATATGTCATTTCTTCCTCATTTGTATTATTTTTGGTAGCATCCAGAGGTTGGAGTAAGATGTGCAGGAAGTCTGTGTAATGCATGCATTGTTGATGGCTGTATTCTGAGGTGGTGCAGTGAGGAGCTTGATGTGGAGGCAGTCACGTCTTGTGTGAGGCCCAGGAGCGATATCATGTGTGTCACACGCTTGCCTTAGATGGCCACACTCCACCCTTCAGTGGTACTCATGACCTGAGAGGGACACTTGCAGTTTCGGATCAAGCTTACGGCTGCACAGGCCCCAAGTTCATCCTAATTCTCTTTCTGCCCTTCTCCATCCTACATCAGGTCTCCAGGACAGTTGCAACCCGGTGACACAGCACGTGTGAAGAGGGAAATCCCAGCTGAGGAGTCCAAGTCATGGAGGACAGACAAGCATGTCAGTCCCATCTAGTCACACTGTCACTTAGAGTGGGAGCCCCTGCAGGGAGTCAGCCCATAGATTCTAATGGCAACTCTGTCTTAGTGGTTAGACAGTCCCAGACTTAGTAGTTAGGTAGTCCCAGACAAGGGAGAGAGAAAGAAGAGCTCTGAGATATGTGTCACGGCCCTGTGAGTAGCAGGTCTCTTGGGTTAGCAGTCATAGGATGAAAGAGTACATAGACTTCCATACCCCTGCCATGATGGAGCAAAAGAGAAAAGATGGGCAGGCTGGTTACCATAGTATGTGCACATAAAGGGATATGGGATGTCCAAAATGAAGATTTCTTCTAATTAGGAAGAGAAATCTGGGGACCAGTGGTATCTCTAGGTGAGGGAATGTTTTAGGTCCAGGTTAACAATTGGAAGGGCATGTCAGACAGTGATTGCTTCATTACAATGCCAGGGGAAAAGAAGTTAGACAAAGGGAAGCAAAACTGTCATACCTAGCAGGATCAGGGGTTACCCAAGGTAGAATACTTCCATATGTATTGCTGAAATAGCCGCAAGGGATGAGGTGTTGGTAATGACCCAGACAGTGCACAGCAGTTACACAAGCATACACTGGTTCTCCATGAGCAGCTTTGCCAGCAAGGGTGCTGAGCCCTGTTAGTTCTACTGGCCAGGGCCAGGGTTAGCTATTCACAGTGTGTCTATTGAGAGGTTCCCTATCATCTTATTCTAGTGTGTCTGAATGCTTGGATACCCAAATGCAACCACCCAGGAAAAGACCAGCAGAATGGGATCCCTCTGCCCTCTGTCTCACAACATCACTGCTCCAAGGAAGCAAGACACCGCTCCAGGAGGAGGCAGTACACTGCCTGTAGAGGTCTACAAGGAAACATATGCCCTGGGGGCCAAGGTGACTGTGCAGGGTGTGATTGCTATATTAATCAGTTCAGCTGTGCTTTCTCTGCCAGTTAACAGCCTGTGACTTGAGAAAAATTACACATCCATCCCTGTTCAAAGTGCCCGCATGTGTCAGGAAATAAGCCTTTGGAGCCCCGTCCAATTCAAACTGTAGACAACTTCACAGCTGGGCATGGCTGCAAATGCCTGGAGCCCTGTAATGTGGCTGTTGGGGTGTGGAGACGGGTGGATCGAAGGAGCTCACTGGCCTGTCAGCCCAGCCGAAATAGCTGCCTGTTCAGTGAGAGAGCTTATCTCAGAAGATAGGGGAGGAGTGTTAGAGGAAGGCAAACTGGAAGCCTTCCTCTGGCATCTGTGTACACACATGTACATGTGTGTATACATTCACAAAACAAACCAACAAAGAAACAAAACCCCAGATACCAGAGGCAAAGAGGAAAAGTGTGATTGAACATACTAACACTGGAGTCCCTCCGCTGTAGCATAATTGGGGGCAAATGACTGATCTGACCCTCTAAGCTTACTTTTTACCAACATGCATTCAAGTACTGCTGTTTTTGTCTGGAGTACCAAATGAACCTCCAGATAGCGCACGCAGTGAGGTAGGTGACAGGGCCACCTTGCTAACCGTGTTTCTTGGTGCCACATTGGTTATGGTTTTACTCTTCCATTCTTCATGACTGTATGTCACCATGTTGCTTTGTAACATGTCCTGGGGAAGAAGCTTGATCTGGCTGGATTGGGTGGAGCACTCAAACTCCCAGCAGGACTTTCTTCAGGAAGCTCTGACAGCGCCGCCATTCCTCTATCTGTCCAGTAGGTGTTGCCTGCTGTGATGTACCAGAGGAATGCAGCTCTGTGGTCCATCGGCCACACCCAGAACTGCTGATGCTCTTTGCCTGTATGCCCTAACTCCTGTTCTGCTTGAATTTGCTGGAAGGAATCAGAAGATTATACCACATTCTTGGCTTCTGCCTTTTCAGTGGGTCTTTCTCTGCCTTCATTGGCTGTGGGCACCCATGGCTGTTTATGAAGCCCGTGCAGCAGGTGATTGTCTCAGAATCTGACACCTCAGGAATTCTGTCTGATGGTTTTCTTTTCTGTGAGAATTGCATGAGTGACTGTGATTGTGTGTTCCACACCGCAAGCTGTCAACATATCCTGTCCTCACCCAAAGTTCTCAATAGTCTAGGCATTTGGTTGCCAATATTGTGTCAATCCAGATTCTGTATATTGACACCACACTCAGCTTTTAAGAAATGAATTTTATTTAGTTAGTTTATGTGTTTGGACGTTTGCCTGCCTGAATGTTTATCACTTGCACATAGAGGCCAGAGAGGGAGTCACATCGCCCGGAACTGGAGTCACAGACAGCTGTGAGCTCCCATGTGGGTGCTGGGAATTGACCCTGGGTCCTCTGCAAGATCACTATTGGTTCTTAACTACTGAGACATCTTTTTAGTTCCAATAAATCTTATTTATTTATTTATTAAAATTTTTATGTGGGTACAAAGTGTCAAACTAAGGTTTCTGTGTTTCTGTGGCAAATACTTTGCTGACTAAGCCCCTCCTCAGCATGTTCTTTTGACTGTTCATTTTAATGGCCATCAAATACTCCCATCTAATTAGACCATAGTGTAAATTGAACATACAGGGAGGGACTTGGCTTATGGTGGACCATCACCCAAGACGAATCCCTCCTCCTTTTGGGAACTTCTGTCCAGCAGGTGCAAGCCAGCACAGTGTGCCAGTAACATGACCATTGCTTTCTCTCTTAGCATCTGTGTCCACCCTTGGGCCTCTACTCTGACCTTAGGATCACCTGACTGGCCCTCTATGGAGCAGAGTACACAGACGTGATTTCAGAAGGCTTGGCTGTGGGCTTTGTCCAAGTCGTGGCCTTGAGTCTGTGATTCAGTCGCAGAGCCATGACTCTCAGCATTGGCTCACAAAACACCTGACCTTCCTGCTTGCTCCTGAGTAATCTTTAGGATCTACTCTCATGGCCTGGAGATCAGCACCACCCATGCCTCACAGGCACATGGGACTTTGCCACAGCTCCTTTGCTTGGGAAGTTTGTTCTGTTCCTTTCAAGTAGCCAGTAAAGAGACTGCTGCAGCCATTTATAAGTGCACTTCCAGAGACCAGACTCTGAGGGGCAGTCCTTGGTGTGGACATGGTCAGTCGCGGTTTAAAATGTGTTTATTTCTGTCAAAAGACAAACTTTCTCCAGAATAGCTTGCCGCCAGTGGACTGTCTGTTCATTCACGTACAGCTTACAAATAAAAGCATTTCCAAGGCTTGCTAATGTGTGAGGGTCTTGACAAACTCAATTTTAATCTTAATCTCAGTATGTAGTATTTTCCATGTTTCATTGACGAGATTCCTAACCTGGCTCTAGCTTGGCTCTTTTGGCGAGAGAAAGAAAAAAAGTGCCAATGGTAGTGATCACCTGTATGTGGGGTTCTTGTGCATCCAAAGTCTGCTTCAGATGAGCAAACCCCAGAAAACTCTTACCAAGCTGAACAGCAGAGCTTGGGAGGCCTCTAGTGTGGGGCTCTACAGCACCTCTGGCCTGGTCGTTTCCTAGGAAACCGATTGCTGCTTAGAAAGGATTCAAATATTCAGGAAGTGGTTTTTTTCTTTTCACTCCCTTGCTTAGGATGAGTTTGAATTATAGTCTTTGTCTCTAAGTTCTTCCTAAGAATTTTTTTATCCAAAGTCTGACAAGTTTATAGGCCTAAGAAATGGCATTTTTCATACAGATCATGAGATGATGTCATTTACATGAGACTGATCCCAGGGTCATTTGCAGGGTCAGAGCCAACTCCAGGAGCTTGAAAAGCATCATCTTTAAATTCGCTGTGGATTGCAGTGTCAGTACTTTTCCAGAAAGGAAAACTCAGAATGGCTTCATAACATGGTTCAGATTCTAGTCAGGAAATGGGAACCGGAAGGCCGGCCTGCTGTCCCTTGGAGCCCTGCCATTGCAGTCAGCTCTCCTGCTTCCTGCTTTGCCTCTGTGTTCAGGACAGCAGAGTGGAGTAGGCTAGTAACCACCTGGCGAAACCCTTGCACACTCGGTCCTTTCAGTCTTCTCTGCCCAAGGAACCTAGGTGTCCCTTTTTAGTCTCCTTTCGCTGTTAGCTGTTTGTACACCTCAAGTCTGGGGTGTTCTGAGGATCTGGTGGCCAACAACATACTGGTGAGTCTTGCTCTAAGTACCATGTTCCAAGGCCCGTGTGTGTTGGTGGATGGGTGTTGCTGAGTCAGGTGTGTTAGTGATCGTGATGGCGATATGAATGAAATAGGCAGAGGCGGGGGATGGGGGAAGGGCTCTGAGCAAATGCTCAGAAAACTCATGATATTACACTGGACACAGACACTCGTGGTGGACCAGAGTCCCTCCCCATGGTCCTCCTCACTCCAAAGGAGACTGGGATTCAGCAGTCCTTAATCTGTATTTGTACTGACCGATATTTGCATGAAAGCCACATCCTCCTTCATTTTCCTTTGAAGGGAACTGGCCTGTGTTGGAGACCATGGGCTCAAGATGATGATTCTCTGAGAATCATGAGAGGAGAAAGTCTTCTCAGGGGCTTTAACCCCTTTCTCAAAGCCAGAGTATAGCTCTAGAGGGAATATTTACTTGAACTAGCGACTTCCTTCCTCTCCCCTCCCTGCACTCTCATGCTGTCTCTCTCACCTATACTCCTTTGAGACCAGTATGAGCTGTATATGAAACCCCTTCTTAATACACTCCCATCCCCTCAAAAGAAAGATGAAATGTGTGGTTGTCGTCATGGAGATCTGATAGTTGGGTAAAGGTCACATTCTGAAATCTTGGAGTTTCAGAATTCCTCAGGGAGGGAACATTTCTGAACATTTACACGGAAAGGATCATCAAAGTCCTAGTGAGGTGAAGAGCAACGTGTCCATCACCAGCATCTTCATGAAGAGAAGGTGAAGCACCTCTGGAAGGGGGGGGGCAGTGCCAGCCTGGGCTTGCTCTGGTTAGAGGAGCTAGAGTGTTCAGCCAAAGGCGTGACACAAGAGCAGTGTTTGAAAGAGTCTGCCTGGGCTCTGGACCATGGATCAGGAGGTGAAGTGCTTGCTAATGTGAGGGTTCAAACTCCCAGAAACCCTTTCAAAGATCGGTATATCAGCATGGTTCTGTATCCCAGTGCCCTTACAGGAGAAAGTAGGGACAGCAGAACCCTTGGAAACTCACAGGCTGGCTAGCCTGGTATATACAGAGTATCAGCAACTGACACAGTGCGGCGGGGGTGGGGGGGATTGACACCTGAGGTTGTCCGTTAGCCTATGCAGGCATGCCATAGCTTGCATGCAAGTGCCCTTCCTCACACACATGGTCATGCATATATGTACATGTTATACAGACATCACACATGCTAGATGATAGATCATAGATGATAGATAGATAGATAGATACAGCAGCATGGAAGCAGGCTTGGTATAGAGACCTGTAGCCGTGTCTCCTGGGAGGTGGATGCAGAAGGATCATGAATTCAAGACCATTTTGGGATAAAAGTGAGTTGAGTGTCATCCTACGCTACATTAGAGCAGTCTCCAAAAGCAAAGGGCTGGAGCGAGAGCTCAGTGGTTAAGAACATAGGCTGATCTTGCAGAGGACCCGAGTTCCATTCCCAGCACCCACATCGTGAAGCTCTCAAGTGCCTGTGTCTGCAGCTCCAGGGGATCTGGCCTGTTCTGGCTCTGGGGACACCTGTGCTCAGCGCGCACATGGTCACGGATACACACACGTGTGCATGTGATCACAAACAAAATGCCTTTAAAGAGCAAAGCAGACCAAAGGCAGCACGGGCTTTGGGGCCACGCTGGGTGCTGCAGCGCAGCTCTTCCTGCCCATTTGTTCAGGCTTTTGTTCATTTCTTAGACTGGCAGTGCCATGGCCTCTCACCTCCCAGCTGCTGCGAGAAGACCTCCCAGGCACGAGCCCTCTGTCACCTGTGCAAGGCATGGCTCTGAAAAGGCTTTGAAAGCAGTCTGTGAAGTCTTCTTTTATTTTCCTCCCTTGAAGCTTTTAAACAGCACGTCTATACATAGCATCATACAGGCACAAGTACACGACATGCATGTGTACATACACAAACCTAACATTCATAGGACCTGGGGTTTGGAGTAGATGAGGGGAACATGTGTTCGTCGCGAATTCAGGGCCTGAGTTCTGGTTCTGGTTTGGACAGACAAGCTGAACTCCATCACCTATAATGATGCAGCCTGCAGCTGCGGCTCTGAAATCCCGTGATGTGTCTTTCCTGGTGGCCAAGGAAATCAGAAGAAAGTAGGTTTCGAGGGCACGTGACTGTAGCTCCTCTGGTATCTGGAGGATTCCCCGGGTGGCAGACCACAGGGCTGCTTCACCGCCTCCAGCTTTTCTAGGTGCTCATGTTGGATGTACCTGTCAATCATGGGGTGATTCATAGGGTGCCTCCTACTGCGCCCAGGCTCTCAGACAATAGGATTGGCTTAGTTTTGGTTTTCTGACTCCAGAAGTGCTTGCTTCCCCTGCCTGTCTCTTGTCTGAGCGCTTATTGATTCGGACAGCGAGGTAGATTAATTTGGGGCTCTGAGTGCATAGGCGTTGAGATTTCTGGAGCGAGGGGTTCTGCTCTCTGCCTGCGTGCTGTTCGTGTATTTCTCCTCTGTGGTGCAGGTGACCCCCTGCCCCCCTCTGCTTGGAACTGTCCTTTAGGTGGCCCAGGAGGAAGGAAGGCAGGCCTTTCTTTAGCCAGATGAAACCTACACAGGGTCTGATGGGGGTTGGCTTGGTCCCTGCTCCTCTGTCTACAAGATGTCCTCTGCTTACCTCTTACCCAATTTTAGCTGTGTCCATGTTTCCTCGCGCTTGCTTTAGCATATAGATAGTAGACTACATTGAAATTGCCTGTGTATTTCTGTGTTTCTTAGGTCACAATGAAACCCTGGAATAGGAGTTTAGTCTTGTTTCCCATAGGCTTGGTAACTTGTTTATAGTATCTAGCTATCCAAGATGTATTTCTTGGGGTAGTCAACGATTTGACCCAATGAGGATGGATTTTTTTTTTTTTTTTTTTTTTTTTTTGCGGGGAGGGGTGTGTCAGCCTGAAAACATGGTTTCCAGGTGGATGTGGGTGCTTTACCGTTATCTGCTGGAGCATCTCCAAAGCATGTTCATTAGCTGGCCCTGTGAGTTTTATGGGGCTAGCATTGTCTAACCCAGGCTTTCTGTAATGGGAGAAGTTCCAAGGCGGTCCCCTCTCCTGTTCTTTTGTCTGTAACCCATGGAGGATACAAGCCCATCTGTGCTACACTGAGTTGGCAGACAGTCCCCTATTGGCATGCTAGACTTAGGGTCTACTGTAGCCCTTCAGACAGTGCCTCCAGCCAGCTGTGTGTCCCACGTCCCACGAAGGGCCACTGACTTTCTCTTTAGTCATCTGAACTCATAGAGGATCACAGTCAGAGTAGGGAAATCAAGGTCTGATGAGATGGAATGGACTTTTTACAAGAAGAGTAAAGTATTGAGGACTAAAGGTTGCTTTCTGTACAGGTTTTTGAAATTCAGCTTATTAATGGCAAAACAACAACAAAAAAACACCAAACTAACCAACCAACAATAACAACAAAAAACCCACTTGAGTATTTCTTTCCATTTAAAGTGTTTATTAGAACCCGGAGCCAGGTAGCATGCGGGAGGGTAAGGAACTGGGTTGGAAGTTCACTGAAGGCCAGTCTGGGCTATATACCCGGACTTTGTATAAGAAACACACAAATAGAAGAAAATAGATAAACTGCCAAATCCAACAACAAACAAAACAAAACTCTCTTGTATTTTTGCGGGGCACCTGCAGTCATCCTAAAGACTTGGTGGGGCGACATTTTGGGTTAGCCGTGGCTGTGTGGTGATCAGTATATGCAGAGCTTGCGGTAGAGGTTTTGTGTCTCTTTCCAAATGCCTGGTTCCCTTTCTCTTCCTAGTTTATATCTGCTTCAGGACCTGGTGGTTTGCATCCAGTCAGTTTGTAAGGAGGAACTTTTTTTTTTTTTTTTTCAACTGCTTTGAGTCCCTTTGGTTTGGAAATGCTGGCCTGTAGCCAGTGCAGGGAAAGGGCGAAGGAGGGATTACTTTCTTATCACAAGGAAATTAGATGCCTAAGCTAGTGATAAAGTGATTTCTTTGAAAACAGTTTTTAGGGAAATTGAACTTAGCCTGTTACCTCATGGCAGGCTTTGGGGCCCTGGGAAAGAACCTATTTTTGCAGTTAATGGATCTTGGCAGAAAAGGGTTTTAAACTAACTTTAGATTCCTTTAAAAAGTAATTCCTTCACCACCAGCGTGTCTTCTGTCCTGAAAGAGAAGAGAATTTTTATAGCACTTTTAGAACAGCAATTTTTCTCCAGTTGTTTGGCAGTCCCATTAGAAAACTTATTTTTCAAAGTCCTTCTAAGTGATTGCAATGGTATTTATCTAGCAGGATCCAGTGCAGGCTTCCCACCAAGGGGGGTAGGTGTGTGTGTGTGTGTGTGTGTGTGTGTGTGTGTGTGTGTGTGTGTG
>CAJQZJ010032781.1:572246-586863 GCA_907164525.1 Lophiomys imhausi
TCTATCTATCTATCTATCTATCTATCTATCTATCTATCTATCTATCTGCCTATCTATCTATCATCTATCTATCTATCTATCATCCATCTATCTATCATCTATCTATCTATCATCCATCCACCTATCTATCTATCTATCAATCATCTATCTATCATCCATCCACCTATCTATCTATCTATCTGTCTATCTATCTATCTATCTATCTATCTATCTAGCATATATAGATATAGGCAAACGTTGCTCGATGTTAGGTATTTATTATCTATTTAACCGATTTGAAGGAAACATATTTTGGTTACAAACTTGACTAGTGTCTGACATGATATGAGTCTGGTTGGCTAACAGTCAACTTGTACTACACAACATCCTAAATAGATTGTAATAGCAGCTTATGAGTGGACTAGAAGTAAGCCTTGTACTTTTAAAAGAGCTGCATAGGTACAATACCTTATATAAGAGTTGAAATATACATATATGTGTATCAAAATAACCTGAAATCTGTATTAATATTCAATAATATATACCAATGTATTAAAAATAACCTTATTTAGCAATAGTTCTAAGTTGAAGAGAAGATTCAATAGTCTAACCTTATATATTATTATTCCTTTATTATATTCCTATATGGTATTTCTATATTCCCTTTTCTTTTTAACCCAAGTCTAAGTTTTTATATTTTTCCCTGATCAAGACTATTAATAACTTATAGCCAACTCCTTTATGATAACATCAAAAAGGTACATCCTTAACCCATTAGAACAACCAAAATTTATCCACCAAACCCAAGGGAATGAAATGTTGTTCTTAAAAATTGCTTCCTACTGATTTTGGGGCATAGGATACCCATTTGGGGGGCCAAATAAAGATGGAAAAAAATGGTTAAGCAAGTTAATAGTAACATTTGTCATCCAGTCTTTTAAATTTTGAAAATGTAGGCATAAATGAAGTTCTGTCTGGAATAGTCTGAAAGGCTGGACCAATTAGGATTCGTAACTTTCTTTGAAGCTGTCCTGGAAGGAAGTTTGTATGGAACAGCAACCGAGGCAGTTTTTGAGCTGGATCATGTGGGATGCTGGAATGGTAAACTGTGTCAAGGCTGTCTCTCTTTCACTGGTGCCTGGTTCTTTTGTTTGTATTGGTGGCCCCTTAGCAGAAAGATCTGACAAATATCTTGTAGCCAGAGAGCTCCGAATTCCAGCTGCTGTCAAAGTCCTTTTTTTCTGTCAGGAAGAGCCCTTTTCCTTCCTGTATTCTTGTTGCTTGTAACTTAGCATTCCACCACTCAGTTCTCTCCTTACCTAAGTCTGCTTTGTTCTGAACATTCTTAGAGAGGGCACAGAAAAGTGTGATCAGTACTGAATATATTGTAACAAACTCCATGATGAAAACAACTAAGACAACACTATACAAGATCCAAGAGCCTTCTGGTATAGTGTTTTCCATTCCACCTGCAGCTTTAGGTTTAACTTTCTCTAGAGTGCCTGAGGCCTCTTGTCCACCTAGCCTGACTTTTTCCTGCCTTTCACCCGGGCCTTCTCAAGCTGTAAGCATGGATTCTGACTGCAGTAAGTGGGTGCCATTTTGTTGTAGAAGACTCTTGGCTTATGTCTTCTGATGAACAAAGACCTAAGACTCAGGGTGGACTCTGACCATAAAATACGCCAAGACCTTTTAATTTTCAACGCCTAGTCTTAGATAGGCAGACTCGCAACTAGCTCATCTAAGTTAGCCCAGACACCTTGTCTCATCCAGATGGCTAGCTATACTTTCGTGCCCACAATCATGTCTGTCTTCCTCCTTGTCTCATGGACTTTTCTTTCCCTTTCTTCTAACCAGAGTCTCTTTCTCCTCTTCCAGGAAGTACCGCCTTCTACTTCTCTTTCTGGCCTATGCTCAGCTATAGGTTTTTTAATTGACAGCTGCTACTTCCATATGACACACAAGGCATTTCCCTATCTCTTTTCTTTGATGCATCTGGAGGAGAAATTCTGTTGAGTCGTCATAAACTTTTGGGAAAGGGATATTGGTCTTGGAAAAGATCATTTAAATGTTGCTTTAGAATTCTCAGAATGGAGAGGCCAAGTCTTAAGATACATGCATGCTGAAGACATGGGATGCTGCTTCTGTCTTGGAATGGGAAGAACATTCCTGACTTTTCTTAGGGGTGGTTTCTAGTGTCTCTTTTCTTAGGTCTTCAGTGATTGATGTGCCAATATGTTAAGCTTTTTCATTTTATCCTTCTGATTAGTGGAAAGTGATATTGCATCCTTTCTTTAGAAAAAGAAAGAAAATACTTTTTTATTGTATATACAAGATGTGCGTGATTGCTTTTTTTTTTTTTGAGTGTGCATGTGAAGGTCACAGGACAACTTTTGGGGACAGGTTTTCTCCTCCTATCATGTGGGTTCCATCACCTCACTAGCTCCTTTCTTTTGTATTTCTTTGACTGTCTTTGGGATGTCTTCTCTGTTGATGTCTTAGCTGTCCTATGAAACTTCACTTCTGATGGACGCCAATAGTGCCTTCTAGAATAGCCTGCAGTAAGCTGCATCCTCCATAACTCTAATCTCTAGGGCTTAAAACCTCACAGGCTTGC
Organism: Lophiomys imhausi; assembly: GCA_907164525.1. Taxonomy (NCBI): domain Eukaryota; kingdom Metazoa; phylum Chordata; class Mammalia; order Rodentia; family Muridae; genus Lophiomys; species Lophiomys imhausi. The sequence goes on from CAJQZJ010032781.1 coordinate 574,843, forward strand.
CAGAGAGCATCTGTGAGACGATGGGGTGACTATCAGCTGCTCCTGGCTTCTGTCTTCTGTCTGTGTGTACAGTGAGAATCACTGGATCCAAAGAGGCTGCTTGGGGTGGGGTTCAGCCAGGAGTACTCTGCATCATTTTAATAAAACTTGGAGTGGGGTTCACTTCTGACCCTCTCATCATTGAGCACCGTCTGTCTGTCTGTCTATCTATCTATCATCTACATGCCTAACTATAATCTCTCTATCTGTCAATCAACTATATCTATCTATCTACCTATCTATTATCTATCTATCTATCATCTGTCTATCAATCAATCTATCAATCTATCTGTCTATCATCTTTATCTCCATCTCTGTCTCTATTTTGTCTGCCTTTGTTATAAAAAGGTGGCGTCCTTCAGAAATGGGCAACTTTAGCCGGGCGGTGGTGGCGCACGCCTTTAATCCCAGCACTTGGGAGGCAGAGGCAGGCGGATCTTTGTGAGTTCGAGGCCAGCCTGGTCTACAAAGCGAGTCCAGGACAGCCAGAGATATTCAGAGAAACCCTGTCTCGAAAAACCAAAAAAAAAAAAAAAAAAAAAAAGAAATGGGCAACTTTTTGCCATTTTCCTGTTCTGTGAGGACTTTCCTCTTGGCTTCAAGAGTTATTGAGATCAGTGTCAGAGGGGTGGCAGCTTGTAATCTGTCAAAGGTCATGAGATCTGTTAAAGATAGTGAGAGAAAGGAAGCAGAGCTCGACCCTGTCCAGCTGAGGATAGATCTGTTCATTTCCCATGGGAATGTTTTGTGCTTAGTGGGTGATTTTCTTTGTCAGAGGACCACCCAGATTATGAAGAGGAGAAAACTCAGACCCAACTGAATGAAGGGCCAGGTTTGCAACTTGCCTGAAGTTCTCAGTTTTTACCACAAGAGGGCACTCTCATCACTCTAAAAGCAATACTTTTGGGAGGAACTGGGATTCATTTAAATTTAACTCAAGTCCCCAAAGCGGGATGGACGCATTTTGAGATTCCCCAACTCTTGCTGTGAAGAAAGTTCACTGACATAAGGACACTCTTCAGGACACTCAAGCTGGAGATGTGATGATGCCTAGGAGTTATACACATTTTTGTTTAAACTTCCCCAGTGAATGGTGATTGTATTCCTGGAGTTCTCCATGCTCAAAGCACCTCCTTCAGCAAGCTGCCCATCCAGCCCCCTCCTTCCACTGCCTGCGTTCTTGGCTTACTTATGGCAGAGTAACAGGAGTAAACACGAGGGTGGGCAGCTCTCTTTTTGTTCTCTGGCTCATTTGGGAGATGGAGAAAAATGGGGTTGTGTGAGTCACCTCACAGTTTCCATGTAGTCGGGATTTAGGACTAAGTGCACCAAGAGTGATGTTTAACTACCATGCTCACTTCCACCCTGCCTCTAAGGACGCCCATCTGACTTCAGGGGTTCTGCTGCTGTGTGGTATCAAGCAGTTGGCTTTTGCAAAGCCAGAAGTTGCTTCTGGTTTCAGGTCTGTTTAGTGAAACCTGCTCATTTCCACCCTGCCCCTAGCTTCCCCTCCCTTTGTTTCATGCGATGTATGATGTGACCTCTGACTGTTTTATCTGTGGGAGTGGGGAACACCTCCTCTCTGGAAGGAAGACGTCCCTCCCTGTGAGTCCATAAAGCTGTTGACCATGCACTGCTGCTGCACAGGGTTGGGCAGTGGCTCCTGCGGGTGACCAGCAGGAAGCCCCACCGAGCATCCGCAGCCCTCAGGCATGGACTCATGACTATTACACCATCGTTAGCTAATGCCTTGCACAATTACAATAGTCACACATTCATCCCTGTTTATTTTGTTTTAATGCATTTTATATTTTAGAACCATTGTATATTTACAAATTGTAGAAATAATATAATTTCCCAGTAGCCTCCACTTCTAATGTTTTGTATGTATGGAGCACATTTACTATAATTAGTGCCTTTTACTGATTCGCTGTTCACATTATTTGCAATACTTTGAGTCCAATATCTAGACTTCATTCAGATTTCTGTCCCTTGGTTTCTGTCCCAGGAACCCTCCACAATACCATGTGTCATTAGCTCTCTTAGACTTGTCTTGCTTTGGATAGCCTTGACAGTTTCAAGGAGTGCTGGTCAGGCGTTTTGAAGAATATTTCTCTGTTGGAGTTTGTCTGAGGTTTCTCTCATGAGTAGACTGGGAAAATGGTTTTTTGAGAGGAAGATTGTAGAATAAGATGTCCTATGATAGCATCCTATCAGGGTCCCTGCCATCACTGTAATTTCTCATTACTGGGATCACCTTTGTCACCTGCCTGAGGTAGCATGTGTCTCCCACCCCCTTGGAAAGTCCCCATGTCCCACAAGGTGCCTTTTTGTGCTCTTCTCTCAGGGAGTGAGGAGTGGCCACCTCATGCAGACTCTGGCATTGCCCTGAATGGCAAATGTCTTCTTCTCTCTCATCTCTTTCCCTAACTGATTGTTTATTTGGATGGGTGTGGATTCATAGAGATACATTCTGTACTTTAAGTTTAAATTAAATCCTATTTAATTTAATATGTCTGTCTCTGGCCACTGGGTGGTCATTATGTTGGTCCCTATATCCCTTTGGTGAGTTTTTGTTTCTGAACACTCATTTAGTTTCTGTACTACAGAAAACTGCAGGTTTATGCCCTGTGTTTCTTGCCTTAGGCTCCTCATTTCTCCACGAGCCCTGGACCCTTTCACTGGAGGATAACACTGGGAAACAAGAGCTGAGGTCTGGTGTGCTGGTTGCTTCCTTGCTCTCAGCTGACAAAACAGGACAATATATGTGTGTGCCAGTCCAAATGTGTGTGCACAGTAATTAGTAGATGTGTTTGCACAAATCCCTTTGCATTTGCAGAAAGCTCAGTCTGAGTTCCTACCGGTGTCTCCCACTCTAGTGTAACAGCACCGTGGGTCATCCTGGCTATCTCCCTTGCTTATCTGTAACCTTCTGTTCCTGGAGCTACAAAACCTCCCATCTGTCACACACTTACCTTGTTGTTCAGTTAGCAGCACCCAGATTGAGAATATGCCCTCATGGAAACAGCTTCACCCACTGGCATAGTGCTCACTGCAGCTTGTGCTCCACCTGCTGCTGCTGACCTCTCATTCCTTTATGACCTCCCGTCCTTTAGGGAGCACGTTTTCCTGCTAGCCGAGTCAGTCAGAGCCCCCTTAGCCACAGGCAACACGGTCAGACTTGTCTTGTTACATTCAACACTTGATTCTTCAGTTCACCGGGTCGCTGAAATTCCTTTTAAAATTGGAAATCATATTTTTAAGCTTACATATATTCAAGCTCACTCTTTGTGCTTTTTTTTCCTCCCACAAAAATCTACCTTTGTTGACTTGACTGCCCTGGTACATGGTATATGGACCCAGTCTGGCCTTCAGCTCATTGTCGTCCTTCTGTCCCAACTTTGTTACTGCTGGGGTTGCAGTGCTGGCACGGCTGGCTTATGCCGTATGTGTCAGTGGGTTTTGACACGGGACAATGGCATGCCCCTTCCTTTACTCCTGAAAAGCATCTGCAAGCTCCCTCCACCTCACCGTTCACTCCTGAAGCCTCCCCAGGCCCTGGCAGCCACTCACTAACCATGTGCAGGTTTGCCTCTTCTAGGACATCCTTTCATTGCGTTAGCACTGTCTGTACCTTTCAGACTGGCTTCTTTTCTGGTAGTAGGCATTTAAGATTTTCCTGTGTCTTCATGCCTCGATAGCTCATTTCCCTTTATTGTGTGTCTCCTCCAGTTTGTTCACCCAGTGACCTAGCTAAGGGCACCTGGCTTGCTTCTGACTGTCATGATTTGAGGTGAAGGTGAGGTGCCCTCTGCAGGCAGGTGTTTGTGTGGGCAAAGCTCCTGAATAAGCTGGGCAGAGACCAGAGGGACATTGTGTTGGATAAGCTGCCCCCTGTCTTGCCCTGGCTCACCAACCTGCCATTGCCCCCAGCAGTGAACTTTACTTCCTGTTGCTCCCTTTCTGGCAAGCCATCTGTGTTCTCAGGCTTTTAGGCACCTAAGCACTCCAAAACTGTGGAATCAGAATCCCATTTGGTTTGGTTTTGGAACTTCCTCATGGCGAACAATTCTCAAGCTCTTTCTGTACTTGGTTGCCCGTTGTCTGTGGTGTTTGGGACCATCTTTGCTTAGGTCTTCAGCCTGTTTTTGTGACTTTTTAATGGTTAAGCTTTATGAGCTGTTTACATAGTACTTTGTCCCATACGCACCTGTAAATATTTCCTCTCTTTCTGGGGCTGGTCTCTCATTCTTTTAAGACAGGCAATCACTGTGTAGCCTTGGCTGGAACTTGCTATGCAGGCCAGGCTGGCCTTGAATTCACAGAGATCTGCTGCCTCTGTCTCCCCAGGACACTGGGGATTACAGGCTGGTGCCCCCATATCTGCTGGGCTTTAACTTCTTCTAATAGTGTCTCTTACAGCACAAAAGGCTTGAGCTCAGACAAGTGACCTGGCCTATGAAAGGACTGCATTGAATACTTACAGAAAGTTGACAGTTTAATAAAGTCTAAGCTGCTATCTTTTCTTTACAGATCACCCTTTGGTATTGCATAGAAAAAAAAAAAACTTCTAAGCAAATCCACCCACCCCCTCCGTGCGTTATCTTACAGTTTGTCATTGTGTTGTACCTTTGGGCATGTTACCTCTGTGTTTTATTCCCCCCACTCCACTTTTTGTACACACAAGTGTGCAATCAGTGATGTACCTTTGGAAAAATGCTATTATTTCTTCACAAATTGCCATGATCTTGCCACCAGAAGTCAGCTGACTGTGCGACTCTGTCCCCACAGGCTCCTTTTGTGCCAGTGATCTGCACATCTTTTCTTTTCTCGGTACCATACTGTTTGAGTACAGTAGCTTCTTGGAACGCCTCAGAATTGACATGGGATGGTGGTGGTGGGGTGGTTCTTTCTTAGCTTTGTTTCTCTTGAAGACTCTTTTGGCTCCTCTGGGTCTTTACCACAGCTATGGTTTTAAGTTCATGAAAATAAAAGAGCCACCCCCACCCCTCGTTTAAAGACTTGTTGAAATCTCACTACCAATGAGAGGAGATAGATCTCTGCTGGGAATCTGTGGATCCCACAGCCAGCACATGGCCTCTGGCAGGAGTAAACCAGGATGCTTGTCAATTTTTGACCACTTAGAGAAAACATTCATAAGGGGACTTCCTGGCCTGGTTTCACTAGACAGTTACCGTGTGTGCGGTGGTGGAGGCTGGCGTCTGAGTTCTTACTCCCAGGGATCCCTGGCTTATGTATTCACAGTGCGCAGAACCTTGGGGCAAAGCTGGCAGTGGGTTCCCAGCCTGGGCAGTTCTTGGAGCAGCTGTGGTTTCTGAAAAACACTCTGGTGCTCTCCTCCTTGTTGTTTTTGATTTTGCTGTTCACCCCTCTCTTCCTCTTTTCTTCCTCCCCTCTTTTCCTCTTCCTCCTCTAGCCCCGCCTCCCATTCTCTCCTTTTTAAACTTGTCCAGCAGAATCACCTGTTAGGTACAGTCCCTTCATTACTGTAACTACCTCACTGGTCATGGGGATTAAATGATGAAAGGCTCAAACACGTCCCCCAGTGCTTGGCAGTGAGGAAGTGCCTGGTGACTGGTTTCCATTGACGTCTGATTGTAGAGGTCTCACTGCACACCAAGTGCTGTGTAATACACACTCTACTGTTTAGTATCCTGAGCAACCTGTAGGAGATAGTACTCACATTGTGTAGAGGAGGCGGTGATGATGTCTAGGGTTGTGATGGGATAGGATAGGATAGGGTAGGATAGGGTAGGATAGGATAGGATAGGATAGGATAGGATAGGATAGGATAGGATAGGATAGGATAGGATAGGATAGGATAGGAGCCTCTGGGGGGGGGGGGGGGGGGGAGCTGATTCCGGACTCTTTGCTGTCCATTTGCTGTTCAGAGTTCTTGCTGCTGTGCTGTAGCTGTAGCGGCCTCTGAGTGGTGATGGGAAGGGAAGGCAGCTCCTTTTTCCCAGTTCTGAGAGCAGAACGTAGGAGGAGGAAAACACAGGTTCCCAATAGACAGAACACGGAGCAGTCTGAGCTGATGGCGGGGGTGTGTTAGTGGTGATGGCGGGGGGGGGGGGCATTAGCGATGATTGTACAGACATTCTATTTACTCCTTTCTGAATGTCAGACAGCACAGGAGCACAGAAGTGATCAGTGCTCCAGGACGCACTGAAGGTCTGCTCTCAGGAGCGCACCATGCGATGGTGAAGCCAGGTGTGAAAACAGTGAAGCACAGCCTAGCCCAGGAGAACAAACACCCTGGGAGCCTCAGACTTAGAGAACACTTACTATCTGTCCATCCTGTGCTGAGTGCCATGCATATATTAACTAGCTTAGTCCCACTTCAGCTTGCTGAAGGATGTACCATCATGCCCTGTTTTACAGAGATACAAACTGAAGGGGGCATGGGGAACCTGCCTACAGCAGTACAGCTAAGGTTTCCAAGCACACTATTGAGAACGGTGCCTTTGAGAGGATTTGGAAGTCAAGTTCCTTCTGGAATGGCTGCCAAGGTCTTGGAGCAGGCATTGTGAGAACTCTGTGGGTAGAAGGACTGTTTTGGGTAGAGAGTAATATGCGTGGAAGTGCAGACAGATGGGAACTGTGTTCAAGGATGATTGGCAGTCATTCTCAGGGTTGAGGGTCACCAGGAAACAGTTGGGGACTGAACCCAAAACTGACCTAGCAGGCCCAGGAGGATGCTCAGCATTTTACACAGGGGTGCAAGTGTTTGGATTAGGTTTGAGAAGGAATCTTGTGGCAGCATATTAGGGACTGGCTTGGGTGTGTGCTATAATTGTTTGAGGCCAAAGAGCCTACAAGAGAAGTTTCTGTTGTAGTCTAAACGAGTCAATCAGCCTGTCAGTTTCTGAAAACCACAGGGGAATGGCCTGTGATTTGTCCTGGGTGGTTTGAGGTGAAAGGGAACCTTCCAGGGGTCATTAGAATCCTACTGCTGTGCAGGCTGATGGAGGAACATTCCACCCTGCCAGTGTTGTAGAGTGGACAGTGTGTAAACTGCTTGTTACTGTTCAGGCCAAGCTAAGGGCGTCATACGGAGCGACAGTGACACTCAGCTAGAAAACTCCAGAGAAAGGCTCTAGTGTGTGTGCAGAGAAACATAGGGACATACACAGGCTCACAGACACAGGAGACACACATATAGGCACACACATACAGGCACACACATGGACAGAGACACGGGATGAGCACACACTCAGACACACAGTCTCCTGAAATGATATGCTAAGTGACTGTGTTGAGTCAGGTCGTTGTGTGAGCTCCTGTCTCTACCTAGTAACCGTGAGTGGCCCTGCACACCTGCAGCCACAGCCCAGGGGCTGCTTTGTGCCCTCTGTCAATGTTGCTTACTACACATTGGCTATACAAGGGAATGTACTTTGAATATCTTCTTTTCTGTATCTGAATCCAGCGTTTGGAAAATACCATTTTAGAGTGCCTGCATTTTAAGGGTTTTCTTTACCTGACACAGGAGACAAACCATTCCTGGCCCTCCGCCTTTTCTATTTGGGATAGATCTCATGTAGGTCTGTCTGGCTTTGAATTATTTATGTAGTCAAGGATAACTTTGAACCTCTAATCCTCCTGTGTAGACCTCCAGAGTCCTGGGATTACAGGCATGCACTCCTGTACCTGATTTATGAATTCCTGGTGATTAACCCTGGACCCCATTTATGAAAGGCGAGCACTCTAGAAACTGAGCTACATGCCCAGCCCTAGGCAAACCACTTTTGTCTAGAGGACACCCTTTAATTTTTACCTGGAACCCTTGTGTGATTACTTACTTTTGGTTGTGGATCAATAACTATGATTACTACAGATCCCGGTACTCATCCATTATCATTATTGTTGAGAGAGGCTGTCCTTCAGACTTCAGGTTCTTTCTGCCTCACCACATGGTTCAGAGGATTCCTTCTCGAGGCTGTCCACAGTGCTAGTGCCCTGGAGATGGGTGGGGGTGATTTTTCTAGACATAAATATCCAATTGCAGTAAAGTATCTGGACCCACAGACCTTAAAGATCCTTTGTGACCCCAAAGTCACAGGACTAGGACACCCAGGTGGAGTGATTCTCTCTGGTTTCTGGGTCTGCTGTCTCCCTGTTGCTTTACCATTCTGTCCTTCTGTCCTTCATTGGGAGAGCATGAGGAGGAGGATGTAGGTCTCCCCTAACGGTGGCACTTCCCTGGGCCCTGATCTCTGCTCAGCTGGGCAGACAGCCTTCTTTTGTGGGAGTGTTGAAGCCTGAACTGACACCGCACATGGCTTTGCTGACACTCTCAGTGCATGCTGGAGTGACTATTCTCTAGGAGGAGCCGATCTGTAGTTTGGCTTAGAACTCTGGCTCACCCCAACAGTGTGCTTCAGTGTCTTCGGGGGAGGTATCCCTGCACTTGGACATACAATGTTGAGTGCCACTCTGGGCATTTCTCGTAGTTTACCTTTTCTCAATGTTATTCAATTCTAGCATGTTCATCAGTGACTCAGTTAAACAGTGCCAGCCCAAAACAAACAAACAACAAACCTAGTCAGTGAGGACTGGAAGTGGCCTGGAAAAGTTGTTGGAAATCAACAGCTATGTGTCAATTGGTTAGAGACAGCCTGCTGTCAGTGTGGGAGGCCACCCTGCAGAGAGCATGCTCTCCAGTCTTCTGAAATCTGCTTGTGTGTGCAGTTGTCCAGATGTATAGAACACTACACTGGCTTTGATATGTCCTTGCTGTGTGAGCATTCTAAGCTCTCTGGCTATTTCTCCAGCACAAGGAAGAGGTAATAACCCTAATTCAGGGCTAAGGGATGTTGCAGTCAGTATTCTAGTTTCGTCTGTCTTGCTGTGCAAAACATTTGGACTAAAAGCAACTTGAAGACAGAATTTTCTACTTGGTTTACACTTCCAGAGCACAGTCCATCATCGAGGAAAGCCAGGGCAGAGACCTGAACCGTGGAGGAATGCTGCTTGCTGCACCCACTAAGCTCAACAATATGGCTGCGTATACAAGGCCTGGGCAGTGACATCTCGGGACATTCCAGCATGTGTGGAGGAATTCTCATAAGTCTCCATGCCTATGAAGATGTATAGGCAATTGCTACAGGGTATCCAGTCACAAGTGGGCATCCCCAAAAACACACACACACAGAGGAACACATACATAAGACACAAACACACACACACACAGATACATACACATAGACACACAGACACACACACAAACACACAGACCTACACACACAGAGAGGTATATGCAGATACACACAGACACACATAGATACACTGACACACACACAGACATATACACATACACAAATACACATAGATACATACATACAGACAGATACACACAAACATGAACAATACTAAATAGATACAACAGGTTGTATTTACATGTACACACACAGGTGTGTGTGTGTGTGTGACAGAAATAAAAGGTCATGAGTTAGAGAGGGAGCGGGGGACATGGGAAGTGGTGGAGCAGGAGTGTACATAGGATAGAGATGATGTCATATAGTATTCACGAGTGAAACTCTCAAAAAATAAATGTGAAAAATTAAGTAAATGTGTCTTAAAAATACATGTTTACATTTGAGTTAGAGAGATAGTCAGTAAAGGGCAACATAGGACCCAAGTAGAAAAGCCACACATGGCAGTGCACATTTGTAAACCAAGAGGCAGAGATGGGCACATCTGTGGGGCTCACATGTATCTGCACATAGATGATCACATACATATACACACACATGAAATGTGAACATCACTCTTTAATGCTTTGTTTTAAAAATACAGGTAAAGGTAATAAACTAGACAAAGGTAAGCAAGCTTGGAAAAGAAACTGTTTGGAAAATATATATGAAGCTTGGGGTTGTGCAAGGCCCTTCTTATTTATTGCCAGCTAGTTGTTCTCTTCTCTGGCCTGGGAGGGAGACGTGAAGCTCAGAGAGTGTGGTTTGCAGTGCAGTTGCATGGGCTCACTGTGCTCCCATAGCAGACAAGCTAGTTTAATTTACAAATGGAGTTTTTGATCCACTCAGGACCTTGAATACGGTTGCGGGGAGGGAATGGCAGGAAAACCACAGTAGCTCATTTCCTTTTATTGATCTGAGCACAGAGCAGGGCTGTGCATCTCAGAAATTAACCCCCCCCTCAATTCACAGAACAGTCTGTTGCAGTCGGCAAAGATGTTACCATGGCCTCTCAGGAGTAAATAACATGAATTTTTAAACATTCCCCAGGAATAATTTACATGATTTCATGTGTTCTGAAGTAACAGGATATACGGTGCTTCTACAGTGCAGCAAACAGCTGAATATTCTGGGGAATTACAATGGGGGAGATGATATCAAGAGAAATATATTTCCAAGAACCGGATTTCCTTTGTCCCATTAGCATCAGCATTATTGTGTTTGATTTTTGTTTTTTAGGTAGGTTCTTACTGTAGTCAAGGCTGGCTTGGAACTCGCTATGTGATTCAGGCTGGCGCCTAAACTGTGATCCTCCTGGCTCACCTACTGAGTGTTGGGGTTGAAAACCTTAGTACCACATCAGGCGCTCTTGTTTGTCCTCAACCAACATTTGTTAGTTGGGGGGTGGGTGTGTATGTGTGTGCGTGTTTGTATGCTTTGGGGGAGAGTTTTAGTAAATATCATGCAGAGGCAAACTCCAGTCCAGACACACACTAGCCTTAGAATTTTTGTAATAGAGCTGTTGATGCTTTCAGTATTCTACATTAAACTTAAAACAACATCTATGTAATTACAGAATTCTCTAGTTAAGTTTGCAGTTAGCAAAGCAGCTGGGGAAATGCATCAGTTAGTAAAGTGGTGGAGCGCCTGAGCTCAGTCACTGGAACCCATGCTGACCGCTGAACAAAAGCCTGGTGTGGTGACTCACTGTGTGATCTCTGTGCTCAGGAGGCAGGACAAGCAGAACACCCTGGTGCTTGCTGGTGTGCAGCCATCTTACTAGTTGTGTCCCACCATAGGGGAGAGACCCTGTCTCAAAAAACAAGGTGAGTGGTTCTGAGGAAGTACAGTTGAGGTTATCTTCTGGTATCCATGTGTACTTGAATGTCTACCTGTGTGCACAAATGTGTGTATACAAACGTCTACACACACACACACCCAAATCATAGATGAGCACATAAAGCCAACAATAATCACTGCTTATACTTTTGTGAGTTTTAAAAGCATTTATAATATGATGGCACAATACTATGTGATTACGCTCAAGCTTTCCTTTCCTCCTGACCTCTCACACTCTGTGAAGACTTTCACACATCAACAAATATTTTTCTGTGATAAATCATTTAATGGTATCTGTGTATTCTATTGCATGGAAGCTCTGTTATATTGGATAATGTATTCTAGCTTCACAATTACATTCCTTGATTTTTTTCTTTGTTATTCCAAAAACTGAAATCAAATACCTTTGTTACAAAACTTAAATGACATTGCCTGTTCATCTTTGTGCAAACCCAGGACGTCTTCCTCTGTGTGATTCTTAGAGGCCACAGTCATGCCTATGGACATGGGTTTGAAGACCTTGGACACGTGTGACCTTCCGGAAAGCTGCTCCCAGAAGACTTTGGGGCAGGCACTATTTCCACTCCCTCTCACACTGATAATCTTACTATTTCAACCTGTTTGACACACTGGATAATAATGTATTTCAAACATTCCTTTGACTTGTTGAGGCCTAAAATGAAATGTTGCAGCCTTTTTTTCTTTTGAGTAGTACAGAGAATGTGAGGTCTTACTTCATCTTGGCTTAACCCATTTGCTTTGGTCTCATAATGATCAACTTCCCCAAAGAAGAAAATGTCATGGGCTTTGACCTGGCAGGGGAGGGGACACCATGAGGCTGGCTGGGGAGGGACCCTGTGAGCCTGGCAGGGGAGGGGACACCATGAGGCTGGCTGGGGAGGAACATGTGAGCCTGGCAGGGGAG
>CAJQZJ010032781.1:605940-619204 GCA_907164525.1 Lophiomys imhausi
AGCAGTTAGGGACAACAGAGATGTGAGTGGGGCTCCCAGCAGTTAGGGACAATAGAGATGTGAGCAGGGCCCCCAGTATTTTAGAGCATTTTGGTTCTCGTTTTTAATTAGATTTTCAAGGATGTGCTTATTCCTGCCTCTGAGGTCTGCAGGAGACTCCCGAGGTCTTCTGATAAACTTCCTGGGTTCTAAAACCAGATCAAGTGTTTTCTGGCAACACTGGGACCACAAAATGAGCCAGACTTCTGTTTTCTGACAAGGTGGGTCGTAGCGTCTGCGCTTCGTGTGTAACTTTAAAATACATTCTTTCTTGAGTTGAGTTAATAATTGATGGCTTCTTGTGGTGCTAGTAATTGGTTAGTTTCTAAAAACACAACAATAAATGTAGAGAATGTAACATCTCATGTGAATTTGAAATTAGTTTCTTGAAGGAAAGGTGTGTGTGTGTGTGTGTGTGTGTGTGTGTGTGTGTTAAACCCTTTTAAAGTTTGAGGTGGAGACAATGAGAAGAGACTATGCTCTCTCAGGGGTGGGAAGGAGGTGGTAGTGTTTTGAGACTGAGAATTCACTATTGTGTTAGAAATTGAATTTATAAGTGACCCCATGGCTGCTGGGTCCTAAGGACATTTTTTTTTGTTTTGTTTTGCATTTATTTGCTAAAGATGATGGTTTCTCACTGAGGAACCTAGGCTCTGGGGATAGGGAGGAAACAGCTATTTTTTTTTTTTTAAAGCAAAAGACCACAAAGAAAAGGATAAACTATACTTACATGCTACTACTACTACTTAAAAATATAAAAGAGGAGAGGAAGGTGGGAGGGGGAAGATGTTGGAAGTGTCTGCAGAAAGGAATTGGAGTAGTGCTGGTAGATGGGGCATTAGGGATTCTATTGGAAGTCTGGTGAACAGGCAGAAAGCTGTGTGTAGGCAAGGTAGCAGCCTCAGGTATGTCCTCAGTATGTACTTGTTGAACCTTATCCACTGAGCACAGCAGCGGCCACCTGCATCAGATCAGTCAGACCCAGTGTACGCGTCACTGTTGCATCATAGAGGTAAGGAGTAGGCAGGGTCATTGGCCCTCACCTGAGTATCCAGCCACTTCTCCAGTCGGTTTGGTTCAATTCTGCCCTAACTGTGTACATGGCTTTGTGCTCTGGGGTGGTGTACTAGAATATACAGGCTGGGGAAGTTTATAAGGGTGTTTTCATCTACATGGCTGTGGAGAAACCATTGTCTCTGTGTGTGAGTGCTTTGGGGACACTCAGGCACCTTCCAGTAACCCGTCACTCGTAAAGTCACTTGTTTCCTAGGATGAACATGGGTGAAATCTTAATTTGATTTGTCCTTGGGACCACAAGAGGAGGGGGTAGATGTTTGTGTTTCCTCTGGGAAGGGATTCTTGCAGCACTAGCAACATCATTCACACAGTGTTTGGCATGTACAGAATGCATTAGTAAAATTCAACTTTCCTAAAGCCCCCGAGAGTACTGACTGTGTAAAGCAATGGAATGTGCATTAAAGTAAAGGCATGGAACTAACTCAGCATTCCTGGGTGAAAGAGCCACGGTTGGAGATAGTCCCCAAGGACACAGAGCGCACACCGGGTGATTTTCTGGCTTGGATAAGAAGGAGTACAGAGGCAAACTTTTGGCTTTAACTCAAAGGCATTGTCATTTTCTTAAATAGCACAGAAAATCTCAGAGGTTGCAGAGGGGACCTAGGGGGAGAGTTCCTGTGTGTGTGTGTATGTGTGTGTGTGTGTGTGTGTGTGTGTGTGTGTGCATATATGTATATAACTCATTTAAGGCCTTAAAGATGTTCAGTGCAACTATATTGAAGGGTCTTTGCGGTCTTGGTATTAAATATTGTGGTCTGAATGTTGTCTACTTAATATTTTTCATGAACTTTGTTGTGAAAGAGCTCTACAAGGTCCCAAGAGGATACAACATGAATGAAGGTTTGGTTTGAAAAGCTGAAGGTCATGTGAGAGTGAAGTTTACCCTCCTGTCCTTTCTAGACCCTTCTGGTCTATACTGGAAGGGAAACCCTCAAGTCAGAAGTGATAAAGGAACATGGTTGTGGGGACAAGAAAGAGAGACAGCATTGGGTAAGGGGGCGGGGGTGAAGGCTATGACGGGCGAAGACTCCCTGCTCTCGGTGATACTGTCCTGGGCCTATGAAATTGTTAAGTCTTGGATGTTGAGATGAATTAATTTTTTCAGTGAGAAACTTGTCTGTCGTCCAGAAACACAGGGAGTCATCCATATGTGGCCTCTGAGCTTCCTGTTTCCAGGATGCTGATTTATTATGTATACTGATGTGGCCTTTGGGCCCTTAGTGTTAAATATGGATGTCTGAGTGTGCTGCACTTCATCTTAATTGTGAAGAAATTACCTGTCAAGGAAGGGAGACCTTCCTGAAGTAATCAGTCTGCAGCTTTATGGGGTCTGAGTGTGCTAACTTAGTATTCAATTAAGCTTTATTGGTTCTGATTAATTTGTGGGAAGTTGCAGAATGGGAGTTTAGAATATTTAAAATGAAATTGTTTTACTATTTATCAGAGGGTGCTTAATGAATCCAGTTGTATATAAGTGCTGGGTTGAGATATAGGGTGTATGCTAAGAAATGCAAGGATGCTTTCAGTATTGTCTAAGGAGTGCCTAGAACATTTTAGAAGGATCTTGAGATGCAAGCAACACTCAAGCCAATGGAGTCAGCACACAGGTGAATAGAGGCCATGTTCAGGTCACCTTAAATGAAATCTCTGTGAGGGAAGCCATGTATCACTCTCTGAAAACGCCTGCCCCCAAGGTGATCCCAACGTGCAAGCAGTCCCACGTGAGGGAGTTAGATCAAAGCACCGGGAAGCTCCATGGACTACCAAACATCAATTTAAAGAAAATTAATAGCTTGAAATGATCTGACTTAATGTAATTCAGATGGAATTTGTGCCCCTCACCAAGAACTGTTTGTGGGTTCCAGGAGGGAAGATCAGCCATATGTGTGCCCTTGACTGGACACTGGCCTTTCTGTGTTTGGGGCAAGCAGTCCTCTTCTGCTGAGTGCCCTGCTTCAGAAAGGATGGGCAGGAATGGTGACAGAGGAAGGGAGCGCCTGCCTAGCTATCCAAATCAGCAGAGTGACATTGTCTTCCTTCTGCTGCATGGATGTGACACTAAACCAAGCAGCCACCTGTGGGCTTTCTCCAAGGGTGAGTGGACCTCTGTGGGAACCCTGGAAAAACTTTCTCACCTTCTCATAGCTGTTTGCTACCCACATTCAGTAGGTTCCTAAGGACGAGTGAGAGAAGATGTGGGAGATTGCTTTGACATGTCTTCTGTGGCCAGGACGCCTTGTGCATTGATACTGCTTTACCTCACAGGGTTCTTCAGCAGCGGATGCTGGTGAGCTGATGTGTGTGGATCTTCTGAGCACACCGCAGCACACACAGTGAACACACAGTGCTTGTGAGTGACTGGATCACTTCCCACCGCTGCTACACTTACACCATCATTTCTCCCTGTACTGTGGGGTACTCAAGGGCAGATGAGATATTCTCCTTATCTTCCCCTTCCTAGTTTCTTAACCCAAGTGTGGCCTGGAGTCAGCATGCCTCACGGTGTGCTGAGTGAAGGACTGGCCAGCTTAGATCTGATATACTCCCAAAGCCCTGTTTTCGGTGTGTTGTCTCTCTGTGTTTCAGTATTATTCTACCTGAGTGAAGAGTGCCCCGCCTTCCCAGTGTTCTTCCTGCTAACATGGTGGACAATGGCTGTATCTACTCAAGGGTCTATAGCCTCTCCTTTACTGTCTGGATACATGCAGGCCACCATGCCTCCCCATCAACATACCTGTCTGATCAGGGTTCTCTAAAGCAGTGGTCGGCCACTGATTCACTGTGACCTACAGAAGATGCGGAGCTCTGGACTAGAAGGGTGGCGGCTGTGACAAAGGAGGTATTGACAGGACAAGAGCCTGGCAACATGCCTGCCCGACACGCAAACCTTCGTTTCAGAGCATCTTCTGGTTCCACCAGGCAGCCTGGGAGGGAAAGTGCATGTGCGTTTATGAATGGGCCCCTTATGAATGGGCCCCTTATGAATGGGCCCCTTGCTATTGCTTTTAGGCTGCAAAGGGGGAGGGAGTCTACAGCAGCATTGAGAAGTAGTGGAAGTGCATACATTTTCCCCCCAAAGAAACCCGAAGCATTTCCACAGCTATATTAACTGAAGCTGCTGAGTTTATGCTTCAAAGAATTGAGAATGAATACCTGGCAGTCAGTACTAAATCTGTGTGTGCTGACTGACAGATTAAGCACTAGGGACATTAGAGGAGATTAGACCATGGATTCCCCCAACAGTGAATGTCAGTATTATTTTCCATCTTGGAATTGAATGAAATTGCCTTCATGTTTCTCACCATGCCCAGTGCCATTATACCCTCCCAATGTGGGGCTGGCATTACACCCCTCTTTAGAAATCATTCATCTATTCTAACAGAAAGTCTTGAGCTCTTTCTTGTTATGGCTTGGTGCTAGCTACTGAGACTGCCATAAGAGAATGCATGGCATGGTCTTTGGAACCTAGGAGCTTGTACTGCAAGAAACTGAGAAATGGGATTATAAACTAATCCTTTGAGGCCTTCTGTGATGAGCTTCCACGGCACTTTGGTGACACTGGGGCAGCAGCACAGAAAATGCTGCTACCATTAACAGGAGTAGTTGTGGTTCTTCTGCTGTCTACCTGAGAGAGCTGTGGCCGGAGTCTTGCAGTTCTCTAGGGCACAGAAGGCAACAGCAGTGGTGGAAGGAGACTGATTGTGAGCATTATGTCTGAATTCAAGACCTGACCTGAACTGCCGATGAGGTGGCTCAAATCTACAGTCCCAGCTCCTGTGACACAGAAGCATGAGAACTGTCATTCAGTTGAGGCCAATCTGGGATCCATAGAAAGTTCCAGGCTAGCTTGGAACGGTTTTGACCCTGTTTCAGAACAAAAAAATATAACAAGTCCTGCCCTGCTATGTTTGTGCTGGTTGTTTTTATCAGCCTGACATACTCCTAGACTATCTAGAAAGAGAGAATATCACTTGGGAAAACGCTGTGTCCATCAGGTTAGCCTCAGGGAAAGTCTGTGGAGCATTTTCTTGGTTAATGATTGATGTGGGAGGGCCCAGTGCACTGTGGGCGGTGTCACTTCTGGGCAGGTGGTCCTGGGTTGTATAAGAAAGCAAACCAGGGGAAGACAGGCTAAGCAGCACTCCTCCATGGTTTTGGCTTTAGTTCCTAGTTCCTGCCTCCAGGTTCCTGTCTGAGTTCCTTCCTGACTTTCCTCAGTGACAGAGTATGATCTGAGAGTCAGAGGATGAAATTAACCCTCTCCTCCCCAAGCTGCTTCTGGTCCTGGTGCTTCTTCACAGTGTAGTGTTTTAAGAAAGCATTAGAACTTGGCAGTGGTGGCAACACTTGGGAGGCAGAGGCAGTCGAATCTCTGGTTCAAGGCCAACCTGGTCTATCTACAGAGTGAATTTCAGGACAGCCATGGCTACACAGAGAAACCCTGTTTCGAAAAACAAGCAAAAAAACAAAACAAAAACCAAACAAAAATCCTTTTAAAAAAGTCAGCATTGGGGGGTTCATATTGCTGAGAAAAACTAAATCTGTACCTTTCAAAAATGGGAAAGGGCTCTCATCTAAAAGGCTCTCAGAGCGTGATAATTAGAATTAATAAAAACAGGGCAGTTATTTTCTGTAGGTCAACCAAGTTCACACAGAATGGTGCTGATGCTCCTATTCCATGTTGATCATTGAAGCTCAGCCTGGATGTACCATGTAAATGACACAGAACATGACCTTGAAACTTGCTTCATGAGGGCATGAAGCATCATGTAGTGTCCTTGGGGTGGAGCAGGGAGAGTCAGGTGTAGTCCCCTAAAACTGCACTTAGTTATCAATTGTGTTTATTAATAAGTATAAACTGTAATACTAGGCCAGCAGAGCAGCTAGTGGGCTGGTGGGAGGCCAGAAGGTCTGGATAGCCTTAATTGGCAGCCTGACTCATCCTGGGGATAAAACCCTGGACCAAGGGTGGCCTTCACCACCTGCAACCTAAACTCTGTTAACTAATATATTTATTAATAGCTATAAATTGTTATATTAGGCCAGAGGAACAGCCGGTGGCCTGGCAGGGTAGCTGTTAGGGCCTGCTGTGAGGCCTATGACTGGAAGCTTGTAGACCTTCCAACCTGAAACCCACAGCAGCCTTTCTCCCAATAATTAAATACACCAAGACCTTTTAATGTTTCAACGCTTAGCCCTTAGCTGGCCAGACTGTCAACTAGCTCACCCAACTTAATCCCAGACCACCTAATCCCAACCAGCCATGTGGCTTGCTGTACCTTCCAGAGCTCTCAGAAACACCTGTCTGCTTCTGTGTGGCGGAAAGAAAGCTTCTCTGTATAATACCCAGAGTTCCTTCCTCAGTACTAGGAAGTCCCACCTTCCTATACTCTTTCTGCCCAACTAGTTGGCCATTGATGACTTTTATTAATCAATCAGAGAGTGCTTCAGAAAGGGTTGTAAACAGATTCCTAGCACTGAAATCAGCCTCTAAAACCAATGTACTAGATCTTCCTCCAGCATATCCCCCCTTTAGTCTAACAAAGGCTCCTTTTCTTATAACAATAAACACAATACAATAACAATAAATATAATAAAAACAGTTATGAAAACTATAAGGTATGACATACATTCTCAATGTCTAGTCCATCCATATTCGACAAAAGGACTAGAACTTCATGTTGCATTTTTAAGAATTACATAGGTACAATATCTAACTAAAATATAGTCAGTATTGTATTAATTAATACACGACAATATGTACCATGTAACCAAATAAAACCTTAATTTTGTATCAATATCAAAGATCTATAGGAGTAGATTCAATAATCTACCCTATTATCCTATCATTCTTATATCATGTCCATAATCCCCCTCCTCTTTTTTCCTTTTTTTAAAGTCTTTTTTCCCTACATAAGAGGGAAAGAAGGATAGAGAAAGGAAAAAGAAAGTAATCCCTAAGTCTAACCTCCTACACCTTGCTTAACAAGACCATTTAACAATTTGTAACCAATCCCCCTATACAGCATCTATAACCTATCAAATGACCAAAGAATCATCCATCCCACTTTTTGGGAATGGGACGTCGCTCTCTTAAAATTTCTTTCTGCTGAATTGGGTCACAGAAAACCGTATTGGGGGCCCAAATAAAATGGAAAAATGATTAAACAAGTTAATAGTAACATTTGTTGTACAGTCTCTGTGTGCTCAGCAGTGTGAATGTCCTGAGCAGTTTGTAGTCCAAAACTGAATTGTGGGTGACTGAAGCCCTGAACTAGAGCAGTGTGTGAGGCTGGATCATCTGGGCTACTTGTCTTTTTTAGTGTCTGGTCCCTTTTCTTCAGAAGTTCCAGTTTTCCAGTGGTCTTCAGACTCCTTAGTTGGAAGCTTTAATTCTCCTGGAAAGATAAGAACAGAAACCTGCTCTAACTTTAGCTCTGAGATGTTCTCTTTTTGTCAGATAATATTTTTATTTTTTATTTTTATTTATCTTTTTAATAAATAAATTTATTTATTTGTTGCTTCAGGTTACATCTCCATCATATTGTCCTCTTTCCCCCATTCCCAGCCCCGCCCTCCCACCCTCTACCCCTAACACTTCCATCCCACTCCTCTGGAGTGGAGTATCCCTACATAACAGTCCCTCACCCCAGTTCAGAAGTCATATGAGGGCCAATAGCCTACTCATATACTGGGGGCCTACAAGGCAGTACCACCAGTGAAAAGTGTCTCATTGCCAGGGAGAGAAAATTAAAAAACAAACAAAAAAGTCTATGTCCATGTTCCCTTTGGTGCATTGGTTGTAGTATAGATATCCTGTACTATATAGCTAAAATCCTACTATAAATGAATAGATGCCATGTGCATCCTTCTGAGTCTGGGTTAGTTCACTAAGGATGAGCTTCTCTAGTTCCATCCATTTGGCTGCAATTTGCATAATTTCATTGTTTCTGATGGCTGAGTAGTATTCCATTGTGTAGGTGTTCCACAGTTTTTTAATCCATTCTTCAGTTGAGGGACATCTGGGTTGTTTCCAGTTTCTAGCTATTACAAATAAGGCTGTTATGAACATAGATGAGGAAGCTTCCTTATGATTCCGTGAAGAGGCATTTGGGTGTATACCCAGAAGTGATATGGCTGGGTCCTGAGGCAAAGCTACTCCAAATTTTCTAAGATATCGCCATACTGACCTCCATAGTGGTTACACAAGCTTGCACTTGGGGCAAATTGGTTATGGGGTTTTTTTTTGAAAATAGAAAAAATATTATTTTTCAAAAGATATCTTAAAATTTTGAAACTAAATATACCTTTAAGTGTAAATAAAGCAAAATAATCTTAAATTCTATCAGTATCTATTAATATAAACAAAATAACTTAAAAATTTTAAAAATAAAGGAGACAAAGAATAAAGTGAGGGAAAGAAGAAAATCCCTCAATCCAACTCTTATTTTTCTCACAACACATATATATCCATTTATCCTAGATGACAACAAACAGTCATGAAACATAACATACCACACAACAAAAACTTCCATCCCATTTCTTGGGAATGGAGGTGTAAACATTTTTGGGTACTCTTTAAAAATTGAGATATTGGCCAATTCCCAGGAAAGTTAGCTATAGCTTTTGTTGTCCACTCTCTGTATGATTGATCATTTTTGGGCTAGTCCTTTAAAAATTGATTTGTATGCAAATTTTTTGAGAAAACAGGGATTGAAGCAGTCTGTTAGGCTGAATCATCTGGCCTATTTGTCTTTTCATTATTGTCATTCGGTCTTTGGTTCTGAAAACAAATTTCCACCCTAAATTTGAGCAGGTGAAAGCCATATATCAACTTTGTAACTCCATTTAAAGCATAAACTCCATCTACAGCGGATTAAAGATTGGGATATCATAAATACCAGACAGTTAATAAAATACTCTTAACCACTCAAAGACATTCATGTCTCAACTAATAGGATGTTCTCCCTGGTCACATCTAAGTTTTGTTGGTAATTACAGTTTTTTTCATTCCCTGTAGACACATCTTAAAACTATTGCAGGTTTCTACTCTAAAGTCAAAATATCCTGGTATATTGGTTGATTTAATTCCTCAGTTTCTTCTATAACCCAGTGTCTCTCAGCTGCAGTGGTACCTTTTACACCAACATTTAAGAAATTCAATGTTAGCAAAACAGTGTGAAATCTGTCCCTGAGATTCTTTAAACCTCTTTTGTTTAATAAGCATCTCTTTTAAGGTACCATTAGCTCTTTCTACAATTGCTTGTCCTGAAGGATTGTGTGATATACCAGTAACATGCTTTATAATATGCAAAGAATTGCTTCATTTTATTAGATACATATGCAGGAGCATTATCAGTCTTAATTTGTCCCTGTATACCATAAATGCCATTATTTCTAGTAAATTTATAATAACATAATCAGCTTTTTGAGAACTTAAAGCAGTTGTCCATTGAAACCCTGAGTATGTATCAATGGTATGACGTATGTACCTTTGTTTTCCAAACTCTGCAAAATGAAACATATCCATTTGCAAAATTTCATTCTTTTTATCACCTCTAGGGTTACTATAAGTAGGTAATGGAATTTGGTTATACAGAGGACATTTTAAAAAAAATTATTTTTCTGGCTTGTTGCCAGGTAATAGAGAATATTTTCCTTAAACCTGAGATGTTAACATGATGTTTCTCATGAAAATTTGAGGCTTCCAATACAATTCCTATTAGTATTTGGTCAATCATCTCATTTCCTTGTGCCAATAGACCTGGCAAACCTGTATGACACCGAATATCAGTAATATATAATGGGTTATTTGTACTTCTGATGACCTGTTGCAATTGTATAAAAAAAGTTAATTCTGTGTTGTCAGGAATAAATTCAGCAGCTTCTATATGCAACACAACTCTTTCTGCATATAGAGAATCAGTAATTAAGAGACTCAGGAAAATCTATTAGCACCATAAGATTGCATACAATTCTGCTCTTTGAACTGAAGTATATGGACTTTTGATTACCTTGCTGATTTTGTCTTTTAGCCATTCCCATCTTGTTAGCATCAGTATAGAAAGTTGGTGCACCAGGAATTGGCATTCCCTTTACAATACAAGGAAGAATCCAATTAGTTCTTTTTTATAAATTATATACGTTTGCTTTTTGGAAATTTGTTATTAATTTCTCTCAGATAGTTACTGCAAGCTCTTTACCAATCATCATTTATTACCCACAACGACATATTCTCAGCATTGGTAAGAGGCAGTACTATTTTGACTGGGTCCATTCCTGATAATTGACATAGTCTTATTCTACATTTTTCAATTAATTCAGATATATTTTCTATATATATCTTTAATTTTTTACTTTATGTGGTAAGAAAGTTCATTCCATAATACTATCTTCTTGTTGCATAATGAGTCCCTTAGGAGAATGAGTTGATGATAAAATGACCAAAATATAATCAAGTTTAGGATCAACTTGATCAATATATGCATCTTGCAATCTTTGCTCTACCAGAATTAATTCCTTTTCTGCTTCAGAAGTTAGATATCTTGAACAGTTTAGATTTGAATCTGCTAGCAATGTTTGAAACAAATTACTTAACTCATAAGTACTTAATCCAAGGGTTGGCCTCAGCCAGTTAATCTCTTCCATTAACTTTTGAAAATCATTAAGAATTTTCAATTAGTCTCTACAGATCTGTACCTTTTGTGATCGTAATCTCTGTTGACTTATTTTATAACCCAAATAACTAATAGAATTGCCTCTTTGTATTTTTTTTCAGGAGCAATTTTTAACCCACCACAGTGGCAGAATTCTTTGCATTTCCTTAAATAAGTTTTCTAAAGTAACTACATCAGAATCAGCCAGCAAAATATCATCCATATAATGATAAATAATAGATTGAGGAAATTGCTTATGAATTATTTCTAATGGTTTTTGTAAAAAATATTGAGACAGAATTGAGCTATTCAACATTCCTTGTGGAAGCACATTCCAATGATATCTCTTGATTCACCTACTGTTATAAAGAGTAGGTTCAGAGACAGTAAACATTTCCCTGTCATTCTTATGCAATGCAATTTAGAAAAAGTAATCTTTTAAATCAATTACTTACAGGCCATGGCTTTGGTAGTTAGAATGTAAAGGTATACCAGGCTGTAAAGGACCCATAGCTTGAATTACTCTATTCACAGCTCTTAAATCTGTTACCATTCTCCATTTTCCTGATTTCTTTTTTATCACAAACATAGAATTCCATGGGCTGGAAGATTGTTCTATATGACGAGCCTCCAGTTGTTCTTTTCCCTGCTTTTGTGGCCCTTTTCCTCCTACTGGGTTGCCTCTTCCAGCCTTAATATGAGGGTATATGCCTAGTCTTATTGTACCTTGTTGTGCTGTGTTTGGTTGACACCCATGGGACGCCTTGTCTTTTCTGAAGGGAAAAGGAGGAGGAGTGGATCTGGGGGAAAGGTGGGGAGAAGGGACTGGGAGGAGAGGAGGGAGTGGAAATTGTGGTCAGGATGTAATGCATGAGAGAAGAACAAACAAGGGGAAAAAGGGATTGAGTAGGATCTAGTTATTCAGTAGAAACAGGACAGAGACTGAGTCTTACGTGAGGTGGCTGCTTTGATGGAACCTGATGACACTCAGCATAGTTTTCTGAAACAGGTATTCAGTGGGCATTTTGGTGTCAAGCCATGGGTACAACCTTAGAAGCTGAGAGTGGGCTGAGAACTCATGCACTGTGTGTGTGACTGGAGCAGCCATTTGTGTTCTGTCACTTTCCATACATGCCTGGGATCTGAGAGCCCTGGTTTCAAGGAGCAGTCTGTCCATCTGTGGCAGCTTTTGAGTCTCTAAAACAAGTATTAATTTTTTTAACACTACCCCCTCCATTTCCAACCACCATATTTTCCACATGAAGCAGCCTCCTCAATTGTTTTTTCCTGAATAATTCTGTAGTTTATTTTTCTCCGTTTCTCCAGAGTCAATTAATGTGGAGAATGAGTTCCTGAGTGTGCCCTCTCATGCCCCAGTTTCATGTTTCTGTGGTCCCAGAAAGCTTTGCTGCTTCCTCTTTAGAGCAGCATTTGTCTTAGAGTTGGCAAGTTTTTGTGGTCAAGGCTCATTTTGCCTCCTTACGGGAACTTCCTGGAACCTTTCACTGTTTGCTTCTGCGATTCTCAAAGATGCCTGAGAAGTTGTAGTCTGCCTACTGATGTCTCTTTGGTACATTGCTAAGTTTCTTTGTCTCTGAAATAAGTCCATGCTGTTGTGCTAGGTATAACGGCTGCTCCTCCCCAGGGTGTTATTCTTGGAGCACTTCTCGATGAGAGTCCAGGCGTGTT
Source organism: Lophiomys imhausi (assembly GCA_907164525.1). Lineage (NCBI taxonomy): Eukaryota > Metazoa > Chordata > Mammalia > Rodentia > Muridae > Lophiomys > Lophiomys imhausi. The sequence continues at coordinate 618,402 of CAJQZJ010032781.1, forward strand.
ACTCTCTTGTCACTATGAGGAAAGGGTGATTGTGTTTCTCCTATCAGTCTAAGAATTGCTTCCTTACCTGGAATCTCAGAGACTCCCAACATGAAGTCATGGGGGTGGGAGAAAGAAAGCCAGTTCACAGTAGTTATGGAGGGGTTGGGGAAATGACTCATTTGGTGACATGCTTTTCATGCAAGCATGGGGACTGTGTTTAGATCTCATCCCCATGTAAGAGCTTGGCATAGTGGTACATGTCTTTTTCTACTGGAGGTTGGAGGAAGAAAGTTTGTAGAAGTTCACTGGTCAGAAAGTCTCACAGAATTTGTGAACTCAAGGTTCACTGAGAGCCTGTGTCTCACAAAATAAAGTAAGAGCCACTGAGGAGGACACTGGCGGTTGACCTCTGGCCTCTACACGTACACACAAACATGTGCACAAATACCCTGTACACATACTTATAAACATGTTCAAGGAGCCTCTTGACATTTTGCCACCCGCCAGTGATTCCTTTTGATTTTTAGGGGGTATGTGGGTAAAATCAGCCACAGCTCTGATTTTGGCCCATGTGGCTCCTGCCTCTCCCACTCAGTCAGCATCTTCCTTTTCCTAGAGTTACCCCAGGTTTGTCTTGGCTTCTGACTTTGTCAGAGTTTCTGCCCTTGAGTTAAACACAGAGATATCTCTGTCCCGATACGCATGTCATAGTAAAGCATCGCCAGTGGCCTCACTTAAGTGGCTTCCTAAGCTGGGATGGCAGTGCCAATGGTGTGGCAGTGCCATTGTGGTGGCAGTGCCAATGGGGTGGCAGTGCCATT
>CAJQZJ010032781.1:637060-661833 GCA_907164525.1 Lophiomys imhausi
ACTAAAAAAAAAAAAAAAAAAAAAGGAAGGGAAGAGGATGGGGGGGTTGAGGGGGAGGAGGGTGGAAGGGTGGGACTGGAGGTGGGAGTAGGGAGGGGATTGTGATTGAGATGTAACTTGAGGAAATAAAAAATAAATTATTAAAAAAAAGAAATAAAAAATAAAGAAAAAAAAAAGGATGTAGTTCCCATTCTCTTCCCAAGTTCTTCAACAACATTTGTCATGCTAAGAGGCAAAAAGGATGCCAAGTTTCCCTAAATCAGATATCTGAATCTTATACCTTCTTCCCTGGGAGCATGCCTCCCACAGTACCTCTTCCTATACATTTCCCAATTTGACCCCCGTGACTTTAGTTTTCAACGTAATCTCCTGTGAGGAGTGAGATGTTCAACTGTTATTTTGTGACTGATGTACTATTTGAATCTAAGGGGATGTTTTGTTTTTTGGTTGGTTTGTTTGTTTGTTTAGTTTTTTCCATTCTGGAATTAGCTATTTGTAGAAGTAAACAAGTGTCTGGGAACAAACATGAAGGGAAATACAGACCCATTAAGGAAAGGAAAGGTCTTCCCACTGTCCACCACTCTCCACAGTGACATTTAAGGCCACTGAAGGCAGCTCGGCCATGCCACTCTTTATTCTGCTACTTGTGTCTCTTGGTTTAAAGAGCCTGGTTTATGTTTGTTCTGCAAGGGAATCGTATTACTTAGGTGATAGCTTGCAGGAAGGTGGGGGCAATTGTCTGCTAATACGTTGCGTGTGTCTGGGGAATGACGACAGATTGAACTGAGAGGCTGTACGGAAATAGAGAATTTATGATCTGATAGGATCCATTTTGCTTTGAGCCCCTTTCTTCCTCATCCATTGTCGAGCCCTTGTAGGGCCCAGTATCCCCTAGTTGACTCTCTCCTCCCACCCACGCAGAGTGTTTTTCTATAATGTTATTTGTGTATTTAATGCTCATGATGGCTGGTAAAGTCTCCTCTCTCGATGTGGTATGGAGACATAACTAATGGCCGTATTGGTACACATATATTACAGCCTCACTGACATTTATGTTTTCAGCCTTGATAGATGAATGATCCCAATGGAAGTAAATCAGTTGCACCCAGACTGTGGGAATAAAACACTGAAATTGGGGTTTTTATTCTTGTCTAGCTGATAGCATAGGGTGTGGAATATTGAAATTTGTCTTAATGCTGTGTGTTTCTTCTGAAAAAGAGAATTCACTTTATCTCTAAAGGATGTCTGTGGCTTATATGTAACCTGGCATTTTGTGTGACAAAATCACTCTCCTGTGGGGGTCGCATACTTTCCCAGGACACCCACCACCCTGTCTCCTAGTTGGAATGACTCAGAAGAGTGTGTTCTGTTAAAAATGAACACAGACAAAAACAGTTAGGAATCCTGGAAATTGAAAGTGGAATTTTATGAGAATCCAATAACACCAGAGAAAAAGTCAAGTCCTGAAGCTGAATTTTACTGATGTTTAAGATGAAGGAAAAAGTATTTCTTGGTCATACAGAAAAAGTATCTGCTGTTAATACTGCTGTTTTGTTTTAAAGAAAAGAAGTGGTTTGAGTTTATGGCCGAAGTACTATCAAGTCATGGTTCAGATCTACATGTGACTTTAGAACTGTCCCCTTAGTTAAAAAAAAAAAAAAAATGCCACCCCCTTGGAATGCTCTGCTTCACCTGCTCTCGCCTTTGCCTCCAGGAGCAGGAAGCCTGAAGGCACTGGGGACATTTGCCGTGAATAGCCTGTGTGATGGAGGCATGGATGCATGCTCGCCTTCTCTGCCCAGTCCCTGGGGAAGCAATCACCTCCACATTCAGGATGCTGAGAACTTCTAGGTCCACCTGCCTGCGATGTTCATCCTGTCGTGTCAAAGCTGCCTGTGTGTGCAGGCTGGTTTCCCCCTGGCCAGTGGAAGACCTGAGGGCAGAGTTGCCTTTACCCACCTCTGCACCTCTTCCCTGACCCAGTGCTCAGCACAGGGGCCACTCAGCAAATGTTCTGTGCTTTGGATTTCCACCCTGAGATGTGTGTGGCACACCGTCGTGCCATGCACAGAACTCTACTTCATTCTCACCTACTGCAGAGGGTTTGAGCAGCAGCCTGTTATCCTGGCATTCATTGGCTGAGTGTGTAGCTTGTGTTTTCAAAATCACTAGGGGAAAAATCCCCAAACACTTTTTTCACTAGTGTGTGTGTGTGTGTGTGTGTGTGTGTGTGTGTGTGTGTGTGTGCGTGTGTAAGGGCATGTACATGTCACAATATGTGTGTGGAGCTCTGAGGACAACTTGTGAGAATATATTCTCACTTGATACCATGTAGGTCCCAGGAATCAAACTTATGTCCGCAGGCTTGGCTGCAAGCATGTACCTTTACTCTCTGAACAATCTTCCCTGGTTTCATTACTGCTTTTCAATATGTTAAGTGGTGATAATAACCAGCAGCATCTACTCACTCACTGTATGTTTCCAGGATTATTTGTTCTCATGATTCCATGTAATATTGTGTATACAAGCCATGCACCTGTCCGTCCATCTATCCATCCACCTAACCATCATCTGTCTGTCTACCTACTTACCTACCCAACATCATCTGTTTACAACTAGCTTGCAGCTTTGACTACTTGGTACGTAGCCTCCCTGCAAGGGGGTGCTTTCCAGACTCTGTGTTTTGAAGTGGGAAATAATCTAAACCTGCAGTGCTAATGCTCATTTGTGGAACATTTAATTTCATGACTTTGTTAACAAAGTGTGTATCTGGAGATAAACACCAATCCGTTGCAGTTATGCTTCGGGTCTCACAGCTGAGGTTAGGCCTCAAGACAGAAAGATGTCTATTGTAGCAAAATACATTTGCCCTGGCCTGGGATGGATTTTCTTTTTGGAATGCAGAAGTGGAACATTTTATAGAACTTACTTACATCTTAGGGACATCATGGCTCAGGGGTGCCAGGTTTAAAACAAAGCCTGTTGCCCTAGTAACTCTGAATCAAATCATGGCACCTGTAAATAATCACAGTCTACCCACTACGGAGACACCTTCTTTTCACATGTATTCTCACATCCTGGTTCTTCTGTCAATCTCACAAGCTCGTGGCACAAGTCTGACTTTTCCCTCAAATGCTAGTAATAATCAGACTAACCTGGAGGCCTAGTAACCTTAGGAAAAAGGTCGCTATGGGAAGGGGGATCTTAATGGAGAAAATGCCTCCATCACACTGCCGGTAGGTAGATCTGTGTGGCATTGTCTTGATTGATGGTTCATGTAGGAGGGCCTCACCCACTGTGGGCAGGTGGCCCTGGGTTTATGAAAAGGATAGCACGCCAGTCAGCAGAGCTGCTCCATGGTCTCTGCTTTAGTTTTTGCCTCCAGGTTTCTGCCTTAAGTTCTTGCTCTGACATGCCTCAGTGATGGAGTGTGATTGGGGTGAATGAGCCAAATAAACTCTTTCCTCCTCAGCTTCATTTTGGCCATGGTCTTTGTCGCAGAGAAGAAAGCAAAATAGGACATGTATGTGTGTGCATACTCATGTATGAGTATGCATGTTTATTTGTGTGTATATGTATATGTGTACTTCTGTGTGCATGTGTGCACACGTATGTGTGTGTGTGTGTGTATGCTTGTGGAGGCTGGAGGTTATGGTTCAGTGTCTTTCTCACTTGTTTTTCTCTTTAATTTTTGAAACTGAGTCTCATAAAACCCAGAGCTCACTCTTTCAGCAAGACTGGATGGCTACCCTGGCCTCTGCCTAGACATGGAATTGCAGTGCAAGCCTCTTACTGAGCAGTGGGAATCCTGTCTCATGCTTAGGTGGCTGGCACCTTACAGAACCGTCTCTCCAGCACTGGGAGCCCTGTCCCCGTGCTCAGATGGCTGGCACCTTACAGAGCCATCTCTCCAGCCCCCAGACTGATTTTTGCTGTACTTTTTCTCTGACTTGATTTATTTTCGCTCACTTCTGATCTATTCTCAGGGCTAACTTCAGCAGCAAGTTTTGAAACCCTGTAGGAAGAGGCTCTCAGAGTGGTGGACAAGCTGTGTGCCATCTTATAAATGATTTTAAATGATCCACTCCTCAAATAGTTTTCTTGGTTCACATTTGGGAAAACTATTCTCTCTGTAAATATGAGATGCTTTCTCTGATCAACACACACACAAAAATATGTGATCATCCTTTTTATTTCAGCCGACAGTAAATTTTGGTCCAATATTTGCCAAGAATTAGTTAATACATTTCAAATGAAGCCACATAAGTGGTGATCTTGCCTGCAGGGGCTCTTGCCTGTCAAGCAGAGTTTCCTGCGCATTGAAGATGATTGTGACATGATAAATCGATGCTTGAACAGAGAAAGGATGGGATGTGGGAGACTCAGGCTTTTTCAAGTTACCCTTAGACCCAGCAAGGTTGTTCTGGTTTCCTTGAGGCCGGAATGGCTAAGTAGCACAACAGATAATGGCTGTGCCATGTGTAAAATCAGATTCTTGCAGGTTGCACTGCATAGTTCAAGACCAGCCTAGACTACATAGTGAGGCCTGACTCCCGCCCGCAGCATCCTTACCCACATCTTAATACTCTGTCTAGTAACAATAGCCAAACAATAACTTCTGAATAACGGCCTTAGATGGTCAGGTCCTGATTGATAAGTGGCAGCTTTCCTCTTTTCTTTTTTTACCCCCAGCTAAAGAAAACCTGACCAATCACCAAGTAGCTCCCCACCCCCCAGCTCCCTCCTGCCATCAGCCTCCAGCTGATCACTCTGAAGCCGTTTCTTATTTTAGGACAAAGTTTTCCCATTTCCCTGCAGCCTGGGAGTTTCTGCCGTATCACAAGTGATGGTGCAGCTATTGCTCTGGCTAGATGAAGCACGCAGAAACCAGCCTTTGCTTTCCGTCATTAGGCTGGTCAGTGTGTGCAGGGCCTGGATAAACAGGAAGGGCTGCTGTAGAGGAACACACTTTACTTTTGTCATCTCTTTAGTGGACAATCCCATGTAGGGAATGTTTCTTGGGTGTGCATGATTGTTTCTTAGGTCTGGAGGAGCTATGGCTGCGCTGAGAGCTGCTCCCAGCTGGCCCTTACTTCCCTTCCCTTAAGGAGAGTTCAGCCTGGTGGAGTTAAATGGCAACTCATGCCTTAGATGTTTTCACTGGACTATGAACCCATTCTCAAGCACTCAGAGGGGAGGAGCCAAGAGGCCTCTGCCGCAGAGACCAAAGGCCAGGAGCTTAAAAAAAAAAACAAAACAAAACCTAAAAAGTAACAGTAAGAAGGAAAAGTGTTTCCAACAACACCCTTAAAAGACTGGGAAGTAGGAGATATGAGATGAGCAGGTCACCTGAGGGCTCTGTCTTGCTTATAGATGAGTGGCCTTGACAGCTCCTGCCCCTAAGCTTCTGTTTACTCTGATAAAAGGACCTGGGAAGCAGCAGAGTGGGAAACAAAGCTACTTGTTCCTTTATCTTTTTCTAATGGAAATTCAATGACATTTCAACAATGACTCCTCTCCAACCTTAAAGAGTAGGTATAAATGCTAAGATGAGAAGTTGAACCAATTGCCTACGAACAGTTTGAGATCATATCGCACCTTATTTTAATACCACACTTCATTCCTCCTGTGCTGTTTATTGTCTATATTCACTCTCTTGCTATATTCAAAAACCACAATTATGGAGTTTGAATAGAATGAGGATCAGAAGGATGCAAAAATACCTAAACATTGTTCATGGCAAGAGGTCTACATTATTTTATAATTATCTTTTATTTTATTAGCTGAGCTTTTGGTTTCCTCTGGCATTACACTGTAAGTCCAAGTACCTTTGCAAAATAATTTAATTTTATGCAGTTATGATTAGGTGAACTTCTGAATTGAATCAGTTAATGGGGAAAGTGTGAGGCTGGCCTTATTACATTTCACAATTTGCACTTATTTATTTAGACTTTGGTTGTGAAATAGAGTGCTGATGAGTTCTCTTCTCTCCGATCAGGAGTGTGTTGGAGAGTGTGACAATTGTCTTAGTTTCTTTTCCTCTTGATGACTCTCCTCATCAGTGTTCTATGGCTGTGAAGAGACACCATGACCACAACAACTCTTGTAAAAGAAAGCATTGAATTGGGGCTGGCTTATAGTTTCAGAGGTTTAGTCCACTATTGTCATGGTGGCATGCAGGCAGACATGGTGCTGTAGGGGTGTCTGACAGTTCTACATCAGGATCTGCAAGCAGCAGGAAGAAAGGGACTCTGCTTGGAATGGGCTTTTTATGACCTCAAAGCCCTCTCCCAGTGGCACATTTCCTCCACCCAGGCCACACCTCCTAATCCATTAAAGTAGTGCCACTCCTTGGTGACTAAGAATTCAAATCTGTGAGCCTATGGGGGCTATCCTGATTCAAGCCATTCAAGCCACCACAAAGATAAAATATCCTAACAAATGCACGTTTAGTTCAAGGTACCTCCATCATGGAAGCAAATTAAGGTAGAAGGAGCTTGAGATATCTGGTCACGCCAAACCCACAATCAGGTAGAAAGGAATGAACTCTAGTGTTCAACTTGTTTTCAATATTTTATACAGTTCAGGATCCCTTGCTGCGGAATGGTCTTGTCCAAAGTTAGGATGAATCTTCCATATCTCCCTGGTGATTCTAGAGTCTGTCAAGTTGACAGCTAAGTAACCAGCACAGGAATAGATTCTAGTTTGTTAACGGGTAAACATTTTGGGATCCCACCACACTTCATCCTCAGTCAGAATTTGGGGCATTATTCATGCTAGTGAGTTCTCTCCCTCCTACACACTCCCCAGCCTATGGAATCCTAAGAATGGTAACAGCTACAAAAACAAAACAATGTCTGCTTAAGTGTGCACCACACCGCACACTCTAGCCTTTCTGTTGTAAGTGGTAGTGTATTTGTATGGAACCCTGCAGTGCTTCCCTGGCCCATGCATGCCCACTGCAGTGTGAACTTGGAGTCTGTCCTCCCCAGGACAGGAATCTGCTTCTCCTCTTTGAGTCTGGTCTGGACTTAAGACTTTTTTTTTTTCCACTCATAATGTGACATTATGTCATTTGCAAAAGAAAAAAAAAAGGTCTCAAGAGACTTTGTTGCTTCATCTCTCCTACTCCTAGAATGAAAGGCTCTGCAGAAGGGAGACCTGGCCTTGAGCTGCAGCCAAGTCACTGCTAGGCAACAGCGGCCATCTTGAACAACTCGGGCACAGCGGAGCTACCAGATGGCTATGGGCAAGGTGCAGGCCAAATTGCTGCTGTTCCATGGACCGAGAAGCCAAGATAATGCTCGCTTTTTAATTTACTTTTTATTGTCATTTTATTTTTGATTGTGGTAAAACATACATAATATAAAATTTACCATGTTAATCAATTTTTAGCATATAGTTCAGTACTGCTACACATATTCACAGTATACTGCAGCCAGATCCTCAAAGCTTTTTTGTCTTGTAGAATGAATCTGCACACCTGCTTCCAGTACCTCCCAGATTCCCCCGTTGACACAGACACAGCTCTCACCTTAAAGGGGGCTACTGATAGTTAATACAGGAGCCAGGAGTTTGTAATATGGGAGCCAGGGGGCTACTGATAGTCAACACAGGAGCCAAGAGTGAGTGACCATGGTCCACGGACACAGATTTGGGTTTCCTGAAATAACCATGCTCCACTGTGGAAGTGGTTTCTTGATATTTGTTAGTTATAAAACAAAGAATGTAAAATATCCAAGTGTTTTCCACATGCACTAGTGGTTGCCACAGGTAGACAGGTTGCAGCAGACTGGTAGTGCATTCCTAAGGTTTTCTGATGGTATCTGATAACATCCTTAGCTTTTGGAGTGGCGGAAGTTGTCGTCCATGAAGAAAGAGAGAGATAGATAGTTACCAGGATGGTAAGTGAGACAGACTGAGCAGTGAATGACTTTCAAAGGAATTCAAAATTTAGCTCTCCATAATCTCCAAGATCAAATATTTGGCCTTGTAGAAGATGTGGCTCCCTAACCTCCAAATCTCAGTTCACACCTGCTGCTCCTACTATAGCCATCCCACTCCCTGTTTGTATGTCTTCGGCTAGATTTCTCAGGTAAGTGAGATTGTGATGTCCCTCTCTCCTGGTGACAGGTATACTTCAGTCAGCATTGTATTTCTCAGGATTCATCTGTGTTGTAGAATTAACTGAACAGCAGTTCTAGTCTGCAACAGTCCTAAACAAGCATGACTTGTTTAAGACTGAACCACATGTTACTGTGCCCATCTACCCATCTGCTGAAGGACGTTTGGATTGCTTCTACCATAAGGCTTGCTGGGACTAATGTGGCATTTGCACGGTTGTATAACTGTCTCTGAGACCTTGCTTACAGTTCTTATAGATTTGTACCTAGAAACAAAACTGATAATTGTGCCTCAATTTCTTGAAATGGTTGTTACTTTAAGCCATTAAAATTGAAGTGATTTACTATGTATGAAACACTTAATTGTGCCCTGAAAGTGTTTAGTGGTGAACCCTGTTACCATTCTTATTCTACAAGGGGAGGTCTGACTTATTCAAAGTCATGTGGTTTGTGCAGAACAGGGCTAGACTATGATACCATGAAGTCTAGTACCAGACTCTAGTTCTCTTCTCTTTCTCTGTGGGTGAGTGTGTGTATGTGCATGCACACATGCTGGAGGTTGATATGCACTTTAACTTTGAGACAGAGGGGGGTTGTCTCTGTCACTAAACCTGGAGCTATTGGTTCCACTAGACCAGCTTGCCAGTGAGCTCTTGGATCCTCTCTCTGCAGCATTCCCATCCTAGTACTGGAATGACAGAATTTAGCTCCCTCAGCCAGGATATTCATGAGCTTCTGGAATCCCAGCTCAGGTCCCCATGCCTATGCAGCCAGCATTTTAACCACTGAACCACCTCCCCAGCCTCAAGCTCCAGCTTCTTCAGCACATTGCATCGCTCTACAGAAAGGCCTGTCAGCCCTGTTTTATCTCTCGTGGTCAACACTCTGCAGAGAGAAGCATCAGGTACCAGCAGTGCTGGAAATGTTCCTCGTCTGTGACTAACATGGGTGAATGAAGCCTATCTTGGGGTCATCTTTGGTTTGTTGCTGTTGTCAACAAGCCTGCCCAGGTCAATGTTGGGATGGTGTGAAGGGGTCTGATGGGGTAGTGTTAAGCATTCTAAATGATAATTAATTTGTCCTGTTTGCTGTCTCTTACATTGTCTCTGATTGATTAAATAAATGCTGAGGCCTGAGATTGGGCAAAGACAGAGAAAGGTGGGACTTCCTGAGATTAGAACAGGAGGCCTGCACTTTAGACAGAAGATTAATTCATTCCCGCCAGGAGCAAGAAGAAGGAGGACACACACTATGGGTTAAGAAAAAAAGAATCTTGGAAGTTTTGGCCTGGGGGACACTGCTGAGGGACTCACCTTAAGGGCATGGAGTTGGGTCCTTCCAAGACTGCAGCCAGCGGCCTCAAGCCCCAAACTTGGGACCTCCAGAACTCACAGAATCTGTGCCTGGGTACACAGGGCCATACCAGCAGGGCTGCTGCAGACTGAATACTCAGTGTGCAACATACAGAGCCCTGACTTGTGAGCACTGAAACAATCCGGGGCCATTCCTCCTTGCTTGGGAGTGGGCTGCACCATCTTACAGTGCTTCTGGCAGTTAGATGCACATTGACCCTGAGAACAACTGGAGAGGAACACAAACACGGTCCCAACATATAAGCTGCAAGGGAGCTACAACCCCACCCAACAGTCTGTGGCCTACTAACCTGCACTGTCATGTATAGGAAGACCAGTTGGATCCCAGGAATATACAGGAACACATCACCATCACAACCCCTCACGTGAGTCCCCAATTGGAACGAAACAGGAAGGGGTGAGCTCTCGGAGGCACACTGAGAACCTCCACACAAGGCCCCATCCAGCCACTGGAAAGCGACAGATCGCCAAGCGATATGACTGCTACACCAAAGCGCCCTGTTTGGCTCCAAGCCCAGAAGACAATAGGAGCAAACAGCTAAGAACAACCAAATGGCTAAAGGTCAGAGAAAAAAGAGAAACAACAGAAGTCAGGGAGATATGACTCCAACAAAACACAGCTATGCTAGTACATCAAGTCCTGACCACCTCACCACAGCTGAAACACATGAAAACAATGACAATTCTACATTATGGAAAGTGATAGAGTCCATTCAAGAAGAATTTAAATCTCTGAAAGAATTCAAAGAATCCACAATTTCACAATGAAAGCAATGGATAATACCATTAGATAGCCCAAGCCAAAGTGGCTCAACTTGAACAGGAAAAAGACAGGGCAATGAAAGATTTCCAGGCAAAGTCAAGCAAATTGGAGCAGGAAATGTAAAAGGGAATAAAATCATTCAAGACATGGAAATGGAAACAAAAAAGAAAACACAGTCAGAGATAAGAGTGGAAATGGAGAATCAAGGGAAGAGAACAGGAACTACATATATGTGTATCAAAAATAGGATACAAGACATGGAAGACAGAATCTCAGGCATGGAAGATTTGATGGAAGAAATCAGCACAAGTCCGAAGAAAATGAGAAAGCTAAAAAATTTCTCACCTACAACATCCAAGAAATCAAGGACTCAATGAAAAGATGAAACCTAAGAATTATAGGCATAGAGAAAAGAGAAGACTCACAACTCCAAGGTCCAGGAAATATCTTCAACAAAATCATAGAAGAAAACTTCCCAAACCTAAAGAAAGAGATGCCAATAAAAATCCAAGAGGTTTACAGAACACCAAACAGATTAGAGCAGAAAAGAAACTCCTCTCGCCACATAATAATTGAAACTTCAAATGTACAGAACAAAGAAAGAATATTAAAAGCTGTAAGAGAAAAAGGCCAAGTCACATACATTGGCAGATCCATCAGAATCACACCTGACTTCTCCTCAGAAACTTTAAAAGCTAGAAGGGCCTGGACAGATGTCCTACAAGCCTTGAGAAAACATAGGTGGCCAGCCAGACTACTATAACCAGCAAAACTCTCTATCAACACAGATGGAGAAAACAAGATATTCCATGACAAAATCAAATCTAAACAATATCTACCCACAAACCTAGCCCTAGAAGGAAAATTCCAACCCAGAGAAGATAAATACACCCAAGAAAACAGAGGAAATAGAAAACTCCATAGCAACTAAACCAAAAGAAATGCAGGACGACCACCTATACCAAAATAATGGGAAGTAACAATCCCTGGTCACTAATATGCATCAACATCAATGGACTCCACTTCCAAATAAAAAGACACAGACTTACAGATCGGATCCGTAAAGAAGACCCATCATTTTGCTGCATATAAGAAACACATCTCACTACAAAGATAGACGCTATCTCAGAGTAAAGGGCTGAGAAAAGGTTTTCCAAGGAAATGGACCCAGGAAGCAAGCTGGAATAGCCATCCTAATATCAAACAAAATAGTCTTCCAACTGAAGTTAATAAAAAAAGACAGAGAAGGGCATTACATACTCGTTAAAGGAAATATTAATCAAGAGGACATCTCAATATTGAACATCTATGCCCCAAATACAAAGGCACCTACATTTATAAAAGAAACTCATCTAAAACTTAAATCCCACATTGATTCCCCATACATTAGTAGTGGGAGACTTCAACACCCCACTCACAACAGTGGACAGATCATCAAGACAGAAGCCAAACAGAGAAATAATGAATCTAACAGAGCTCATGAACCAAATGAACCTAACATATCTACAGAACATTTCACCCAAACAGAAAAGAATACACCTTCTTCCCAGCACCGCACGGAACTGATTTGACCATATAGTCGGACACAAAGATAGCCTCAACAGATACAAGAAAATTGAAATAACCCCTTATATCTTATCAGACCACCATGGAATAAAGCTGGACTTCAACGGCAACAGAGTCAACAGAAACCCTACACACACGTGGAAATTGAACAACTCTTTACTGGATTACTACTGGGTTAGGGAAGAAATAAGGAAATCAAAGACTTCTTAAAATCCAACGAAAATGAAGGCACAACATACCCAAACCTATGGGACACAATGAAAGCTGTGCTACGAGGAAAGTTCATAGCATTAAGTGCCTTCAAACAGAAAATTGTGACAGCTCATATGAGCGAATTAACACCTAAACTGGGTGAACTGGAAAAAAAAAAAAAGAAGCAAACACTCCCAAGAGGAGCAGAAGGCAGGATATCATCAAACTTAGGGCTGAAATCAATAACTTAGAAACAAAAAGAACGATACAAAGAATCAATGAAACCAATAGAAAAATCAACAAAAAGACAGACCCTTAGCCAAATTAACTAAAAGTCAGAGGGAAAAAAATCCAAATCAACAAAATCAGACATGAAAAGGGAAAAATAACAACAGACATTGAGGAAATCCAGAGAATATTTGGGTCCTACTTTAAAAATCTATACTCCTACTAAGTTTGAAAACTTAAGCGAAATGGACAATTTTCTTGATAGATTCCACCTACCAAAGCTAAATCAAGATCAGGTTACCAGATTAAAAAGCCCTATACCCCCTAAGGAAATAGAAACAGTCATTAAAAATCTCCCAACCAAAAAAGCCCAGGGCCAGATGGCTTTAGCTAGACCTTCAAAGAAGACCTAACACCAATACTCTTCAAAATATTTAATCAAATAGAATCAGAAAGAACACTGCCAAACTCATTCTATGATTCCTAAACCACACAAAGACCCAACAAAGAAAGAGAACTTCAGACCAATCTCCCTCATGAACATAGATGCAAAAATACTTAATAAAATACTAGCAAACCGAATTCAAGAACACATCAAAAGTATCATACACCATGATCAAGTAGGCTTCATCCCAGGAATGTAAGGATGGTTCAACATATGAAAGTCTATCAACGTAATTCACCATATAAACAAGATGAAAGAAAAAAACACATGACAATCTCGCTAGATGCAGAAAAAACATTTGACAAAATCCAACACCCCTTCATGCTAAAAGTTCTGGAGAGAACAAGAGCCGTACCTAGAAATAATAAAGGCAATATACAGCAGGCCAGTGGCCAACATCAAATTAAATGGAGAGAAACTTGAAGCATTTCCTCTAAACTCAGGGACAAGACAAGATGCCCACTTTCACCATATCTCTTCAATATAGTACTTGAAGTTCTTGCTAGAGCAATAAGACAACTAAAGGAGATCAAGGGGATACAAATTGGAAACGAAGAAGTCAAATCATCCCTGTTTGCAGATGATATGATAGTATACATAAGCGACCCCAAAAATTCCACCAGAGAACTCTTACAGCTGATAAACACTTTCAGCAAGGTGGCTGGATACAAAATTAATTCAAAAAAATCAGAAGCCCTTCTTTATACAACAAACAAATGGGCTGAGAAAGAAATAAGGGAAACAACCCCCTTCACAATAGCCACAAACAATATAAAATACCTGGGGATAACTCTAACCAAGCAAGTAAAGGACCTGTACAACAAGAACTTCAAGCCCTTGAAGAAAGAAATGGAAGAAGCCTTTAGAAGATGGAAAGATCTCCCATGCTCATGGATAGGTAGGATCAACATAGTAAAAATGGCCATCCTACCAAAAGCAATATATAGATTCAATGCAATTCCTATCAAAATACCAACACAATTCTTTTTAGACCTGGAAAAAGCAATTCTCAATTTCATATGGAATAACAAAAAACCCAGAATTTCCAAATCAATCCCGTACAATAAAAATCATCTGGAGGTATCACCATCCCAGATTTCAAGCTGTACTACAGAGCAATAGTAATAAAAACAGCATGGTAGTGGTATAGAAACAGGCCAGTAGATCAATGGAATCGAATTGAAGACCCAGAAATGAACCCACACACCTATGGCCACCTAATTTTTGACAAAGAATCCAAAACTGCACAATGGAAAATGGACAGCATCTTCAACAAATGGTGCTGGTCCAACTGGATGTCCATTTGTAAAAGAATGAAGTTAGACCCGTACTTATCACCTTGTACAAAACTTAAGTCCAAGTGGATCAAAGACCTTAACATAAGGCCGGTCACACTAAATCTACTAGAAGAAAAAGTGGGAAAAACCCTCGAACTCATTGGCACAGGTTACAACTTCCTGAACAGAACACCAACAGCTGAGGAAGTAAGACCAACAATCAATAGTGGGACCTCATGAAAGTCAAAAGCTTCTGTAAGGCAAAAAGACACTGTCATTCGAACAAAACGGCAACCTACAGACTGGGAAACAATCTTCACCAACCCCACATCTGACAGAGGGCTAATATCCATAATCTACAAAGAACTCAAGAAATTAAATGCCAAGAAACCAAATAATACAATCAAAAAATGGGGAACAGAGCTAAACAGAGAATTCATAATGGAGAAATCCCTAATGGCTGAGAGACACTTGAAGAAATGCTCAACATCTTTAATCATTAGAGAAATGCAACTCAAGATGACTCTGGGATTCCATCTCATACTTGTCAGAATGGCTCAGATCAAAAGCTTAAATGACAGCACATGCTGGCGAGGGTGTGGAGAAAGGGGTACCCTACTTCATTTCTGGTGGGAGTGCAGGCTTGTGCAACCACTATGGAGGTCAGTCTGGCAATATCTTAGAAAACTTGGAATAGCTTTTCCTCAGGACCCAGCCATACCACTTCTGGGTATACACCCAAATGCCTCTTCACAGAATCATAAGGAAGTTTCCTCATCTATGTTCACAGCAGCCTTATTTGTAATAGGTAGAAACTGGAAACAACCCAGATGTCCCTCAACCGAAGAATGGATTAAAAAACTATGGTACGTCTACACAATGGAATATTATTCAGCTATCAGAAACAATGAAATTATGCAATTTGCAGCCAAATGGATGGAACTAGAGAAGCTCATCCTGAGTGAGCTAACCCAGACTCAGAAGGATGCACATGGCATCTATTCACTTATAGTCGGATTTTAGCCATATAATACAAGATAAGTATACTACAACCAATGCACCAAAGGGAACATGGACATAGACTTTTTTTTTTTTTGTTCATTTGTTTGTTTGTTTTTTTTTTAGTTTTCTCTCCCTGGCAATGAGACACTTTTCACTGGTGGTACTGCTTTGTAGGCCCCCAGTGTACAAGGAGGCTCTCGTCCCTCATCTGACTTATGAACTGGGACAGGGACTGTTATGTAGGGACACTCCACTCCAGTGGAGTGGGATGGAAGCGTTAGGGAGTAGAGGGTGGGAGGGCGGGGCTGGGAAGGGGGGAAAGAGGACAATATGATGGAGATGTAACCTGAAGCAACAAATAAATAAATGTATTTTAAAAAGAAAAAGAAAAAAGAACCTCATTCCACATGGCCAGGAACATCTGCATAGCGTAGAGAATGGCAGTCCAAGGGAATGTATGTATATATGGGGTCATATTTGGGTAATAGTATTTAGAGCTATCTTAGGTGGGCCAAGATTGCACAACCCAGGGCTAGGCTTGTTAAGGTCCATGTGGTGTCTGTGTTCTCATTTATAATGGTGGCTTAAAGATTAACAGCCTCCCAATCAATTAACCATAATATAAATAGTAGTAATTTAATTAATTTTTTTCTACATGGGTCCACAGGCATATCCATGTGCCCCACCCTAGGGCTGTTGCCAACAGTTGGCCAAGCTGTGTCTGTCCAAGGCCTCTGCTGGATGGCACATAATGGTCTCTAAACCTCAGACTTCATCCCATTCAGATGAGACCATGTCTGTGCTCTGTGTGTGTAAAGGATCCTTTCCCTGACTGTTCATGCAGAGGGGAGCATCTTTGTGCTTTTGACTGGATGGGAGGATCTGTCTCAACGCCTTTCTGGGTATCATCCAGGCCACTCTTGGCCAGTGTATGAGGCTGTATTTGACTGTGAGTCCACTCCACTGCTCACTCTCCTTCCCGTCAGCTTCCCAGTGCAGGGTGCCTGGGGATCCCTCCATTGTGAGGGCTGTCTTCCATATGAGGTCATCATAGACTCACAAGCCAAGTCTTGGGATTGGGAAATGTCTTATTGAGTAAAACTGTTACTGTGCAACATTGGGAACTGAGTTTGGATCTTCATAACCCATGTAAAAGATGTGTGCTGTAGGGGGCATGTCTAATCCCAGTGCTGATGTGGAGAGATGGGAGGCAGAGATTGGAAAGCCCACAGAAACTGCAGGTCAGCTAGCCTGGCATATGTAGAAGAAAAATGCCAAATATACCCTTTGTCAAACAAGATGGAAAGTTGTAAGAGTCCAGCAATTGCTGAAGGAAGACTAGCCTCAAATAGTATGCAAAAATAAGGAGTGTCTATTCTGCAGCAACATCCAGCATGTAGGAGTCAACCATTTCTCCAAACTGGTGACCTCCAAAGGAGCTCGAAGGCCCCTTTTAAAGGCACTTAGGGAAGACTGGTGTCCATGGTGAGAGGTACTTGTATGATTTTTGATTGGCCCCAACTTTGAAGGAGGAAGGTTTACCGTATAGGAACTTTTTCTTTGTCTGACGTCAGCCTCTGGTCAGATATCAGGATGACTATTGACTGGTCGCCCTGCTCTTTTTTTTTTTTTTTTTAAACTCCAGCCTGTCCTTCAGAGAAATTGAAACTTGAGGGCTCAAGATGGAGGTTTTATCTAAAATGGAGTAGACTGGGCCCTCTCAAGATGAGGGCTAACACCTGAGATTATCCTCTGACCACCCACATGTGCAGTGGCCTGACCTGCAACATAAAAACACACATGCTAAGACAATGAAAGGTAAAGTGCCCATGTGGACCAGGAGAATGTTTATTGAGCCACGTTTTCTGCTTCTGTAGTGACCCTCAGACTCTGCTCCTTAATTCACTAAATTTACAACTCATTACTGATTCATTCACTGTTAAGTGTAGAGGATGTCAGCTTAGTTTTCTTTGATGATTTCTGATATGATCACTGTTAAAGTTACACTGAAGACCTGCTCTGGATCCCAAAGATTCGCCTGTGCAAGCCCAGGGTGCTCAAGATGAGTGGAGTCCAACAGCAACTTTACAAAAACATCTCATAAATTTAGCTGAGAGACCAAACATGGGCTAGCCAAGGAAAGCTTGTGAGCACACTGCCAAGCCAGGAACCGAGCAGGGAGTCCACTGCCCAGAAGACCAAGGAAAAGCATGGTGGTGTACTCCATGACCCCGCCCAGACTGTACCCTGTGTGGTGTGTGCACTGGTTGGCTGGCCATTTTTTTAGGCATTGGTCTCCAAAAGGAGACAGTGTGTGTTTTGAGCAGAAGAGCAGCAGAGGGACGGTTATCATTTGAGTAGGGTGCACCGGCCACCCTTTGTGCTCATCGTCCATCTACAGTCTGTCACTTACTTTTGACAACAAATGTTTTCAGTGAATCAAACTTTTTTCTTTTTTTTTTTGACACTTTTCACCTGAGAAGTCTTTATATGACAACAGTATATAAGTAAGTGCATAAAGTAGGCAATCAAATTGAACATTTACTGATAAAAAATTACTAAGAATTTTATTATAAATTATTAAGAAATTTATTTTAAAGGAATTCTTTGGTGTTCATGCGATTTTACAATTTATCAAAGATGAAAGAAGTTTGATCTAATGCAGTTCAACCCAAAAAAGAAACATTAGACATTTACATTTCACGACATGATAGGAAGAAAGATCAAGTCTTTGTTTTCTAAAGTAAGACCAGTGTTTCTGTAAGAGCAGACAAATTTGTATATATTGTAAAACACCGCTACTCAGTGTAAGCACACAGTGACCTAGTTGGCACTTGGTAGGATGACTGTGCTCAGGATAAAACCCGGATGCTTTGTGCTCCACACTGAGGCTGTACTGAAGTCGCCAGACCCAACACAGGCAGGTTCTGTCTGAAATAACTCAGGTCCAGTACACGTTTAGTTTTGAATTAATTTTTGTTTGTTTTATGTTCAGAAACCTTTTACCATTGCCAGATTTTTCACGTCTTCATATGAATCACAGCCCAAATATTAAGAAGCTTTGATATTGAACTCGTTCTTACTGGGGACAGTGTTTTCCCCGAGGGCAGGAACAACTCCAGAGAACAAGTGATCTTAACCTTTGTATGCATAGGATGTGAGCGCACACAGCGGCCATCACCTCGGCTGAGGGAAGGAAAACTGGAAGCATGTCTGAAAAGGCTCCTTAGGAGTTGTAACAGACTGAGACAGGCTGCCATCTGGTATTCCTGTTTTGTTCAAGTAGATGGTGAGAGGTTAAATTGTCTGTCCAGGAATGTAACTTGTGGATGTTCCGAGTGGACGCTGTGACTCACAGGTGGCTGACCTTGTACCACTGTAGCACCCTGCTTGCTGCTCTTTTGTCCCCTACCTTCTGTGTTCCTCCAGGTGTCCTCCCACATCTGTCTTCACCCTCTCCTGGTGGCACCTTGGGGGTCTTCCTCCTACACTGCTCTGCTTCCCAATTCTAAGAAGAGTCTCTGTGTTTCTTATTCCACTATTTGAAGAGTGCTTTGGGGGAAGCCTCGGCTTAGCATGGATGAGGCAGTAGGTTAGGCCTGCAGCACTGAAAAAATCCCCCAAATCAAAAACCAACAAACCAGTGGTGGGGGAGCCATTACAGGAGCTATTGGGTCCTCCTTTTTCATTGCCCTGGGCTTCTCTTTTCAGGTGGGACTTCAGGGGTCTCCCTAGGGAGCAGAAAGCAGTTTACAAATCTGTGCTCTGCAGAGAAGGAAGTCAGATGCCCACTTGCTGAGCTCTCTGTTCTTTCCATCTTCACCTGTCTCCTTCCTAGAATCCCTGCTGTCTGTCCATCTATAAACTGCCTCCACACTTGAGTCTCCTCTTGTAGCAATTCCATGGAAATTCAATCTTCAAAGTACATTTTGTAGTAAACAGAGGCAGCCTTGAGAAACACTTCATTGCTTTCAAAGATTGTTTTGAAGGAATCGAGGAGCCAGTCTTGTTTTTAAACTAGAGTTTATGGGACTAATTTATCAGGGCTCTGGATTCTGTTGTCATTATCTTCTTCCCAGGGGACCCATGGAAGTTGGAGTGTGTAAACAACAAAAGCAAGTCAATCAAATTTACATTGAAGGCTCCTTGTATGAGCACTCTGCAGGGCCCTACCTATACCATCAGCTAGCTAACACACCCACAAAGGTTTTGTTCTCATAATGATGGGCTCAGCTTTATAAGGTAAACCTACGTTACCAGGGCCTAAGCCTTGGCTTGTTCCTGGATGTCGAGAATCAGGCACACAGCTGATGGTCGCTGACTCTCAAGGGAAGAACAAACGTGTTGTGTCCTAGAAGGGAAAGACTTATTCCTAATATCACTGTTCAGATGCACATTTGTGACCATGATTGTGAAGTGAGTAAACATGCTGTCCCCAGATGCCTGTGAAAACCAGGGTTTCTACATTTGAGCTTGAGTTGAATAGTTATCTGCTGATTGATAAAATGGATAAGTAAGTTCCTTGCTTTGGGTTCTTCATTAAAAAAAGATTTATTTATATCTATTTTATATGTTTGGGTGTTTTCCCTGCACGTATGTCTGTGTAACATGTATGTCTGTGTACTGCACGTGTACCTGCTACTTGAGGAGGCCAGGAGAGGGAATAGATCCCCTGGAATGGAAATCATGGATGGTTGTGAGCTGACATGTGGGTGCTTGGAATCAAACCTATGTCCTCAGGGAGAACAGCAAGGGTTCTTAACCCAGCCCAGGTTCCCCATTTTAAAAATGGGGATCCTAAGAACACCCCCTGTTTTGTCTGCTAGGGCTGTTGTAAAACTTGGGAATTGGTGACAAAAGTGGCAGTTCCATTGTGTCACAGTTTCAGAGGTTAGAAGCCCAAGGTCAAAGGGCAGGCAGGATCTGTGTCTGAGAGAGTAAGCATCTCTGGACTGCTGGCACTCCGTGGTGTTCATTGTACCTGTGTATTTATGTGTGTTTTTCTATGTATGTTTAATATGTCTCAACTTCCCCATTCTATCAGGACCCTAGATGTCCTGAAATTAGAGGACTGTCTGCTTCAGTATGAATTGATCTCTTTACCAAATGACGCCACGTTCTGCATTGTGCAGGGTTCACTGTATAAAATCAGAGGGAGCACAACTCAGTCCACATTACCATCTTAACCCAGCACATCATGTGTTGTTATCGGTTGGGAAGAGATATTCAGTGAGGACTTATGTAGATCAGGTTAGCATGTCTGTGGAGAACTGTCCTGGTTATATTAAATGAGGTAGGAAGCCCAGCCCACCATCGGTAGCACCATTCCCTAGGCAGGAAATTCTGATGACTGCAAGAGAGGAGAAATTGAGAACCTGTGTGGCTGTGTTGATTCTTGGCTCTCTTCTCTGGACCGTGGGTTCAATGTGACCTTTTCTCTGAGGCTCCTGCTCCCATGACTTCCCTGCTGTGGCAGAGTATAACCAGGAACTGTGAGCTGAAACAAACCCTTACGCTTGCTTGTGTCAGTGTGTTTTCTCACACGATTAGGAATGAAGACTGTGTCATCACTACTTGTGTGTGTTCAGGGAGGAGGTTGTCTTACCTGCTAATCCTCACAGAGGCCTTCAGAGTTCATTCTTCATCTGTACTCAGAGTTCACAAATCGATAAACCGAAACTTAAAGAGTTGGAATGATTTTGGTGTGGCTGAAGCTTCCAAACTTGTTTATGGATGTAAACAAGGCTTTAATCTCAACTTGATTGTGGAGCTCTTTGAATAATGAAACAATATTTAAAAATTCATAACTCTTTACTTGAGCCTCTGTATGTAAACACGATTTTCTGTATAAAGTATTAAGTTTGTGTAATCACGTTTCTACCATAATTTTTGCAATAAGGAAGCTCAGTTGTTGCATTAGAATTGTTAATTAAAAGATACAAATCAGTCATTTTGATCCTGACAACGATTCCTTTAAATTAATGGCAGTTTCCTAATTTACTTACCATCCGGTGGATAATCTATAATTCCATCCTAGGAGTCCCCAGACTATGAAACCCAGATGCTGCCTCAGAACTCACCTTTGCATATATCAGCAGGGAATGCGGGCTGGCTTGAAGGACGTGCTTTGGGCCAGAAAAGTGTCTAGAGTGGCTATCAGGGTGTTGCAGTGACTGGGTGTAGTTGATTGGAGTCTGGAGAAAGAGTCAGCTTAATGCTGTCTGGGAGACTCTCAGAGGTGCCCTTGTCTTCTGAGGAAGCTTTTCCTTTTTGGCAGGAGGAAGACAGGAAGACATAACCTGTGTCCTCGATACTCAACAGAGCCACTTGGGTGCCAGTGTGTGTCACACAAGTGTTTATTTTCTACCCTATTTCTAGAAAACTAGAAATAGGGTAGAAATTAAATGTGTATCATAGGCTCAGAGTTTACAATGTGATCACTTTACCTGGAAGGAAACCAGTGATTTCTGAGGCAAAAAAGTATTGGAGGGGGGAAGTCTACCAGGCCAATACAGAGGCTGAAAAATTACCATAAAAGGAAAGCCAGTTGTCAAAGGAAGGCTGGGAATCATGTGCTGGCAGAGGGGACCAGGCTGGCTGGAACCCACCACAGCCTGTGGCTCATTAGGTGAAAATGCACCTTTTGGTGGAGATTTAAGATTCTAATGAGATGCAATGCCTGTAGTTTTATGAGAACCAAGTGTGACAGAGCCATGTACAAGAAAGCCAATCCTGTGTAAATGACAAAATAACAAAAACCAACCAACCAAACAACAATAAACACACACAAACAAACAAACAACCAGGAAATGCATTTAACAATTTCTATCCTTTTATAAGGGTCCCCTTGTACAAAGCCTTTCTCTGCTCAGGCCTTGCTCTCTCCTGGAAGTACATCTTTTTTCCAATAAACTTTCTCTGCTTCTCCTACTATATTTGAATCTCTAATTCCTCAATGTAGGACTCAGTAACCTGGAATGCCACCAGAGGTGCCCACAGAACCCATATCCGCCAATATCATTTTCTTTTGATACCCGTAGGATAGTATTGAAAGAAATTTAAAAGGGTTGAATTCCTACCCAACCACTAGGGATTGAGATGGGTTTAATGTGTTTCATCCTATATAGGAATTAATAGTTTATAGTCTTGGGAAAATTTGTTCAGGACCTATCATGTGCAAAAATGGAATATGGGCAGGCCTTTGTTATAGAGGACACTGCCATTTGTAGAAGAAAGCTGACACTAAACTCCTGGTCCCCTCCCTGGATATTAAAGACTTCCTGATTTTTGAGTGAGTCACTTTGATGCTGATTAATTATTATGGAGTAATCCTACTTCACAGTTGAGATAGGCTCTTAGCTTCTCAAAGTACTTTCCCTGCTATTTTTCCTGCCAGACTGTCAGTCAAGCCTAGGAGGCCTGAGATGGCCTGAGAGAGATTGTCACAGGCTTCTGCAGCTAGAAGTGGCTGTCACCTCTCTGAGGCAGTGACTTCCCTTGCAGTTTCTTTTGCAGCCTGCACTGTAGACCCTTCTGAGATTTCATGCTGTTGTTGCCTTGGAGTCTCTACATATCCCACTTTGCTTTTTGGAACAAAGCTATTACAGGAATCTAATAAATAATAAATTTCATTGCTCAAACAGATCAATAAAATGCATGATAAGAAGAGACCATTATGGAGAATGAAAAATGCACGAGAAGATGCCCACAGCCCAGCATGAGGCCACCCTCAGCTGGGAGTGCTTGCTTCTTGAAACACCAGCAACTAAGGAAGGCATCTTGGGCTTCTTGGATACCTTCCTTTGCTGCCAATCTGCAGATTTGTGTGGAGGGTCTTTTTCATGCCAGGCCTATGGCTGATGGTCTGTGGCTGGGGGCTTGGAAAGTTAGCTCAGGAGATGGTGGATAAGCAAGGCCAGCTGTAAGGCCATTGTTTCTTTAGATTGTAAACAGAGCTCAAGGCCTCAGAGTGGGAAGGGGCCTGCTGCAGAAACAAAGTAGCTGCCATAACTTTAGGACATCAGCTTTTAAGGAGCTGTAGTGTTTTCAAGTCCATGG
Source organism: Lophiomys imhausi (assembly GCA_907164525.1). Taxonomy (NCBI): domain Eukaryota; kingdom Metazoa; phylum Chordata; class Mammalia; order Rodentia; family Muridae; genus Lophiomys; species Lophiomys imhausi. The sequence goes on from CAJQZJ010032781.1 coordinate 660,088, forward strand.
GCTGAGCAGTTGTGAGACAGGAGGTTTCCAGTACAGGAAATAACCCTTACAGGTATGCTTGGCTGTATAATAGCAACAGCTTCTGGGTTTGTTGGTGTGTACCAGTGGTTCTCAACTTCCTCATGATGTGATCCTTTAATACAGTTCCTCATGTTGTGGTGACCCCAACCATACACCTATTTCATTGCTACTTCATACTTTTGGTACTGTTGTGGTTTGCGAACCTGTGAAAGGATCTTTTGGTCCACAAGTTCAGAGTCGATGGTCTAGATTCTGTATTTGGGTATGAATTTCTTTCAGTTGGAGGTGCTATAGATAATGAGATTTACCTTGCCACTAAGTGTACTCCTGTATCACAAGTCCCAGGTTATAAAGTCATTAGTAAGTACATACAGGAGCAAGGGCGCTTTGAGCCAGGAGTGTGGGCACAGCACAGCCACCTACAGAATCCTGGGTCCTCATGCCTGGAGCCCAGGAGCAGTTCTTTATGCTCCCTAGGAGGAAGAGTCTGGAAGGCCAGCCTGGCCACACAGGAGAGCTGATCAGAGAGGGGTGCTTCCCCTTGGTAGTTATTTGATTCATCTTTTCAATTTGTAAATATGTAGCTCAGTCAGCCCCCACAGCTGGACCTGATAGTACACCTTTTCCCTTGGGCACTGGGAGCAGATGTGGATTCTTCTCCAGACACATTTTTATAAAATTGGATATGACAGGCCTGCGATGATAGGCTAAGGCAAATGTCTCCTATGGCCTCCTGTACTTTTCTTTTTCTTTATATATTCTCTTCCCTCTCTTAAGAACCATTTTTACTTCTTAGTCTCAGGCTTTTGTATTCTGGCCCATTTCTGCCTTTCCTCAGTAAGGTATTCACTAATGAATTAATTCTGAGGAAAACATAGACACTTCATATTCCCATGGGAGTTAAAATCCAGGAACTATTCCTGCCTAGTGACATGATATTGGCAAGGTTACTTCAACTTTCTGGGTCCTAGATTCCTTAAGTGTAAACTGAGAACTAAGTTTTTATGTTTTTAGATTTGTTGGGAATATTGAATAAAATAACACAGAGAATACATGGCCGGTTGCAATCCAGGCCATCAATAATTGATAGCTAGATTTTTCTCCTGATTCATCCTTGGCTAGTTGGGAAGGTATGCTTGAAAAAGCTGTGAATAATGAGGCAAGATTTGTTTGTTTGTTGTTTGTCTCTGGGCAACTTATTCATTCCTTCCTTGCTACTACTTTTTTTAATTGAGAAAGTAGTACCCACTACACCATGGTCTTCTGAGGATTAGCTGTGAGAACACACATGAGATACTGACTGCAGTATTTTATAGTAGTCGCTGACAGCCTGAGCTCCTGTTCATCTTCTGCTCTGTGCAGTTTCCCACTTGTTTTACTTCTTCATGAGATTGTGTCTCATTAGTTTGGCTTGAGAACAAACAGCTGCCTGTCCACTCAAGCCCACTTTCTTCCCATCTTCAGTCTGATTGTCTTCATTTCTGTGTTCCTTATGACTCCGTGTGTTAAGTGTTCCTCAGTGGATCATAAAGAGGGGTGATGCCTGCCTCATCCAGACCTGGTCTTTAATGTCCTGTGGCTATGGGGATGAGCGTTACAATGCCTGGAATAGCTTTGACATCCAGCCAGTTGATCTGTCCCACCTGCCTAAGTCTTCCCTTTCAATAATATGAACATGGTGTGTGTGTGTGTGTGTGTGTGTGTGTGTGTGTGTGTGTGTGTGTG
>CAJQZJ010032781.1:790171-806476 GCA_907164525.1 Lophiomys imhausi
TATAAATACAATACAAAACAACAGAAATAAATAGGCCACGATTATAAGAGTTATATGGCTTAGCATACATTCCCAATGTCCAGTCCATATGTATTTGGCACCTGACTTTAACATTCTACTATCTAACCATCTCCATGAGTTTAAAGTTCTATATCTAACTCAGCTTTCATACTAACTTGCCTCATAATTTTAAAAATGTCTTCTTAGATCCAGAACACCCTCTTGATTCCTAAACAACTCAAAATTTAACTATGAGACTCTAGCTATCTATTCTTCAACTACCTCAGAGACCTGAGAGGGATAAATATATCTGATTATATAGGAAGTGCAGGGCCTGCAGCTTCCAAAACTAAAAAATGACATACCAGTGGCTGCCTGGACAGTTCCCATTTTCTCTCCATACATTACAGCATCAATCTTCAGCCATTTGGCCCCATTTCTCTGACAGACATTGGTTGTAGAGCAGGAATTATGAAGGACTTACCTACCCTGTCTTGGCAGAGCTAGGCTGTCGACTTACCTGCTTCCAAGTTTTGTCCTTTTTGGACAGAAGTCTGTCTACAGTTGAAGCAAGGGGTTTTTCTTGCCAAGAGAATGGCTTACCACCAATTTAATCATCTCCCACTGGAGATTCTTCGATGCTCATCTTCTACTTGGAGTAATATAGGGGGTGCTGTCAGGAGCTGACATGTCTCGATATCAAAAAATCTTAAGTTAAGAAAACATCTTTGAATGCCATATTCTGCAGATCTCTTGAGGTTTTTGAAGATGCCCTATCTATCTCTTGTATTTAGATAAGCAAATATTGCTTGCTTTCTTATAGCACCCAGGATCACCTGCCAAGGGGTGGCCCTGCTCACAGTGGGCCGAATCCTCCCATAGCAGTCACGAGTCAAGAGGATGCCCTACAGACTTGACCATGGGTTCTCAGTTGAGGTCCCTCTTCCCAGATGGCTCTAGCTGTGTCAAGTTAACATTACTTACAGCTCCGTATTCTAGGTTGTCATTTCTTGGGGGAAAGTGGGAGCAAAGACTCCTTTAAACAGAAAAAAGAATAGTTAAATGGCGTTGAAAAGGCATTTACAGTTGTAACAACAGACGCTGAATGTGTTTGGCAAATGGGTTAAATAAACCATGGAAGCAAATGACTAGTGACTATTGAACAGTTAAGAAGAACTGAGAAAGACAGCCTATCCCTTTAAGAACTCTGAGATTAGATTCTTTTCTGGACACATTGAGGGTAAAGTGCACAGCTTTGCCTTTTCAGTGAAGTGAATGCTGCTTCCTATAATGGCTTCTACCTCTGTGAGCTAAATGGCATGGCTCAGGAGGAATATATATATGCTGTGGATATCTGTGAGCTAAATGGCTCCGGGAGGGATATATATATATATACACACTGTGGGTGTGTATGTTAAAATGTACCTAGAACTCTTTTTTTTTTTTTTTAGTACTAGCAATCACAGTCTTTCAATTTTTGTGCATTCTGAAAATTGATAAACAGAGCTATTTATTTTGCCTCTAGGTTTTGTAAGATTAGGTTCATTAATTTAGTTAGTAGTTATAGTTCTCATGTCAACTTTATTGACGTATGTATCGATAAATATAATCTAGTTTCTCTTGCTCCTTATCCTCCACACTCCCCACATGCTCTCTCTGTTGTCTTCATCCTTGACAGTGTGTATGCAGTCATGGAAATTGTATGTACCAGCGTTACAAAATGCCATTGCCTTGCTGCTTCAAACCCAGTCCTAGCTTCTTTTTTTGATGCCAAATGTGTTTTTTTTTTCATTAAAAATTAGTTTATTTCCATGAAGTTCAGTTTAGAATTCCTTATCCCTTAAGTCATTATAAAACTAGTTGATTTGTAAAATATTCCATTTTCAACCATGCTTAAAGATCAGAAGTTAGAAGTCATTCTCCATTACAGAGAGAGCTTGGAGACAGCCTGGGAAACATCAGATGCCAGAAGGGGACGGGAATGAACACAACTGGAAACCAAGTAACTCTCTCCTATGTATCAAAGTAATCTAAACACCATCAGAAACACATAACTTGGGGGAGCGAAGATGGCGGCGACCTACACTGACGCATTCTGAACGCGGGGGAAAAAAGAGCCATAAAAAACACAGAGATATTGGGCACTGTGCAAAAACCGGAGGGGCTAATCCCCCCCCCCCGGAACACTCACAGCTCCCAAGGGACTGTTAAAAGTCCCAGGGCAAGGCTCTCCCCATCTCTCACAGACACGGAGGCCACTAAACACGGGATTCGGGAACTCCCATTTGGTGAGGCGCCTGGTAAGATCGATCCCAACTTACAGCAGGCAGAATCAGGGTCCATTTGGCCATAGATCGCTGTCCTATTGGGCTCCCCACACATCAGGTTGAACTTATACCCACTTAGAAAAGGTTGCGAGATAGTGGAAGCCTTAGCAAGGAACAAACAGGGGGCTCAGCGGGTGGTCCGCAGCTGCTCATGAAGCAGGAGGGCGGGAGGTTCCTAGAGAGCGCAGGAAGCAGGGAACACAAAGGCAGGCGGGAGGGGCCAAATCTCACACACACACTATAGCGCAGCTGGGGAGAGAGTACAGCGGGCAGGGACAAATCCCCGCCAGTCCACGGCAGGTCATCTGGGGAGAGAGACAGGCGTGGGTGGGGCCAGGGGTCCGTGCACACACGGCGGAGCTGCTGGGACGAGAGGTGCACTCAGGCAGCCGGAGGATCCGGGGCTTGGGGTACCCACAGGACCCGTGGCGGCGCAGACAAGAAGGGAATTAGGCACAGGGTCCAGCCCTGTGGCGAGAAGACTAGAGAGAAACCAGAAATCGGGACCATAGCTGTATCCTGGAAAATCCAGACATATCAGGTGTGGAGCCAGACCCTATCAGCCTCCGGGACGACAAACAAAGCCCACAGAATCTGTGCCTGGGCAAACAGGCCCATACCATCAGAACCATTACAGGCTGATAACTCAAAGTGAAACATAGAGAAGTCTGAATTGGGAGCAGTGAAACAATCCTGGTCCATTATTCACAACCTGGGAATAGGCTGCACCAGATCACAGTGCCTCTGGCCATTAAAACCACAGTGACCTTGAAATCCCCCTGTAAGCAACGACAGATAGCCAAGTAACTCGTCCCCTGCACCAAATCATCCACTGTGGTTCCAAGCACAGAAAACAGACAGCTAAATGCATCCAATGGCGAAAGGTCAAAAAAAAAATAGAAATCAAGGAATTATGACTCCAACAAAGCAGAACCACCCTAGCTCATCCAATTTGGATGACCACACACCAACAGAAACACATGAAAACATTGACAATTCTGCAGTATGGAAAGTGATAGAGTCCCTGCAAGAAGAACTTAAATCTATGAAGGAATTCAAAGAAACCACAATTCTACAAATCAAAACAAGGAACAACACCATTAAAGAGCTCCAAGCCAAGGTGACAGAGCTTGAACAGGAAAAGGAAAAAGCCATGAAAGATTTTCATACAAAAACAAGCAAGCTGGAGAAGGAAATGTACAAAACGAACAAAACCATACAAGACATGAAAATAGAATTAGAAACAATAAAGAAAACACAGTCAGAGTTAAAAGAGGAAGTGGAGAACCAAGGGAAGAGAACAGGAACTACGGATGTGAGTATCAACAATAGGATGCAAGAGATGGAAGACAGGATCTCAGGCATGGAAGATTCAGTGGAAGAAATCAGTACAACATCCAGAGAAAATGAGAAGGCTAAAAAATCTCTCACCCACAACATCCAAGAAATCAAGGACTCAATGAAAAGACGGAACCTAAGAATTATAGGTATAGAGGAAAGAGAGGACTCCCGACTCCAAGGTCCAGGAAATATCTTCAACAAAATCATAGAGGAAAACTTCCCAAACCTGAAAAAAGAGATGCCAATAAAAATCCAAGAGGCATACAGAACACCAAACAGATTAGACCAGAAAAGAAACTCCTCTCGCCACATAATAATTGAAACCCCAAATGTACAGAACAAAGAAAGAATATTAAAAGCTGTAAGAGAAAAAGGTCAAGTCACATACAATGGCAGACCCATCAGAATTACACCTGACTTCTCCCCAGAAACGATAAAAGCTAGAAGGGGCTGGTCAGATATACTACAAGTCCTAAGAGATCATAGATGCCCAGCCAGACTACTTTACCCAGCAAAACTCTATCAACATAGATGGAGAAAACAAGATATTCCATGACAAAATTAAATTTAAACAATATCTACCCACAAACCCAGCCCTACAGAAAATCCTAGAAGGAAAATCCCAACCCAGAGAAGAAAACTCCACCCAAGAAAACAAAGGGAATAGAAAACCCATCAGCAACTAAACCAAAAGAGAAACAGGACCACCACCTATACCAAACTAATGGGAAATAACAACCCCAGGTCACTAATATCCATCAACATCAATGGACTCAACTCCCCAATAAAAAGACATAGGTTTACAGAGTGGATCCGCAAGCAAGACCCTTCCTTATGCTGTATACAAGAGACACATCTAACTACAAAAGATAGACACTGCCTCAGAGTAAAGGGCTGGGAAAAGGTTTTCCAAGCAAATGGACCCAGGAAGCAAGCTGGAGTAGCCATCCTAATATCAAACAAAACAGACTTCCAACTGAAGTTAATGAAGAAAGACAAAGAAGGGCACTATATACTCATTAAAGGGAATATTCATCAAGAGGAAATTTCAATACTGAACATCTATGCCCCAAATACAAAGGCACCTACTTTCATAAAAGAAACACTTCTAAAACTTAAAGGGCACGTCGATCACAACACATTAGTAGTGGGAGACTTCAACACCCCACTCACAACAAAGGACAGATCATCAAGACAGAAGACAAACAGAGAAATATTGAGACTAACAGAGATCATGAACCAAATGGACCTAACAGATATCTACAGAACGTTTCACCCAAACACAAAGGAATACACCTTTTTCTCAGCACCCCACGGAACCTTCTCCAAAATCGACCACATAATTGGTCACAAAGATAGTCTCAGTAGATACAAGAAAATTGAAATAACACCTTGTATCTTATCAGACCACCACGGAATAAAGCTGGTCTTCAACAGTAAAAGAATCAACAGAAAGCCTACACACACACATGGAAATTGAACAGCTCCTTACTGGATGACCACTGGGTCAGGGAAGAAATAAGGAAGGAAATCAAAGACTTCTTAAAATCCAACGACAATGAAGACACAACATACCCAAACCTATGGGATACATTGAAAGCTGTGCTACGAGGAAAGTTCATAGCACTAAGTGCTTTCAAAAAGAAAATTGTGACAGCTCATATTAGTGAACTAACAGCTAAGCTGGGTGAATTGGAAAAAAAAGAAACAAACACTCCCAAGAAGAGCAGAAGACAGGAAATCATCAAACTTAGAGCTGAAATCAACAACTTAGAATCAAAAAGAACTATACAAAGAATCAATGAAACCAAGAGTTGGTTCTTTGAGAAAATCAACAAAATAGACAGACCCCTAGCCAAATTAACTAAAAGGCAAAGGGAAAGAACACAAATCAACAAAATCAGAAATGAAAAGGGAGAAATAACAACAGACATTGAGGAGATCCAGAAAATATTCGGACATTACTTTAAAAATCTATATTCCACTAAATTTGAAAACCTAAGTGAAATGGACAATTTCCTCGATAAATTCCACCTACCAAAACTAAATCAAAATCAGATTAACAGCTTAAACAGCCCAATAATACCTAAGGAAATAGAAACAGTCATTAATAATCTCCCAACCAAAAAAAGCCCAGGGCCAGACGGCTTTAGCACGGAATTCTACCGGACCTTCAAAGAGGAACTAACACCATTACTTTTCAAACTCTTCCACCACATAGAAACAGAAAGATCACTGCCAAACTCATTCTATGAGGCCACTGTCATTCTGATTCCTAAACCACACAAAGACCCAACAAAGAAAGAGAACTTCAGACCAATCTCCCTCATGAACATTGATGCAAAAATACTTAATAAAATACTAGCAAACCGAATTCAAGAACACATCAAAAGTATCATACACCATGATCAAGTAGGCTTCATCCCTGGAATGCAGGGATGGTTCAATATACGAAAGTCTATCAATGTAATTCACCACATAAACAAGATGAAAGAAAAAAACCACATGATAATCTCGCTAGATGCAGAAAAAGCATTTGACAAAATCCAACACCCCTTCATGCTAAAAGTTCTGGAGAGAACGAGCATACAAGGACCATACCTAGAAATAATAAAGGCAATATACAGCAAGCCAGTAGCCAACATCAAATTAAATGGAGAGAAACTTGAAGCATTTCCTCTAAACTCAGGGACAAGACAAGGATGTCCACTTTCACCATATCTCTTCAATATAGTACTTGAAGTCCTTGCTAGAGCAATAAGACAACTAAAGGAGATCAAAGGGATAAAAATTGGAAATGAAGAAGTCAAATTATCCCTATTCGCAGATGATATGTTAGTATACATAAGCGACCCCAAAAACTCCACCAAAGAACTCTTACAGCTGATAAACAACTTCAGCAAGGTGGCTGGATACAAAATTAACTCAAAAAAAATCAGAAGCCCTTCTTTATACAACAAACAAATATACCGAGAAAGAAATAAGGGAAACAACCCCCTTCACAATAGCCACAAACAACATAAAATACCTGGGGGTAACTCTAACCAAGCATGTAAAGGACCTATATAACAAGAACTTCAAGCCCCTGAAGAAAGAAATGGAAGAGGCCTTTAGAAGATGGAAAGATCTCCCATGCTCATGGATAGGTAAGATCAACATAATAAAAATGGCTATCCTACCAAAAGCAATATATAGATTTAATGCAATTCCTATCAAAATACCAACACAATTCTTTATAGACCTGGAGAAAGCTAGTCTCAACTTCATATGGAACAACAAAAAGCCCAGAATAGCTAAATCAATCCTGTCCAATGAAAAAATATCTGGAGGTATCACCATCCCAGACTTCAAGCTGTACTACAGAGCAACAGTAATAAAAACAGCATGGTACTGGTATAGAAACAGACCAATGGATCAATGGAATCGAATTGAAGACCCAAACATGGATCCACACACCTATGGCCAACTAATCTTTGACAAAGAAGCCAAAAACGCACAATGGAAGAAGGACAGCATCTTCAACAAATGGTGCTGGTCCAACTGGATGTCCACTTGCAAAAGAATGAAATTAGACCCATACCTATCACCTTGTACAAAACTTAATTCCAAGTGGATCAAAGATCTTAACATAAGGCCAGCCACACTAAAGATACTAGAAGAAAAAGTAGGAGAAACCCTCGAACTCATTGGCACAGGTGACAACTTCCTGAACAGAACACCAACAGCTCAGGACCTGAGATCAACAATCAATAAATGGGACCTCATGAAACTGAAAAGTTTCTGTAAAGCAAAGGATACTGTCATTCGAACAAAACGGCAACCAACAGACTGGGAGAAAATCTTCACCAACCCCACATCTGATAGAGGGCTATTATCTAAAATCTACAAAGAACTCAAGAAACTAAATGCCAAGAAACCAAAGAATCCAATCAAAAAATGGGAGATGGAGCTAAATAGAGAATTCACAAAGGAGGAATCCCTAAGGGCTGAGAGACACTTGAAGAAATGTTCAACATCCTTAATCATCAGAGAAATGCAACTCAAGACTACCCTGAGATTCCACCTAACACCTGTTAGAATGGCTAAAATAAAGAGCTCAAATGATAGTGCATGCTGGCGAGGGTGTGGAGAAAGGGGTACCCTACTCCATTGCTGGTGGGAGTGCAGGCTTGTGCAACCACTATGGAGGTCTGTCTGGCGATATCTTAGAAATCTAGGAATAACCTTGCCTCAAGACCCAGCCATACCACTTCTGGGTATACACCCAAAGGACCTCTCACGGAGACATAGGGAAGTCTCCTCATCTATGTTCATAGCAGCCTTCTTTGTAATAGCTAGAAATTGGAAACAACCCAGATGTCCCTCAACTGAAGAGTGGATTAAAAAATTGTGGTACATCTATACAATGGAATATTACTCAGCTATCAGAAACAATGAAATCATGCAATTTGCAACCAAATGGATGGATCTAGAGGAGCTCATCCTGAGTGAGCTAACCCAGTCTCAGAAGGATGCATATGGCATCTATTCACTTATAGTAGGATTTTAACTATTTCGTACAGGATATCTGTACTACAACCAACACATCAAAAGGAACAAGGACATAATTTTTTTTATCTTTTTCTTTTTCCTTCTTTTTTTCTTTTTTTCTCTTTCCTTTTCCCTTCTCTTTTTCCTTTCTTTTTTTTTGTTGATATTCTTTGTTTTTGTGGGTTTGTGTGTTTGTTGGTCTTTTTTTTTAGTATTCCCCCAGTAGCAATGAGACACCAGTCACTGGCAGTACTGCCTCTTAGGCCCCCGGTGAATGAAGAGGCGCTTGGCCCTCATATAACTCCTGATCTGTGGTGAGAGACTGTTAGGCAGGGACACTCCACCCCAGAGGAACAAGACGGAAGGGTCAGGGGGTAGAGCATGGGAGGGTGGGGCTGGGAAGCAGGAAAAGAGGACAATATGATAAGGATGTAACCTGAAGCAACAAACAAATAAATTTATTAACTAGAAGAAAAAAAAAAAAAAGGCAGGGGGCAGGGCTGAAACACTGTGAATGGAACAGAGGATACAGCCATTCGGCCTGGATTTGCAGACCTCCAGGTGTAGAGAAGACGTGGAGCTAAGGTAAAATACAAGAGAATTGTGGTATTGGCCCATGCCTTTGACTTCAGCGGAGATGGGGGGGGAGCACCGTAGAGTTGGTGGTATTATGTATTCTGGAAGTCATACAGAGCGGGGTGGTGAGGGTGCATACTCTTGGTCCCACCATTCAAGAAGAGTACACCCTTGGTCCCAGCTCCCAGCACACTGGAGACAGAAAGAGGCACATCCCGGAGTTCAGGGTCAGCCTGATGCAGGGTAAACTCTAAATAGAGAAAGACTTCGATCCAGGAGTGGTGGAACACATCTTTGATCCCTTCAGATGAGAAACACAGGTTCCTGTTCCCAATAATTAGAGTTCAGAGACACACACATGGGATTTGGAGGGACCTAGGTTTGGAGGCTACTTACAAAAGGCCTTCTCGATGCAGGCAGATTGTCCTTTGGGATCTCAAAATATATACACTAGAGCTGGTTTAGCTCCAAGGAGACAGAATGATTTCTACTTTAACCCGGATTGAAAGATAACGCTTTGTATGTTGTCAGAAGGCCAAATTTGCTTCAGGAGAAGTACTACCTAGCCCCCCCCCACCCCCCCCCAGAAAAAAAAAAAAAGAGGGCAATTGTCCTAGGGTTGGGATTGGGGCAGGGCTCTGCTCTTATCGTTCCAGGAGAATCGAAGTGTCCATTAGGGGAGCCCGGGGACGGCGGACAGCGGAATCCTCAGCAGAGAGCAGAATCAGGCACCAAGGAGGATGAGTGACCCAGTTGATTCTGCCTGGCAGACTTCCTCAATAGCTGTCTCCATCGGGGGCCTGCAACCACCACTGCAATCCAGTGTCACTGGGACCGTTCAGCTCTACACAATGCCCCGGCCGGAACCTCAGTGAAGCCTGCAAGATCAGCTTCTGCCTACAAACTCCTTAGGTCATCTAAACAGCTGAGAACAGAAGGACTGAACATAAAAGGATTGTACTAACATTTTTAATCATTTTTCCCATTTGGGTTGGGGCCCCAAACAGGTCTACTACGACCCAAATCAGCAGGAAGTCACTTTAAGAGAGCGACGTCCCATGCCCAGAGGGGAGGGTGTTTCTCCGCCCATCTTTTTGGTTATTTGAAGGATAACTGAAAACTCTGTTATGTAGGGGAAGAGTCTACAAGCTGATAAATGGTCCTGTCTTAATGGGTTTTGGAGGTTAGCCCCAGGGAATTCCTACTTTTCCTTTTCTGTATCCTTCTTTCTCTCCTACGTAGGAGTGCATGGGCTTGAGAAAACTGAGATATAGACATAGCACAGGAAGGTCCAAGAAGAAGGGGCAGATTATTGAATATGCCCTTATACCTTTGTATATTGATACAAAATTAGTAGTTTATTTGGCTAAAGTGGTATTGACCATTGTTTATTGTGCAAAAATAAGATTGTATTGGATTACATCGGTATTGATCTTTGTATATTGATACAAAATTAAGATTATAGTTGGCCACAATGGTATTGACCCTTGCATATGGACGTAATATTAAGATTATATTGGGCTACATAGGCATTGATCTTGGTATATTGATACATAATTAAGAGTATATTTAACCACAATTGAATAGATCTTTGTATATTGATACAAATTTAAAGGTAATGCTTCCCAATGATATCATACCTAGAGATACTTAAAAATAAAATGTGAAGCTCTGACCTCTTGATACCAACCGTCTAAAACGGTCTAGGATAGTTAAAACAAACTCCTAGTCATGCAAACATGTCTCTTTGTTGGCTACTATGACAGTCTATCACAGATATTCTCTAAACTACCCAGTAATCAAGTTGCTAAGAGACAAGCAACATTTGCTTATCTAAATACAAGAGATGGATAGGGCATCTTCAAAAACCCCTTGAGATCTGCAGAATATGGCATTCAAAGATGTTATCTTAAATCAAGATTTTTTTTTTATATCAAGACATATCAGCGCCTGACGGCAACCCTATTCTACTCCAAGTAGAGGATAAGCATCGAAGAACCTCCACTGTAAGATGGTTGAATTGGTGGCAAGCCTTTCTCTTGGCATGAAAAAACCCCTTGCACCAACTGCAGACAGACTGCTGTCCAAAAAGGACAAAACTTGGTAGCGGGGAAGTCGACAGCCTAACTCTGCCAAGACAGGGTAGGAAAAACCCCTTGCTTCAACTGTAGACAGACTGCTGTCCAAAAAGGACAAAACTTGGAAGTAGGTAAGTCGACAGCCTAGCTCTGCCAAGACAGGGTAGGCGAGTCCTTCATAACCCCTGCTCTACAATCAATTTCTGTCAGAGAAATGGGGCCAAATGACTGAAGATTGATGCTGTAATGTATGGAGAGAAAATGGGAGCTGTCCAGGCAGCCACTGGTATGTCATTTCTTAGTTTGGGAAGCTCCAGCCCTGCACTTCCTATATAATCAGATATATTTGTCCCTCTCAGGTCTCTGAGGTGGTTGAAGAATAGATAGCTAGAGTCTCATAGTTAAATTTTGAGTTGTTTGGGAATCAAGAGGGTGTCCTAAGAAGATGCTTTTTAAATTGTGATGAAAGTTGAGTTGGATATAGAACTTTAAACTCATGGAGATAGATCGACAGTAGAATGTTGAAGTCAGGTGCCAAATACATATAGACTGGACATTGGGATTGTATGCCAAGCCATATAACTCTCATAATTTTGGCCTAATTACCTCTGTTGTTTTGTATTGTATTTATTATTATAAGAGTAAGAGCCATTTGTTGGACTGAAAGGGGGAGCTGTTGGGGGGAAAAGATATATCTTAAACTTAAAAAAAAAAGGAAGGGGATGGGCGGGTTGAGGCGGAAGAGGGTGGGAGGGTGGGACTGGAGGCGGGGTAGGGAGGGGATTTCAATTGAGATGTAACTTGAAGAAATAAAAAATAAAGTAAAAAAAAAAAAAAGAAATATATACCAGAAACTTGAAAAAAAAAAAAAAAGAAAGAAACACATAACTTACTAGTCTTGCCATTTTGCCTGTTGGGTATAAACTATAAGTAGCATTCTGAGCCCAGCATGTATGCACATACCTGTAATCCCAGTGCTTGGCAGCTAAAGCTGCTGGATGAATAGTTTGAAGACAGCTTGGGCCATATAACAAGTTCGAGGCTGACAGGAGCAAGAACAACACACACACACACACACACACACACACACACACACACACACACACAAAACAATAAAAAGACACACAACAACAAAAAATTCTATCATTATTGGGTTTCATTTTCCCCTTATATATTACATAATACACACAAAGCCTTCAAATGTCTCAGACAGGGACTTACAAAGGGGCCGAGGATAAAAGTCCTCCTCAAGGACCATCGAACTACAGGACCAATGGCGGGAAAGAAGAGAGGCCATGTGCTATGCACAGGACTCTTAGGAGCAGGGAGGAGGTAGTTTCCTGAATCCTTGGGGGCAGAGCAAGTGAGTGTTAACTGTGAACAAAGGTGTACATGACTACAGGGAGGGAGAGAAGGTTCCAGAGAGAAGCATGTAGTAAATTTTGAATGGAGCAGAAGTTCAGAGAGGTTTTGTGGTCATAGAAGCTTAAGGTGTACTTTCACATTGCAGAGTGCTGTCTGAACAGGGTGACCGCCAACCATGTTTCCAGTCAAAAACAGACGCTGTGGCCAGATGGGGCATGCCTTCTTTTTCAGCATTTGGCCTTAAGAGGTCTCCTTCCTGCGTGCTGCAGGAGGTGTGGATTTTCAGATGAGAACCACAGTCCTTGTTCTCTGTGACACACAGTGTGTGTGCTCCCCAGCACCACGCATCAAAGATATCCTATTAACGGGCGCCATGAAGCATGATGCAAAGAAGAGAAAGCATGTCTTCCTTTCATAGCGCCATGGGGACAGTTGCTGCAAATCCAACTTGTGAGGTGCTCAGCACAGAGAACCTGTCTAAGTTTTCCATTTCATGTACTACTACTATCAACCCAGTACCTGAGTCCTGCTGCAAGAGGCCCATGGGAGGACATTCATGTTGCCAGTTACACTCCATGCTCTCCAGCTTAGGTTTGGCATTTACCCCCCATAAATGGCCAGCTAGTAAGTATTTTCTGCATCTGTCACAAGTGCACAGCTCTGTCATTGGAGCATCACATCAGCTGTGATGTAGATGGTATGCAAACACATGCTTGCAGCTGTGGCTCCACAACATTAAATTGGCAAAATCATCCCAGAGTTCCCTGGACTGTTGCTCCCTGCTCCCAGCAGTCTCCTAAGGCACTACATTAGGATGCTGACAGGTGCTGTTTTCCTGGCTTGGGGGGGGGGTGTTCTTTTTCCTCTCTTAGCTATGACTTCCCTGACTGACAAAAGCAGCTGAAGGCGAGGTTATTTTGGCGCACAGCATGAGGCTGTACGTTGCATCATGGCTGGAGGCAGCAGGTCATGTCGCATCCATAGTCAAGAAACAGAGCTTGATGGGTGCTTTGCTCACCTCTCTTCCAGGTTACAGTCAAGGACCCATGCCTAGGGAACGGTGCTACCCAGAGTGGGCGAGGCTTTCTACCCCAGTTAACCTAACCAAGATAATCCACACAGGCCCATTTCCCAGAGGAGTCTACATCTCATCAAGTTGACATTGAGATTAGCTCTCACACTCTCTCATCCTGGCTACAAGTGGTCAGTCTCCAATTCCCAGAGCTCACATTCTGAAGGGAGAAGCTGTAGTGA
Organism: Lophiomys imhausi; assembly: GCA_907164525.1. Taxonomy (NCBI): domain Eukaryota; kingdom Metazoa; phylum Chordata; class Mammalia; order Rodentia; family Muridae; genus Lophiomys; species Lophiomys imhausi. Next base: position 803,643 of record CAJQZJ010032781.1, read on the forward strand.
CACCCAGAGTCCGGTGGTGCCCTTGCCCTCGCTGCACCTCTGGCTCCTGGTTGGCTACAGTCTTGTCTTTCTCTGAGCAGAGAGGCAGAGGCTTTCTTGACTTTTCCCCTCTCTGGGTCCCTGTCATCTAGCAGAGGAGGGGCACCATATGCATTTGTTTACTTCATAAAGAATGAAATTATTTATATCTTCCTCATTCAGCTGGTGACCTAGGTCCAGCAGGTGAAGTTCATTCCCAGTTTTACAATGCCTGAGTCTTTGCTCCAAGAAACCAAAATGGAACAAAAGAAGGTCTTCAGGTGGCAACACTTACAGCACTGTGCAAACCATACATTTCAGCCCCTTTAGTTCAATGGGGGTTGTGACTGGAACAATCTGTGATGACAGATCTCTTTGTCCCCTCTTCTCACTCCTTCACACCTGCCTGGTAGTAGGGGTTACTCTCTGTTATTCTGTCTTACACTCTCTTTCTGAAAGATATTTTATTGTTTTTAAATTATGTATATGGGCCTGTCTACAAGTGGGAATGTTCACATGAGCACAGGTGTCCACAGAGACCAGGGGCATCAGATGCCCTGGAAGTTCCCAGCTGAGTCAGTAGATGTGAGTGCTGGGACTGAACCCTGTTCCTATTCAGGAGGAATAAGCATCCTTAACCAATGAACCATCTCTCTAACTCCTTAGCACACTCTCTATGTGGTATCCCAGCACAGTGCTGTGATTTGATGGTTTACAGAATTTTCAGTGACTTCTCTCTTTTATGTCAGTTATTTTTCTCATTGCTATGAGAAAATAGCTGACAAAAGCAGCTTAAAGAAAATGATTTATTTTGGTTCGAAGTTTAGGAGGCGACATAGCCCATCCTGTCAGACAGGCATTGCTGCAGGAGGGTCCATTGTTGGTCACAGTTGGGAAGCAAAAAGGACGAATGCTGACACTCAAGGGGCTTCCACCATTTCCCTGTCTTGTTCAGCCTGGGGCACCAGCCTGTGGCATTGCACCACCCGCATTCAGGCTGGGTCTTTGCTCCTCAGTCAAACTGCTCTTGAAACCTTCCCAGCCACTCCCAGAGTTGTGCTTCCTAGGTAAATCCCAATCCAGACTGTTTGACAATGGAGACTGGCCACCCCCATAGTTGACTGCTCTCCCTGTAGGTGTAGCTCACTCATTAGACTGCATCAGAACCAATTGTAAGCGCAATACCTTCTTTCTACTGAGACCAATACTTTGTTGCTGGATTCATATTGTAGGTTTTTCATCCCTGGAGAAGACTACAGGCTTTGAACACAGTTTCCCCCATTATCGTCATGCTGAAAGAAACATCACTCTCAGTACTAACCTGAGCAAGCCTCTTTCTGTTTCCTGTCTTTCACTTTCGGTTACGAACAACCCCCAATAACAGATACATGTATGTACCAGCTGTTTTCTACCAATGAGTTGCTGAGGGCAGTCATTTGGTGCTCATGGAAATTCTCTTCCAGTATTTTTATTTCAATGAAGATGACAAACACAAGGGACAGAGAGGTCACTCACAGCCTGGATTACAGAGCAAGTGGCTGTGAGGCTGGGAGCAGATTGAGCTGGTTCACAGTCTCACTCTACACACACCATGACTAGTGACTTCTGCTCACCGTTGCCCTCAGTACAGGAAGCCTCTGGTCTACACCAGTTTCTACAAATATCAGAGAACACAAATGAAGGATGGACAGTGAGTAGTGTCCAGTAGAGGCTGAGACGTGAGTGGAAACATCAGGAGAGTACCTGGGATACTAGGCTACACATCTCTAACAGGCAGGCAGTCCAGTTCTGGGATAGCCTAGCTTTGGGCATCACGAGGGAGATGAGAATGGCCTTGCGTGTCTACGCTGCTTTCCATTTTGAAAGCACACAGTCAGACAGTTAAAAAACAGCATTCTCATCCATGACATGTCCTGCGCTGTGGGAGACAGAAGTAGACTTTTAGCCATAAATAAGTCATTTCCCTAAAACTGAAGTTAATTTGGGAAGTAACATGGAGAGCATGATGCTGGCTTCCTCAGGAAAGAGACAGCCCCCACTTACAGTAAAAAAGCCCACAACTAGCCACTCCCCTGTGGCTGGAATGTACAGTGACAGGTAGTGATCGTCACTAGAACATGTTGCAAACAAAATGTTAGCAGTAAGAGGCTCAGCACGCTGAGTTGTATCATGAAGTAGCTGCTGTGGGTCAGTCACTCCATTCCTGGCTGGAAGGACACAGCTTCTCCGTGTTCCTGTCTGTCTCCATCTTTCTTTTCCTTCCCTGCTTTGCCTTCTAATGTCTCCACTTTCAGTGGTTGATCATCAGCCTCTCTGTAGGAGTATTCCCGAACTGATCTCCTCACCCAGAGATTGTATTTCTCCACAGACTCCAAGTTGCTAGTCTAAATGGGGACCTCCAGCAATGACTTATTTGGTGATGCCTAAGTCAATGTATAATGAAAGGTGGGCATAATTTAGATGCTTTGCTCCTTGGTTTTCTAAGATTATTATGAATGAGGTTATGGTGTTAGAATGAGAAGTGCCTCCCACAGGCACAGGTGTTTGACACTTGGTCCTTGGTTGGTGGCATTGCTTGGGGAGGTTACAGAGCCTTCAGGAGGTACAGCCTTGCTGGAAAAGACAGGTCACTGGGATGGCTTCGAGAGCTTTTATAGCTGCTCCACCTGCAGTTTGTGTTCTGTGCTTTGGAAGGAGGCTGAGATCTCACAGCTTCCTGTTCTTGTCACCTGCTGCCATGCCTTCTTGATGCTATGGAACACCCGACACACACACACACACACACACACACACACACACACACACACACACACACA